>WIXG01000045.1:0-329917 GCA_009869945.1 Mesaphorura yosii | reverse complement strand
GACAAAGACTGCATCATTTTCGCTAACGAAGTGCCCTACCATTGTCAGCATTTCGAAAATGCCGGGCTCTCGCATATGGCAAAATCACTCTTTAAGTTTTGCCGTGAATTGCACGTCCTGCAACTTGACAGTGTCGAATATGTCCTCTTATCAGCCATAAAAATCTTCTCGAAAATACCAGGGCTGAAAAACCCCGAGCGGCTTGAGGAAATTCGGGACTTTTATGCTCAGCTGCTGAGAAATTACACAGAGTATCGTTCTTCCCAAGCAGAAACAGACGGCGGCCTCGGATGTACATCAGCTGGTAAGTTTGAAGCACCATTCAAGTATGCTAACCCTACGATTATTGCAATGCCACGAATTTTCAGAACGTCTTGAGAAGCTGGGCCAAGTGCTGCGCGAAACTCCAAGGCTGGGACAGTTGAACTGTGAGGATTGCAAAGAACTTGTTTGGCGGGCGAAGAAGCTTCCACTCCTTTTAATTGACGCTTATGATGCATCAGTCGCGTATTGCTTCAAGCAGTACAACGAACACCTTAAGGACATCGACAAGTTTCTGCTCATTGAGAATGGGAATGCACAAAATACATCGCCAACATAACTCAGCTAGTGTTAGATATGACAATACGAGAGTTTTCATTATCGCATGGTATAAATCCTTAAATGGTTACTATGTCGCGTCGCAAATAAAAACTGCAATGTGTTTTGTACGCCAATATTGACCTTTATCTTATCGCACCATTAACAATATGAATCACAGCAGCTCGGCGAAAATTAAGGACATATGGGCCAATCTCACAGCGCAGGCCGTGCTACTAAATGCCAATGTTAGCAGTTTAGCACAGATGTGATTTAATGCAGAAACCAGGACATTGCATTTGGAAGTAGCTTAACTTCCCATTTCTACAGCTTTGCACAAACCTGGAGTAAAATGAATGTATGCAGAACATATTACGCAATCACACGTCGATGTCCCATAAAATTGTGTCACTTGCGATCTGGATCAAATGCGTAACAACCATTTTGTTCCAGTTGAAGCAGTAGAACGAAAATGTTGGAAGAAGATTGCTGCACAACAGAAGAATTGCTGTATTCAACCGGAGTCTCGAGCACAATATTTCCAGAGAATTTTGCAATTGGGTAAGTTTTCCATTAAAAAGAAGACCGCCTAGATCATGAATTTTTCTGCTTGTTTCTCTCAGGGCAATTGACCTTGCAATTGTGATCGGCTGTTTTATGCTTATATTGGCCATCTTTGTCTTCATGCTTTACTTCATTTTCACGAAAGGTGGTTCCTGCTCAAACTCCTGCAGTGAAAAACAACTACAGTGGGATGAGACAAGTGTGACTGGTACATGCAGTCTTTTCCATAATGTTACCAGATTCGTCAGCATTTTATCGACCTTCATTGTTGCAGGTTCTACAAGTGCAGTCGAGGATGCGAACAGAGTTTGGGTCAATGATACAAGAGCGTACGTCGACATGGGGCTGGATTTTCAACTTTATGAACCACAGAATTTCATGAGTTCTGATGACTCGTTTCCAGCGAGTATGGGTCAGGAGCATAGACGACATTGCGATTGCCAAAGTAAACCAACTCAAGTACCTTGGTTCAGCTAGTTTATAGTTTAATACGTAATTGCATAACTCGCCCTTTTCAGAGCCAGAGCCACCTCCGCCGTATGAAGCTGTTTTTGAATGTTCCTCTCAACTCGACGACTGTTGTAAGTGCACTCTTACTCTTTCGTATTTAAATCCTAGTAGTTGGACTGGGACTTGTCGAAAGGGCAGTTAAGATACCACACGTGTTTCCTATTTTATAGCAATGAAGCCCGGCAATCGTTCCCCAACGCATCCTCCTCCTCCGTATGAAACACTGAGCGTGGTCAGCAGTCTTCGGAGCGAATGAAGATGATTTTCTCTCTCGGTGTGTTTATTAAGTTGGTTTAAATAATAAATTAGTAATAATTCAACAAGGTTGCCTCGCTTGCGCCAGCGGGACGTAGCCTTCAGGACACGACTTCAGATTACATTCCAGATAGCAAGACAAACGCCTTGCGTCAGGAAGTGGCATATTTCCCAGTGTATGAATTGGATTTGTGGCAATTACCACTCGATCAATATCACTCGGACGATGTGGTCGCACTGGATTCTCATAGATTTCTTGCGGGTGCAGCCTAAAATACAGCGTACTTTAAAAATATGGAAACCCATGGACAGCAAGGCAATGGAAAGAGTCGTACCTAAAATCTGATTCATAAGTGGACATTCTGTCGTATGGGTTTAAGGGATCAAACACAGTTTTGATTTTACAAACTGGCGGTGCGTATGCCATATCATAACCCATGTACCTGCACACGAAAATATGAAGTAAATTGTTTGATCACCGAAATACGACAGAAATACGGGGATTACCCAGGAATCATCCTGTCGTAGGGCATGCGAAGTGTGTTCGACCGAGCCAAGCGCAGGTTTTCCTCAGAGGCGACATCGTCCATTTCAGGACAACGAGCAAACCTTTCAAGCGATGAGATATTGAGACAAACAAGTGTAAATCGACAAAGGTTAAGGTGAACGGCAATGTATAATTTATAAGAATATGAGCTAACTTTGCACGGTGAAGGTAATGATCCTTAAAGTATGTGTCGTAATCCAGACAGGGCCGATTGTACATGGTGTCACATCTTTTAGCCATAGTTCGAACTTGTGGTCGGTCCCATTTTTCGAAAACTTCTCCCACATTGTAGAGCGTTGGCGGTGTTATTTCAGCTTTTGGTTTAACCTACATTCTTGCAATGGCAGTAAAAACAAGTATGAGGAGGTGAATGAAAAACCTTACGGGGTCTCCAGGCGGATTCTCAATGCAAGACTCTGGTATTTCTCGGACTGTAATCGGAAGAACTGCGCCATCCTTATGCATTTCGCGGTACGTTGATGTCCAAACGTATTTTTTAATCATTTCCTTTCGACAGTCGTCCGTTTCATTACGCCACCATGATTCGTCTGGCTTCCAAGTTTTGCGCAAGGTTTCCTGAGATTCGTCCTCGTTCAAGGAACTTGGTCCAGCTGGGGTCGATTCTTCCGGTGGAGGTGGAATGATTTTGGGCTCCTTCTTGGCATCTTCGGCGTCAGCCTTTTCCTTGTACGCTTTAAATTTGTCATCCAAAATCTGTTTGAGAATGCATAGACGAATTTTAATGCACTGTCAAGCGTGAGCTACGTTTCTTTACCTTTGTAATTCCAAATTTATTTCTTATGTATGGAAATTTCGGATCCCGATAGTCGATGAAGTAGGTTGACGAGTAATTTTTTTGGCGCTCGTTATCCGGACTTCGCTCCACTTGATTGTAAACTTGCTTGCAGTAACACATATCATCGGTACATTTCTCCTCGCGTTCTTCTTCGAAGCAGTTCGGATTTCCGGTAGGCAAACAGCGACACCAAGATGGTTTTGAATGCGCTTCTGAGAGAAGACACATGATTGACATGATTAGGAGTGAGCTAATTATCGAACGAGTAGATGCGGTGGATCACTCACCTTCGCTGATATTCGAATTCGTTGGATAATTGACAAGTTCGCGATTTGCTTGCTGTTCCGCGCAGCAGAGGGTTTGTCGTGCGATTTCACGCATATGCTCCTTTTCATGCTCCTTTGCCTTCATGCATTCTTCGTACCGAGCAAATTCGTCAGACTGAATTCGACTGTGGAGGAAGTATTCAATCTTAATGATGCACAAGCTCGCTGTTGTATAGTTCACTGGTCTTACTTATCAATTTTAACGTTGACTGGGTTCCGATACTCGTCCTGGTTGGTTGTCAGCCATCTTCGGCAGGGACGATTGATCATCATCATTTCAGTTCCCATCTTTTCTTTGATGTTAGCTCCTTATCACTACTACTACGATTATAGGATTACGAGAAACCAGTTAACCGATGCGTACGGTGGATGTCCCTTTTATGTGGAACAAAATTAGAGTTTCGACCAAGCTTTGAGATTTTGATAGAACACTACGGGTTGCTGTTTGTACAACAAAAGCGTTCATTGACCAAACATAGCGTATTTGTTATGGAATTAGCTCCAGTATGGGAAAATGATAGAACGGTGCGTAAGAAACTAAATGCATGCCAATAAAAAGTTATGATTTTCTGTGTCCGTGTTCAAAATCAATTTATTAAATTTGTTGCATGTTATGGTTTTGTGTTAAGTTTCCCGTCGTTCTCAAACCTGGGTATTTGGCATGGTAGGCAGTTTTATTCTAAGTCTTACCTTAGCCTTACTCGTAGTATTTGCATGGGGTTGGTGCCGATATTGCGATTATGTGCGTCATTAACATCAAAAATTCGTTTACGGCAGTTAATGTTTACCCTTTATAACTCACTTCCTGCAAATCATTCACTTGCGCAGGAGATGCTTACCTCAAAAGATTCTTTGACAGATTTACAACAAATTGAGCAGGTATTATTATTATATGACTTACGCTAAATGTCTCGCTACAAAAATGCTGACAACATAATCATGTAATAAGCAAGAAATATGAGAATTTCCTGGAGAGTAGATGATGTGGTCAGGCTAAAATTGAGGCAGTAAACTATGTCTAAGCCTTTCTCATATATGCAGCGTTTACGACCGTCGAGGTTGCTCTTGACCATTTATCATTCACACGACAGCGAAGGACCGCCCGGAATTTCCTGTGATGAATTATACAAATCAGACATTATTGCAAATTATGGAGATATAAACACAACCATAACCTTAACCTACTCTGACCAGCAGCCTGAGTGGGCCTGGTTTCAAAATTCTCGGGATTTCCTGCAGAATAGAGAATGTTGTTTGTGCCACGTCAGTCATCGCCTGTTCTACCTTTCGCAAGAAAAGATCACTTCACCCACGATTTCGAGGTTAAAGTTTTGGAAAAGGGCATAATATTTTGATGCGCATCTTCTCTTCGCTTTCTACAGGTAAAGCAAAGACGGTGATGTCACGTTTGCCATGTCAGAAGTCAGTCATCCTCTCTGTATCCATATTGTACACATATTTCTAAAAATATCTTTTCTTCGCGCGGTCCCGTTCGTCAGAGTCTCAGCGTCAGATTTTCTTTATCAACGCCGTGTTCCGATTGTGCATGACTCAGTCGACAGTCGACTTACTGCAAACTTCAAAACATACGGACAACAAATCAAATATAACCTTCTCTTCCTTGCTGTTCTCTTCCTCAGTGATCAGTGGCATTTCAAGTTGTATTTGTGCTGAAATCAGAATTTGCATGGGCTTGAACTGGAGTTGAATGGAGTGTCGACTTGACTCGGCGGTGGGTAAGTCATTGTTCTTTCTTGGAGGGCTGCCAGAACGTGTGTTTGAAGTGTCGTTCATTTGTAGTGTTTTGAGTTCTTATTTGTCTAAACTCATCAAAAGTGTCAATTTCGACGGGATCTCTCCCGTCTTGGTCGCAAATTGAGAGGTGGCGCAATTAATCATTCTGTCATGCACCTACGTCACTAGAGACTTTTAATTAGTCTGAGTGGATTCTCGTCTCGACCTTGGAACTTGGATCGATCAGGAAGCTAGTGCCCGATTTGGTTCGATTTGCTTTTCGGGTCATTAGACCTTCTGATGACACGCCGTTTGACTGGCAGGCACAAAGTACTAGAGGTTGAGATCAATGTTGTGTCATTAAGACGGACCTTTTAGCGTGCAAAATTTCAGGCTGCAAAGCGGATTGAATAAAAGAGTCGAGTGTGTCTGCAAAATGAAAGTAAGAAATCAAATGACAGAATGACACATGTACAACGATTTGAGTTATTATTATTGCAATGGCAGACCAAAACGCGATTGCATGACATCGTTATTGTCGAATTTATTGTCGGCCTAGTCGGTAGAAATGGATGGAACTGGAACACTCGCAATTTCAATTCCAGGAGGCAATACAAGACATCAAATTGCGTGCGAACGCCGTCACTTTATTATTCAGCTCGGACATTCGTACATTCAGTTTCGTGTGAGCGTATAATTTATTCATGTGTGCTTTGGGCGTGATGAATTTCTCCTTCATTGCAGGAGATCCCGCTGTCGCTTTCCAGTCCTAATCAGCTTGATTGCTGCTACCGTGCCACCTTTTCTATTCAAGCTATTTCTAATGACATCAAGCTGCGATAACCGATAATATTGCTGCTTGACGCGCAATGTGGTATTGTGTTAGTGTTTGCTTTATGTAGTCTTTAATCAGTTGCTCGTCACGAGCAGGATAAAATTGGCAGTCGCTATCATTCCACAAACATAAACAGTTTGACATTGGCAAACTGCCTGCCTGGTGATTGTAACACGTTTTGATAACACAGTTTACGAGCTCATTGTGTGGCTGTTCCCGAAGCCAGATTTTGTGGGTGGACGCGTGTCTTCGGTTTCACATCCGCGATCCAACATCGCCACCAGAAACAGTCAAGTTATAAATGCTCCTACTGAGTGATCTGTGCCTTGTTTCTGTTTTCATTTCAAAAATTTATCTTGACATTTAAGCAACAGCAACATTTTGCGGTGCTGACACTGATACGTAGTGTATTTACTCAGGTGATGTGGATGAGAATGTGTGCTGGGTGCAAAGATTGCAATTTGTGCGCGTGCACTTGTGGGTTCAAGGACGATGACAAAACGACCAGTCTAACCTAACAATTACATAAACCAGAGGACACCAGTTATTTTATTGCGTGGTATTGAATTAGAGCCTTTCGAATGAATTGAATCGAGGGAAAGTTTTGTGCTTATTGTACGAAGAAATTGTGTGTGTGCAGCAATATGTTTCGGGTTTCTGTTGACTTGAGGTTATGAACAGTAAACACTTTGTAGTTATACTCAAAAAATTCCCCACATTTGCGTCGGACAATAAACTGAATCAGTGAGTGACAGGAGGAAATCCGTGGTGAGTTAAGCCGTGAGTCAATGAAAATGAACAATGCAAAATACTGCTCGTCCTGGACGTCCGTTAGACAAAACAAACAAATACCAAATTAACTTCTTACACTTCTTGTGTTTTCGTGTCCAATCTGGACAGTTAATAATTGACATGACAAACAATCGTGACAACTGACAACTCGTCACAAACAGCGCGTTTCACTGGTTACAATTAGGAAAAGAAAGCAAGCAAGCAAGCCGAGCCAGTGTCAATGAGACATTGGATTCACATTAATCGAAGTTGAAGGCATCCTCATGCCGATGTTCTCGCTGGACTTTGGTTCGCGTAAGACAAGCGTTCCAGGAAGTAAGAGTTCTAGTGATGGAGACGATAACACACTACGAGGTTCATTGAAGAAGGAATTTGGCCAACCACATTACAAGGTGAGCTGAATCCGAACAAAGACCACAAAGTGCAATTGAGATTTGTCTTTTTGAGGGAAATAAGAAATTTCGCTCGCCTCAGAGAAGTTCAGAGTCCCACTCACTCGGTGCATTTGTAAACAAAAGTCGTTGACATTTTTGTGTGCAAACGATGGTATGAGCAATGTATTTAAGTTAAGTCCCGTTTTGGACTATCAATTAAGGTTTAAACGTTATACGCTTTAGAAGATCAATAAATTATCAATGATCCCATTTTGTTGAAGTATTTGTAGTCCACTAGTCTATGCCGGGTTAGCCGGATACTCCGAGCCCCCGTTTGCCGTTAATGATTTAAAGAGCCCGGAGTGTAAAGAAGGGTTGAATATTTCTCATGATAAAATGACAACTAGTGACATTGAAGTGGAAGTGATAGAGAACGAGGCGGCGGTAAGTGCAATTGCACGATGATAATGGAGACGGAGGACGCTCTTTAGATCTTGGTTCACTCAATGATTAACTCATGTTTTGATGCTTTGTTTTTTTTAGTCCAAGGTAGAAGCTGAAGGCAAGCTAGATTTCGGCGAGCTGGAGCTAGAGCTTTATGATTCCAGGTACATGGTTCGTGGCTACAAGCCGAGCAAAGCCAGAAGGTACGCCAGGACATGGAGTGATTTTAATTTTTTCGCCTTTTCATGTCGTCCCTTTGAATTTTTAGGTGTTGTAAACCGTCATGCATACCTATTTCGATAATACTTGTCCTCATTGTCCTTGTCGTGGTGTTATCATTACTGGATCAAAAATGGGAAGATGAAAAACGAGAAGATCAGTTGCAGAAACAGCACCAATGGATGGATTGTAACAAGCAATGCAAGTAAGAACTATAGACCTCTTTTGTAATCCTGTGTTTGTGTTTAAGTGTTTGGAATGAGTCATTCTGTTAACAGAGCCGAAGCTCGAAGCTTATCTAAACGCTATCGCATACTTTTCAACCCATTGATTAAGTAATAAAATCTAATTAGCAGATGATGCTATTTTTAACCACTACATAAAACCGCAACGAAGTGGTTCCAATAGCGATTCGAAACGAGAAAAGGCACAAGTTGCCAATTCTAAAAACAACTTTTCTGCATCGGCAGAAAGGCATTTTCATCCTGGTTTTAACATAATAATCTGATTTTATTGTCCATGAGATGTCAGAAGCCAGCTGAAGACGTGCTTTGTTTTCTGCTTCTAAAATCCTCGACTCGTGCAACTCGTTCCTAGCCAAAAATTGTTGCAGCTGACTTCTGAACTGCTGAATCCAACGATAGTCTTTGTTTTAACGATTATGGGAGTCGGATGCCGGCGTCTTTCATTAACGATCAAAGGGCATCATGCGAAAATATGTATGTGTGTTTGACCCGCAGCAGATGAACATCTGCGTTGCATTTTTGCCAGATTTAAGATTTTTTGACCGTATGAAAGTTTTATTTCGTACGGTCTGGCTCGTTCAATTCATTTACAACGTTAAATGTTTTCCATGTTTATGCTATAACGCACATCTGGTCATAACTTAATATTTTTTTTACTTGTATTTTAATTTCGCCCTTGTATGTTCACAGACTCAGCGTTGTGGAAAGCATTCCAGAGGGGTTAATATTCAATAACACGAAACATCATTTGAGTACTTATGACGCATGGGTACAACTTATTAACGTTGCTCAACACGAAATAAATATTGCCTCCTTTTACTGGAGTCTCCAGGGAAAGGAGTTGCCTCCACACCCCACTTCTGCACAGGTGAGGGTCCTTCCAGTCTTTCGATTCCACGGGCTAAGCTTCTTGTGGCTTTCCTAAATGTCAGGTTTTTGTTTTTTCAGGGTAAAGATGTATTTAGTCGGCTCATGCAAACAGGGCTGGCAAAAAAAGTTAAAATTCGCATCGCTCAAGACCTGGACTCGAAATCATATCCAAACATTGATACTCATGATTTAGTTGCTGCCAAAGCGGCTGAGGTATGTTGTGATTATTTCTTTTTTCTACATGTTCTCGAGCAAGGCACGCCGCATTTTCGGTCTCATCTCATGATTTAGGTTCGAAGGCTCAATTTCACAAGACTTATTGGAAGTGGGATTCTCCACACTAAATTATGGGTGGTTGACAAAAAACACGTGTACCTCGGATCTGCTAACTTGGATTGGCGATCTCTTACACAAGTACGTGACACGAAAACTAGAAAGTCAGTAAACAAATTGATGGCCAATTAATTTGAATATATTTATAGGTAAAAGAATTGGGCCTTTTTATTACAAACTGCTCCTGCTTTGCTCAAGACATACAAAAGATTTTTGACGTAAGATTCGCCCATTCAATTGCATTTTGCATGTTTTGAATAGTTGGAAAGTCATGGTTAATGACTGCTTGGTCGTTTTTGTATTGAATGCAGGTGTACTGGGAACTTGGACACAATAATTCTAGAATTCCCGACAAGTGGCCAATTCCCTTTCATACAGATTATGGAAAGGACACTCCCATGAAAGTGGCCTTCAATGGAACACAATACAACTCGTATATTTCGGTAAAGCCACTGCACACAAACTCATTGTGATGTGATGCGTAATGATACAAACTTCCTGATGGCATTTTAGAGTTCGCCACCTCAGTTTTGTCCATCCGGGCGTACAACTGATATTGACTCAATACTTGATGTGATGGATAATGCAACCGAATTCATCAATGTCGCCGTTATGGATTACACGCCCAGCAGCTTATACATACGGCAACCTGTGTAAGTTTCAATTAGCGTACCTTTTATGCGTGAAGGGGAATATTTCAAAGCGATACTAATAAATCGGTGTTTTCAATTGTTTTGCAGTTACTGGCCTGATATTGATGATAGGATCAAAAGTGCCGCCATAAACCGTCGAGTTAAAATTCGCCTGCTGATATCGCAGTGGAACAACACAAGGGAGTCGCAAATTGTTTACCTCAAATCTTTGCATGATCTCAACCATGTCTACGATTACGTAGATATTCAAATTGTAAGAAACCTTGAAATTACGGAAAGTTCTGCCTTACTTCTGGATAATGTTTCTTTTATACCGATTTTATAGAAACTGTTCGAAGTGCCTTCAACGCCGGATCAAGCTAAAATACCGTTTGCCAGAGTCAACCACAATAAGTACATGGTGACAGAAAAATCAGCGTATGTTGGGACGTCTAATTGGTCGTCGGATTATTTTACTGTTACTGGAGGTGTGGGTGTTATCATTACCCCACGAAATACTTCTGCCGTTCGTCCGCCTGAAGACAATGCACATGGGCAAATTAAAGAAATATTTGACAGAGATTGGAACTCAGCTTACGCGAAGCCGTTAGAACAAATTCTTAGTGAGATGCAGAAGAAAATTGGGACGGCGTCTGCATAGATAAGAGTTGTAATAATACGAATCTCAAATCTCTATTCATTTG
This sequence comes from Mesaphorura yosii, assembly GCA_009869945.1. Classification (NCBI taxonomy): domain Eukaryota; kingdom Metazoa; phylum Arthropoda; class Collembola; order Poduromorpha; family Tullbergiidae; genus Mesaphorura; species Mesaphorura yosii. Next base: position 319,158 of record WIXG01000045.1, on the reverse strand, counting down.
TTTATTAGCTGGTATTTGCGCCAACGAATTATCCATGTCAAACGACGATGATACTAGTTACTAGTTATGATCATGACCTATTTCTGTATCTGCATGTACAACGTGATTTTAGTTTGTAGGGAGCCTCCCAAAACATTTGGGATTTTGAAAATCTGTTGTTTATTCTAATTCATGTTATACTTGCAAAGACACTTTTATTTCTTACATGACAGATAATAAATCTTAGCATATTGTTGTACAGAAATTCAGCAAGCAGGATTAAGTCATACTGTATCAACAAGCGCCTGTGTGGATGAACTGCTTACCAGTTCATTCTGTGACTCAGTTCCTCTAAAGCCGATTACTTTGTTGCTCGATCCCATATTTCCAACGCTCCTGTGCAAATCGGAGGCCGGAGCCAGCAGGCTGGCAGCGCTTCCCGTATTCTGAACATTCTGAGCGCTAATCGTCGGCTTTTCTGGATCACTGAATGTGGAAGCCCAATTCGACGAGAAGAAAATCGGTTCCGTGCGCGACATTTGCTCAACCTGGAACCCAGCCTGGGTTTTGGGCAGATCGAAATGCAACCCCATTCGCAACTGCGTATCCAAGATTTCATCCAACAAGTCATCTTCATCATAGGTGTCCACAGCTTCGTCCAGGTCCTCGACGTTTGGTCCTTTGCACGGTGGACACATTCGTCGAATGCAGGTTACAATGATCACGATCACCATCATGATCAAAATTAGACCGGCGACTGCTACAAGAAGGTGGAGGTTTACCTCCTTCATTTGCTCAGAAATTGATTTGCTGGGTTTCTCGCTGATTTCGAGTTCGGGTTCGGTTGTAATACTCTCGTTGTTGCCAGTGTTGAACCAATTATCGAGTGCAGGAGAAAATCCGTGCCCGATAGGGTTAAAGATTGTAATGATGGCTCCCTATCAAACCACATCATTGCAAAAAACTGGACAATACTATGACCATACAACATTGAAATCGTACCAATTCAGCCTCTCCTTCAATAAGTTGCAACTCAATCGTACTGTTCAACCATCCAGGCTCCGTTATCCATTCTGAGCTTGCAACTGTAACTCGATTTCCGGATGAGTTTTTCAGGAACGTGGCCAGAACAGACGAACCATTTGTGAGGAACGTTGTTAATATGCCATTAAACTGAAATTCCTTGAACGTTAAACTGCAATGACTTCTCGTGTCATTTTCCGCAATGCTCCAGTAACCAGAAGTAGATGTATAGCTGCAATCACCGAACCAATTGAATTCTGTCTTCGTGTCGGGAGAAGTCGGATGAACATTCCCTAGTTTAAAAAAGGATGTGCTAAGGACGGTCTTGGCTAATGACGCCAAAAATACACTTAGACACAACTTCATCGTTTTCCAAATGCAATGCAATGCTAAGCGAAATCTTTCTTTCTTCAACTGCCACGTGTCGGCAACTGAACACGAAAGCCAGAAAGTTTGTCGGAACAGACTCTTGTGATTTCAGACAAGGCAGTTCCAATCTAATTGATTCTCCGAAAAAAGCTAATCCACACAATGATGTCAGTGCAAGTGAAATCACACTTTCCTTTTGTACAGAGTCCCGAAAACAGAGCTTTTCACTTTGGAGAACAGAAATCATCCTCAAGTTCCACTCTTTGAGGATTTCCGATTTTGATTACACTCCAAACCCTTGTTTTATTATCCATTTTTACATGCAAAAATAAAAGATTATAGTAACATACTGCGCACAATTTCCATTCATACTCGAACTGAGTACTAGCACGATTTACCGAGTACCAACTTGGTTTTCATGAATCATGCAGTTACTTCAGTGACTTCAGACGACGAGACTTCCAAATTCGCCACACTTGCTTCAAGTTGTGCCGTGTGTTGCTCTGCCGTGATTGGTTCAACTAGCACAGTGCGATAGTGAACACTCTTTGCACGAAATCGGCTGAATGTATTGTCGAAGACCAAGTAATCTGGAAAAAAGTGACATGTGTCAGCGCGTACTTCAAGAAAAGAGCTACATTTAGCTTACATTTTCCAGGCTTATGGCACTCCAGGGCACCTTTTTGCAGGACAACATGTGAATCAGCTCGGGAGTAGTCCACAATTTCTTTCTCTTCGTCCTCGAATGTTACGTAAAATCCAACATCGTAGTAGTCCGATTTAAATTCCCATCTGCGAATGTTTAGAATTGTGGTTAGGCATGGACACATTCGAGTTCGACTTTACAGCCCATTTAATGACACAAACGTGCAATTTGTAACGTACCTGAGTACGCTGTTCGGTTTCGTCACTTTGATGCAGATTTTTTGCTTATCTCCAGCTGCGACCGTTATGGGCTTCAATTTAAACTTCTCAAGACTGACGTGGGCCTTTTGGAAGTTCCGGCGTCCATGACTTTGCTTGTACTGAACCGCAAAATCATAAGATCATATATCCTTCTCCAAGCACTAGCATCTCTTTCGACTTACGCTTTGGCAATTAGTATTGGCTCCGCCATAATGCGACGGAAGCTGGTCGACTGGAACCAATTGGCGTACATTCGATTTCCAATCATCGTTGTAGGAGTAATATCCATGAACTTCCACTTTCGATTTAGTTTCTTCACTGAGCAGCGGGCTGATGATTTGCCAAAGCATTGAAAATATTGTCGGCGCTGCAAGAAATTAAAACCTTTGTTGACCGTTTGCATTGTGGCAAAATTAACTGCACGTTCAATCAAAATCATCATCCACGTACCGTTCACGACCACGACTTTCTTCAAGAGTCCAGGATAGTTGGCCTCGAATTTACGCGTGCCCTCCAGTAAGACGGACACAGCTGTCAAATACATCCAAACTCAAGGCTAGAAATCACTTTCGTATCTTTTCCCTTATTATTTTATTTTTACCTTCTTTCGAAGCGAATTGAGTGACAGCGAGTCCTTCCATGTCCACAATCACGATCCCTTGATTGACTATTTTATGTGGAGGATCACTGTGCTCCTTGTGAATACCGTGGATTATTTCCATGCACTGATAAAAGTACTTTAAATGAGTTTCACCACCGTCGCGATACAAAGCTGCAAGCAAAGCGTCAACGTTCCATTTCTTCCATGTCACGACTCCAACTACATAGCGCATGACAAAATTACCCACCACGATTTAACGCGAGCCTAATCGCATAACGTAAACGTACATGGATCGCCTTCATGGTCCAGTCCACAAATGTAGAAGGGGAAATCATCGATAAACTCTGCTGGTGGCTTCCAATCGCAGATGGAATAAATTCCAGCAGTCTCCCTCCATTCATGAGACTAGAAAATAACACGGTATACATACGGCATTGATGAATAACGAAAATTCGCATGTATGAATGTTTGCATGCAGCTTAGACGGCATGCGAAATGAATGCGAATTGGAATTGCGCAACAAAAGAGAAATTAAGAAACTTTGTCATGTACTAACCTCTTTGAACATTTTAACTGCTTCATCGACGTTCATGTTCCTTGCTACAAGCACATGAAAAGAAACAACAATGGAACCACTTACTAACGTGTACCAAAGGGTAAGGAAATGCAACACGTTTGTGGTTGCTCTACTCTCATTTGTACCACTGACCTCTTAACCATCTTTTTAGCATCACATCGTGTGCAAAGTAGCTGTCGAGCTGAATTCCGTCCAGGGCTTCGATCTCGTCACGAAACTATAGGCAGAAGTCAATTATGACGGTTGATTGAGCTGGAAATCAGCAACCGTGCGTGTTAAATTCCATTCGCACTTACAGTACTCAACATCTCTTCTTCGGTTAGCGATGCCGCCTCCTCCACACTGAAGGAGTCATCGACGACGGTTCCAACTTCAATTCCCTCAATCGCTTCTGTGGCCATTTCTGATGCTAACTGTAAAAACTCAGTACGGTAGAATACAGAAACACTGACTGATTTTCTTAAATGATGTGAATCAACAATCAGCTTGTCTTTGTAAGATTACGGTCTCACGATGCGCGTTAGACAAAGTTTTGATGCGTACTGAACAAACTGTCTTTTAAGAAAATGTGCTCATGTGTTGGCATCCTTAAGACGTGAGAGTAATTACATTGCTATGAAACTGTAAAGCACGGCAAGACTGCAAGACTGGCGAGCAATGAAGCCTGATAACGCCAGCAGACAAGTGTAGCATGTGAAAAACCAGTTTTGAAGTAAACTTTTGATGACTCACTGCATCGTAAGATCGTAGAGAAGAGAGATCTGCAATCATGTGAGACGTGGCATCACCTGTGAAGTTATTGTCGAGGCTAATGTATGATTCATTGCACAGAGTACTTTCATATTTAGGTATTATGTAACGATTTAATTGATTCTGTTTACCATCCAATTGAAGATGCAATGCAAATGAACGCGGTGATTATGGAGTTCAAAGTTCCTCGCGATAGAACACTGACCTGACCATGATCTGAATGACTCAAATCGCTTTACTTTATTAATTTTTATTCAAGTGATAATTTTCTCACCGCCTGCAGAATATATTTCAGGATTCGTGTAAACTCCAACTTTATCAACATCTACTTTTCCAGATACTGCCTCTTCTTCAAACAATCCATTCTCTTAACCGCTCCCTTCCTAAAACGCGAATCCATAAAGCTAGAACCAGAGCACTCATGAAACTGAATCTGAAGGCTGGGAATTTCCTGAACCGGTGTACAATAAAACTGAGTATTAACCTCAAGAAAACGGTGCAGACAACGGGAATGATTGGCTGGAGCATGAAGGATAAGGATAAAGCGCTGATCAGTCCAGAATATTAAATATCCTTCTAATGAGGCGATGGTTGCTTCAGAGTTGATGACAAGAAAGAGGAAGTCGTGACCGTGTCGTTTAAATAGAAGTCATTGTTGAGGAATGGAAGTTTCTGATTCGGAAGTTTATTGTCGTTTCCTGCAAGAATAGAGCCAAGCCCAAAGAACAACATCACCGCAATGGATGGGAAAATCGCCATGATTGACCCCTGAAAAACAAAGGTGATATGAACACATCTGCTGGACACTGATGTGCTTATTGCTGATCTGCTTATTATGCTTATAATCCAATTCGACTACGGGAAGAACATGCCAAGGGTTGCGTAGCCGAGAATTTCTCCAATAAAAATACGATGAAGAATGGTCGGAAACTAAATATCGAAGTATATTCGGACTGAAGCTTTACATACGAATTAGTATTAGGAAACTCTAATAAGAGCCACATTGGCCACATACACTAGAAAGTACTTACCTGCTTGATTAATTCCTCGTGCCTAACGAAATAGCTGAGCTGTCATGCATGAGGATTATGTATGCGACAGATTAATTAATTCTTCATGAGATTACAATGCAAATGTTGATATTGATTATGAACGTGAAAAATTTCTTTCTTACACCACATGCAAAAGCAACAGTGACGGATCGCCGCGTTTAATAATTCATATTCGTATCTTTCTTTTCGTCATCGGTTATCGAAAATATGTCTGGATTCGTGTAAGCCGCAACTTTGTCTAACGTATCAGCTGCAGCTTCTTTCTCATCTTCGAAAATAATCCATTCTCTTAACCGTTCCCTCCCCAAAATGCGGACCCATAACGCTAAGATCGGTGAGCTCATGTAATTAGAACTAAAAGCTGGGAACTTCCTGAATCGCCCCACAATAAAACTAAATAATAAGCCCAACAAAACTGTAGAGACTACGGGAATAATTGGCTGGAGCATGTAGGACAATGATAAGAAGTTGATTAGTCCAGAATATTCAATGTCCTTCCAATAAGTTGAAGGGGCCGCCATAGTGGAAGACATGAAAGGAGACGTGGTTGTCTCGTTCAAGTAGCACCCGTCGTTCAGAAAAGAAAGTTTCTGATTTGGAAGTTTTTTCTCATTTCCTGCCACAATTGAACCAACTCCAACAAACAGAGTCAGTGCCATGGACGGGAAAATCGCCATCAGTGAGCCCTGCAATAAAGAAAACATTTCTAAAGAGTATTAGACACTCTTGTTCATTGTTCATTTCAATGGAAAGTAGCAACTTGAATGCTTACAATCCAGTTTGACCATGGGAAGAACATGCCCAAAGTCGCACAGCCCAGAACCGGTCCCACCAAAAAACCATGAAGTACGCTAGCAAACTGAAATGATACAGACCCTCATCATTCATCCATGAGCCTAATTCATCTTTTCGATCTGACAATCTATCATGATTAGTGCTTACGGGAAGAATGTTTCCGACTGCGGCAATCACAAAAATTAAGAGAAACGAGATGATTCCGCCAACCAAAGTCACGAGTTTCGAAATGAGTCCTAATTTTGTGTCGGACATGCCCGGTCGATACTTTTTAACAAAGTCCTCAGTTATTATAGCTGCCAGTGAGTTTAGCGCACTCGACACAGTACTAATTGAAAAACCACAAGAAAAATGTTGGGAAATGTTTAACGAATGGATAACAGCGTGAAGCAACATTACACAGCGAAGTGCATGTGAGATGCACTAACATTGAGAGTTGAAAGAAAGAGGTTGTTGAATCGTACCTAAGCGAGCCGGACGTCAATCCAGCGACAAACAACCCCGGTAATAGGGGTATATCCCCTAGTACGTCCATCACAAAGAGAGGCACCAATTGATCAGAGTTTTCAATTTTCTAGTGTCCGAGAAATTAAATAAATGAAATGTGAGCATAAAAGCTTGTGGACTAAAGCCAAGCCTCCTACCCCAAGCTGAATTGGATCACAAATGGCATAGGTTCCGTATATGATCAATCCGATCAGTGAGCACAGGAAGATAACTGCCCACAAACCCACCATGTTGATGAAAATGCATCTGGACAAACAAAAGTGGATAGTAAGTAAAGAGCTGAAGTAAATGACAAATGACGGATTTTTCGTACTGTTGAGCTTTCTTCAGTGTTGGAACGGACAAATATCGCTGAATCTGGGCTTGCGTGCATGCAAAGAGAGGCATGTAGATGAAGTAGCCGCCAATGCCCCCTACAAAACAAACCATAGAGTGACGAAAAGTCTTATAAATTGCATATATATCGCTAACCTGTCCATACTGTATGTCTTGTCCGCGGATCGAAATCAAAATTAAAGAAGTCAGTTCGGCCAGAGTCCTTAGCCAATTGCCAAATCTTGTCCAAGCCGCCGCCCATGTTATTTATTCCCACTCCGACTATGGAAAAGAGCGATCCAAACATTACGAAAGCTTGCAGTGCGTCGGTCCAAAGAACGGCTTTCAGCCCGCCCTTGTAACAAAACACGCAGCAAATATTAGAAACAAAGCAAAATGGTTCCAGACCTGACTCAAGACATCTTACCAGCGAGGAATATCCAATACACACGAAGAATATAATGGCGGACGAAATCATGCCATTAATTCCTGCCACTAAGAGCGAACATGCGAAATAATATGCGAAACATTAAATACAACAGTATAATCAACCCTTCTACGACTTTTACCTTCTTCTAGAGCAATGGCTGGTCCGTATACGGTCGTTGGCATGTACAAAAGCTAAGGAAAAGGTCGGAAACGAGGATGCAGTTTTATTCACAAAAGGAAGACGCGAAGGGTTTGGGATTTACCGAATGAAAAACTTGGCCAACCGAAAACAACATTCGGATTCGACTATCGAATCTCTTCTCAAAGTACTGAAACATATTGAAGGACATTATAAAATCATCGTGTGCATATGTGTGAATACTTGACAAGTCGTACCTCGAACGCCGAAGTTATTCGGAGATTGTAATACACGGGCACATAAAGGAATGCTAACGCCAAGCTCATCCAAAGAAAAGAGAGGTTCAGGAAAATGTACTGCACTCTGCAAAAATCATCTAAGATCTCAGAAAACTGAAGCGAATGGTTGATTACTTAGGCCATGAGAAAGAAAAATTACCCGTAGAAGTAGACCTCAACTGGATTTCCCAAGAAAGTGATTGCAGAAATGAATCTAAAGCCAAGTTGATTATTGTAGCAAATCGTGATCGTATCATAATAGACTAATGGACAGCGAAGGTAAAGTGAAACTTACGAGCACAGCAACGACAGCGACACTGGAAAGATGGGCATTGACCGTCCGGCCATCAAGAAGTCTTCGTTCGTTGCATTTTTCTTGCCGACGCAACCGTAATAAACTCCGATTCCCATCGAAACCGCAAGAAGGGCGGCGAACACGCCATACTCGGTCCATGTGAAACGGTCCGGGTAATGAGGCGCAAAAATGGTTCCTTCGAATTCTGGATCCATGACGGTGATGACCGAAACAAGTCAATTTCTCCTGCTAACAGTTCCTCATTACTGCAACCTTAAAGTTCATGATTAAAAACTGGCATGCGTGCGCAGCCACACGAATAGGCTCTGACAGGCCAGACGATGCTTGGAATTTCATTTTATCAGGAAAAGCGTGGCCGACTCCAACACTCGAAACAGAGTACACGGCATGCGAAAGATGCATGCTTTACTGACGAATTGATTAAATATTTTGATTATGCAATTTGAATATCAATCAATCTGAAGTTTGTTAGTAATTCATCGATAGCGTAACATGAGCATCAAAACTTCCAGTTGAAACAAAGCTCGAGCATCCACTCGAAACTGAAGTGGGGATCGATATTAAGCATTGCATGACGTTCGTCAACTACTTACATGCTCAGCTACTTGGTGTATTTTTATTCTATTGTACATGGCAAAATCATAAGCTCACTGTTGAAATGTGCAGAAATGCAAGATTAAATTGGATTTGGACAATTTGGAGGCGTAAAAGCTGCAACCAATTGTGCCTCGAACCTTCCAATTCCACTGCTTAAGGTCATGAATAATGTTCATCATTCATGTTTTAATGTGACGGGAAAAATGTTGTAAATGTTTCGCTCTTTTGATGGAAAGATGGAATGCAACATGAATATTTATTGGTAGTAAACGTTCATAACGCCAGTTTAGCGAATTGACGGTCAAGGTCGAACCGAGTTGGTCATACTGGATGGTTGAAACTAGGCAAATGCAATCAGGTACCAATTCCAAATTCAAACACATCAAGCAGACAGTACTTTACTGAGTTGCCAGATAACATATCAAATGTACGTCTGCTTGCATGCGTCCATGGACAGCGCGTAAACCACCACCGTAACTAATTATCTACGTTGTTATCAAAATTCATTGACTTGTATGTAGGTACAGGTAGAGAGGTATCTGGTATATGTGACCTTTCATCTTTCTCAGTTACAGGGTCATCGTCATCTAAATCGATGAACCTCGCCAATGTCTTCTCATTCAAAACCAGCTTCCATAATGAAAGCAGTGGTGGGCTCATGTACTTAGCCTTCACTGGTGGAAACTTCTTAAACTGTGCCACTATCAAGCTGAACAAAAGGCCGAGTACCACAACGCTCACACAAGGAATGACGGGCTGCCACTGGTACGATAGAGAGAAAAGCTTGATGATTGGACTCCATTCTTCGTCCTTCCAAGCAGTATTGGCACGCGAATCAATTAATAAGGTCGCTACCGTTGATGTCACATTGGAATCCAAATAACAACCACTCTGGTCAAGAAATAACCTTTGATTTGGCAGCTTTTTGTCATTTCCGGCCAATATCGAACCAATCCCGATAAACAATGTGAGTCCGACGGAAGGAGCAAGACTGAGAATCACTCCCTGAAATTCATAGGGGCATTGCATTTCAGATTTCGACCTTTCTGAAGACTGGGGATCAGAGAACACATTCGACTTACGATCCAGTTAGTCCATGGGAAAAACATGCCAAGTGTAAAGCAACCCAAGATTGGTCCGAGGAAAGTTCCGTGCAAAAGTGAAGCAAATGGCAAAATATTCCCAACTGCCGAAATCACAAATACTAAACCAAAGGCAATCAGTCCGCCGACTGTGCTGATGGCTTTCGAAACGACTCCCAGTTTTGTGTCGGACAGATTCGGTCGGTAGAGTTTTACAAAATCTTCTGTAGCGATCGCTGCCAATGCATTTAGCGAACTTGAGACAGAGCTACAAAAATATAGCAAATATTTATGAATTGAGTTGCTATGGGCATACGCGCCAACGATGTCTCACCTCAACGATCCTGCCGTGAGCCCAGCCACGAATAGACCTACACAGAAAACATATGTTCATTTCTACCAGGAAGCGTAAATTCTAACCCGTAACGTAAGATTACCTGGCAAGACAGGGATGTCTCCAATAACGTCCATAACGAAAAGCGGGACAAGTTGATCTGAGGTTGAAATTTTCTGAGAACAGATGCATTTTAATCAACGCGTCACTGTAAACTTCATAATTTCCGAATTTCTGACGTACCCCCAGAGTGATTGGGTCGCATTCAAAGTACTTAGCGTAAACTATTAAACCTGTGCAAAAGAGGCCGTCGATGTCAATGTCACACTTTACAATAGCCGGGAACTTGTGATTTTGCAACTGAAATTTCACTAACCAATGAATGAGCAGAGTGAGACAATCGTGGTAAGACCAACCAAATTAATCCACACAACTCTGAAAGGTCGAAAATACAATTAATATTGCCCCTCCTGTACGAGTCTTGTAAAATCTAAATTTTGGACCAATTACTGTCTCGCATGCTTGAGAGAAGGGACAGATAAATATCTTTGAATCTGTGCTTGAGTTGCGGCAAACAAAGGCATCCAATTAAAGTAGGCGGCAATGAAGCCGGTCCAAAACGTGTGCCTTGTTCTTAGGTCAGTGTCAAAGTTGAGAACTCGAGTTCTGTCAGTGTCCTGCGCTCTTTGCCAGACGACGTCAACTCCTCCGACTTCATTCACGCCGATTATGATAACCGATATAAGAGACGCTAGCATGACGAATGCCTGAACTGCATCGGTCCACAAGACAGCTTTCAGGCCTCCCTGTTAAGAAGCCATTGATTCAATTCCATTCAAATGAGTCTGCCGGCCAAAATTAATTGCAACGTCGCACTCACCAATGAAGAATAAGCGATGCATACGAGAAAAATGATGGCACTGGTCAGTCGAGCATTTATTCCTGCGACTGGATAAAAATCGAACATTGAACGATTTATAACCACTTCTAAATTCAGTGATTACCTTCCTCCAGTGCAATTGCTGGACCCCACACTGTCAACGGCATGTATAGTAACTGCATTTAATCAAAAGTTCTCATTTGAGACGAACTTACATGAGCCAAAATTCTTACCGCATGAATAATTTGAGAAAGCGAAATTACTCGTCTCAGTTTCTTGTCAAATCTCATCTCGAAATACTGAAAAGAAGTAAAGGTTCAAATACATTTCATTGTCGCGGTCTGATGATGTGCATGTCTGTGAGTGTAAATCCACTGATAACCTCAAAAGCAGAAGTGAGTCGAAGGTTGCAGTAAACTGGAATGTAGATAAACGTCAGTGCAAGAGTCATCCACACAAACGAAATAACAATCATCCAGTACTGAAGTCTTCGGATTTAGAATTATTCAAATTAAGAGACTTTTGTGCCAAGAGGGATCCATGATTAACGCAGGTTACGTACCCATAAAAGTAAACCTCGACGGGATTTCCTAAATAGGAGAAAGTCAAAATTAAAATGCTTTACTGTATTCGTTACATTAAACACCGTAGCGTTTGGAACTATTTCGCGAGTACCTAAAAGTGTCACTGCCGACACAAAGCTGAAAATAAGAAGTCCCGACAAGCAGGAGAAAGATTAATCATAACTCCTTCACCACTGGAATATGAAACAGGTGTCATAAGTCGTAAGTTTCTTGTACCTGCAAAGAAGTGAAAGTGTGACCGGAAAAATCGGCATTGATCGCCCTGCCATCAAGAACTCTTCGTTCGACTTGTTTTTCTGGCCAAAGCATCCATAGAATATTCCGATTCCAAGTGACACTGACAAAAGTGCAGCAAATACAAGATACTCGGGCCATGTGAAGCGATCTGCGTAGTCTTCGTCGAATATAGTGCCTTCGAGCACTTTCCTCGCTTCAGAAGTGTAACTTGCCATGTCACCAAAGGCGAAGGGCCTTGCCTGATTCGAACGTACTTCACGACTTCAGTGAAGTTCAGTCAGTTTATCACCGCACCACCGGATTCGATGTGTGCAAGCTACCGCCTTTTATAAGAAAAATGTAAGCATGCAAGCAATCCATCAGGAGTTGACTGAATGATTGATGGAGCAAATACGCTTCCATCAACGTTGTCTATTTTAAATTATTGTTTGCGGACAAGTGGTCGAGATAGTATGTCATATCACGTTTCGTATATCGTTTCAACGCAACTGTGATGTTAACAAAGCGCAATTCATGACCTCATGCTGTTCATGATAACTTCCCGTAAATTGAGCGTAAAGTGTTTGTGTGGGCCCGCGGCAAATACCGTTATGGGAATTCCACGCTCACACGACACGATTGATTTAACCCGAACAGTTTCGACACGTGTTATGCAATTAGAAATCCGGTCAAACGCGGACACGTCTACATTCTGGCACTCAGGTGTCGACTTTACAGCAAATTGTAATAGGAGAAACCTGAAGGACCAGGACCAGAGAAGAACAACGGATTTAAGCCAGCAACGCCATCAATGTAGCTTGGGTCTCAGGACGAAAATATTCGCCTGTATTTAATAAGCATCTTGAGGTCCCTGACCACTGGGTACAGGAACTAGGGTTTTATAACCATGTGGTCTTGGGAATACAGGAATCCCGTTCTGATCCCAGTCAATCTTGTCAATGCGCGCTATCCTATTTCCAACGATTTGGGTAGCGCTATTCGTAGCGGGATATGGCATCTTAGTTTCAGTGCCATCTGGGAATAGAACAGACTTCCAAATAAGCATAATGTTAAACCCACAGTTTTCAGCGTCTGTGGAGTGTTACCTGACTAAACAGTGAAAGCTGCGTGTCCGGTACAGTAAACATCTTCCTCGTCATTCCGCCAAAACACCGGGTCCGCGCCACCAGTTGGTAGTGTTCATCGGGTCCTTGTCGCTATCAATGCTCATCATTTCAAGACAGTAGCGTGGACTCATAGTTTCCGAGGCTGAAAATATCAGGAACGACACTCCTCGGTCAGTTGTGTATGAAGTACGGACCTTCACTCATGCACAAACGATCATTCATCCCGCGACATTCCCACTCTGCTTCCGGTCTTCGCAACAGGACGAAATCGGACGGATCAACGTACGTAGCGTTCACAATTCTAGCAATCCAAATGCACGCCATTCTCGAAAACGAAAAGTAAAGCTGTTCATTTCCATGTTGCAAGACGGTTCCATCAGTTCTACTTTCGGTTCCGAATTCATTCATTAACCTGCAATCAGAGAATGAATGAACCTGGGTGTAGCAGCAGCAAGACTGGAAATTGCTCAGTTTACTCAATAGGTGAACCCCAGTTTCCCCCATCGGGTCGCTTGGATCTTCCGCTTGCATTACATACATCCGATGGGCGTGGCCACAGCCTTGAAAAGTAAAGTAAATGTCAAGCCCGCCGTTGATCACGAAGTTTAAGTAACCAAGACCCCAAATAACTTTGCCAAATGCTACATACTTTCCGTTCCAAATCGAAAGCGGTCTAGCACAAATCGCGAACTCAGCCCCTGTACTCTTTGGTCCCGAAGACATCGAAACAATTCCGGCGGCATCGTGCTTCACTCTGCTCTGCCGAAAGTACACTTCTTTTATTTGAGAAAGAAATGCAAATTCGTATTTAAAGTTTTCCTGGTCGAATGGTTTACCAAAAGCAGATCTCATTTCGTTTTCGCATCTCCAAAACGCACCAGGATATATCCTGGCTATTCCATTTCCTTTGTAACTTGGTGGCTTATTGCGCATGCAGAGCAAGCAAAAATGTTCACACGTAGTCGGACAAATGTCTGCATACAGCTCAATAAAAATACGATCAGTGATCAGCCCATCAAGTTCGATGGCGAGGTGCACAATTGGTCGTGGGTTCTGGAAGCTTCTCGCTTCAGCCGTAATCTCGGCGTTTGATGGAAGCTTCTTCCAATACAGCGGAAATTTCGAAATCTCTTCCATGACCAGCTTCTTCTCTTCAGCTGCCGCTTGTACCATTTTGCGCCTTCGGCACATGATACGAACGATTTCTTGCAAAATAATGAATTAGACATGAAGGTTTTAACGTCTTATGACTGCCACAGTACAAGTCAAACAAAGCAAGCAATTTGTTTTACACTTACAATATTCTGTAGCTGCCGAAATGTGTCTACATAAATCTGCTTGAAAATTTGTGCGCTGCGTCCTCTATTTTGAAATTGATAGATTTTTCCCGGCATAATGTTAAGCTTGTCAGTTACCAAGCTTTGTGAAGGTAAAATAAATCGAAGGTCTACTATGATTTGGAAAATTCAAGGAGCAATAGCCTAGTTATAAAACTTATTTTTACCCTCCCGCTGTAAATTACTTGAAGTTGCTTCAGCAAAATTGCATTGTCCTTCTCTGGCCGAACGGAACTTCCCATTTTTCGGTTCAAGCGGTCGATCCCTGTCATCGTTATTGCTGATACCAGTGGATGACAGGAGTCCACCGCGGATGTCGTATTTTGTATTCGGGCAAGATGAGCTGTGTACATTACAGTACGAAGTGTGGGTTTTAAGATGAAGCGAATGAGTGGACATACCAAAAGTTTTTGATTTTGATACAGTTTCGTCATATGGAGCTTCCCTGTCGCTAATTTTGAAGATTCCATGTTTCGGACATGAGTTTTCACAAGAGCAGACATCACAAAATGGAGGCTGCGAATTCTCCACCTCGCAAGACAAAACATTCGAATCTGAGTCGATTTTTGAGAGCTAATAAACACGACGTAGAGCGGTTTGATTTATTTCTATAGAACTGTGGATAGAGCGCCACACGCCAATCTGACTACATTTCCAGGATCAGTCGCGGGTCTGGAGATCATAAAAGTTGCCTGGCGTATCGTTACACATGATTACAGTTTCTTCTGTAGGGAAACGTTGGGCGCAAAATCTGGTTGAAGTTCACCTTGCAATAGTTCGTCATTGGTACAGTACTCCGAACGATTTGCGTCATTTAAGTCGCACAGATCATTCATAGAAATAGAAGCGTGTTTTCTCTTAGTCCATTCATTTGCCGTCGTCAGCTATGATATGTACTAATTACAAGTATCAAGTGTTTTTGAACAAGCTTTTACAGAGGCTTAATAAACGCGGACGCATTATTCCACAAATGGTCAGTGTACAACCAATACAATTCCGGTATCATCGTACATCACTTTGTTCGAAAGGATAGAAGAAATTAGTGTAACTTTGTGAGAAATACAAGTTTTATTTGCTTATTTGAGTCTTTCCCGTCAAATATACAAGACGATTTGTTTCGCTCTTAGAAAACTTCGTAAGCGCCCCCAAGCCCTTACTTGTCACGAGTCTTTAAAAATGTTGAATGGCTATTGCTATTCGTGGGCATATTACAGCACCGAGAATGTCCAGAATATTAACAGTTTAATTACACCGAAGGATTTGCGTCATTCCAGTCGCTCATTTTTGATACGTCGTTTTCTCTTCATTTCATTTGCTACGAGTCAGATCTGACTCAAGCCAACTGAACATCATAATTACGAATTATAAATGCTTTCAAGTGTGTTTGAATAGGTTTTTACAAGAGTTCTAATAAACGCTGATTTCACCAGCCAATGGTCAATGTCAACCCCCAACCATGAGCACCATGGATTTTGCCCTTGGCATGTGTGATCGAAAGTGCTGTATGAAAATGCTAATCTGATATAAATTGGAAGTGAAAAATGACAAGTGCCAGCCCATCATGAGCCAGACTCTATTAATAAAGGCTGCGTAATTTTCTCATACGCCGGACGATTGTAATTGTTGGATTGGCCTGATTGCACAAAAGGAATTTAAAAGGCTTATCATAATCAACACAATTGCAATTGAACAAAGCCGTGTATCGACTGCCAAACGAACATTCAGCAGTTAAGTTATCAGTGAGCACAGAAGAAGATAACAAACCACGGACGCATGTCATTGCGGCTTATCATCGGGACGAATCCATCTGTCATACTTGATGAGAAAATGTTTAATTGCTCCTTCTATATCGTTCTGGTCGGTCAGGTAAAGCTCCGGAACCTTAAAGGAATTGTCGTGAAAATTCATACAGTTCGAATTCTTTCATTTCACTGAAGTCGAAATTACTCCGGTGCACGTTTTGTCGAGCGGTTCAAGATGAAGAAGATACTTTGGCTGTGCGCGTTCGTTTTGCTCACATGGACCTCATCTTGCAAAGGTAATTTAGAAACTTGGCTGGAGCCAACATAAAAGTTTCGAACTTAAGCCACGACCCAGGCTTCGATTCTTGAGCCTTGCGTGAGTTATGTCGCTTTATTCCGATTTACCTCTAATTAGGTCAGTACGAGGACCAGTTCCTGCAACCAAAAGAAACAGACCCGCCTGACGGCGTTGAGGTTAGCCCTGGGGAGTTTACGATCCGAATTGACGAGAGAAACCAGGTCGATTTATTAGTGGCCGAAATTAAGTACACAGGTTAGACGAATAAAAGCATAAGAAACACGTGTGGAGCACATTTTCATCAAGATGCGTTGCAGGACCGACTGCCCCAATTGTTAGCAATGTTGGAGGAGGTCCAACCGGATCTCCCTTACCCGTCATTGTGATAACCGAAGTCGATGGGAAATATTTGGTTCAAATTCAAACTGAGTTTGACTTTGAAGAAATCGCAACGCTCCCGACATACACCGTCCGCCTGAACCCACCATTGCCAGGACTCGGTCTTTTTTACATTCAAGTGGTGGACATCAATGACAATCCACCGACAATCACGAATTGTGCCGGGGGACTTAATTTTACGATCCCGGAGAATGAGGTAAAGAAAACTCAGCCGAGTGACGTTAGGGACGTGTGAATGTCCCTCGACGTCATTTCCTGATCGCGATTTCTGATTTTCTTATACGATTTCTCAGGAACACGACATCATTTATAAATACGAAGCAACTGATCGTGACGCAATCGATGCCGGACAGCTAAGATTTAGTCTGCAGGTAGTTTAATTAATACAAATCAGACTACAATTCCCTTATGATATTTTGTGATAAAGTGTGTTTGGATTTATTCAGGATCTTGACTTACCCGACCAACTCTTAAGCTTATTTCAAGTTAATTCCGTATCGGGTGTTTTTTCCCTAAAGCCTGGGGCGACTTTGGATTACGAAGTAAGGACTAGTCATCGAATCATTATTTCGGTGGAGGTAAGTCCAAGAAAGTTCTACAGTCCATGTAAATTCCACAAGGGTATAGTGTTGCTTCCAGTGCTGCAATTGTTGTCTCTTTCCATTTTGGCCATTAGGATTCAAATCGGATACACAAGACAGAATGCCCAATGACATTAGTATCTGTGGACGATATGCCAGACCAGCCTCCAAGATGGATCAATCTTGTAGCAAGTATTTCTGTGGAGGAGAATGGAACGATTGAGGTGAGTGAAAGTCTGTTCAAATTCTACGCATGTCGTGCAGTCTTCTCCATATAATCCACGTTTGCATTGCAGGAGTACGATAGTTTTCAATATGAAGCCGTTGACCAGGACCGCGGAGTGAACAGCCCAATCGAATACTCGATCAGCGGAAGTAAGTCGTGCTACCACCTAATTCAATAGTTCAGTACGTTCAGACAATACGATCCTTTTCAACCACGTGGTTTTAGTTCCAGAAAACTTTGATCATGAGCCGTTTTTCACAATTGACAAAGACACGGGGCTGCTAAGCGTTTCAGCAGTAATTGATGCAGATGTGCTGGATACGTCATTCTTTCAGTTCGACGTAATTGCGACCGAAGTATTACCTCCGCACGAATTCATCATGTATTCAGTATTTCTGACCATTGTCGATATCAACGATAATCCGGTAAAGACGAAATCAGTCCGATCTTCGGTCGGAAGCCCCTACTTACTAGTTCACTCTTGATGTCACTTTAGCCAAGATTTGACGATGGCAGCGGCGAAAGATCATTCAATGTACGTATCCCGGAAGGATATTCTGTCACATCAGAGCTCCCACTGGAGGGACTGGATGGAATAATTAGACAAAATTTTACCATCAGTGACAATGACTTTGTAAGACGCGAAACGGAAAGCTTTTAAAAGTGATCATTATCAAGCTCTGTTACATGTGTAGAGTCCAGCCAATAATCAATACTCTGCGGCTCTTCAAAACTCGGAAGAGCAAATCACGGGTGCCCTTCTTGCTTCACCGGGTAGTGGTTCGGGCAATAATTCTGTGTTTGCAGTTGCGATAACTGATAGGAACAGAATCGACTATGAAGACATGTTCTGGAGACAGGAGAATATTCATATAGTGGTACACCCATTCAATCATTTTTGTCCCTTGCAAGCATATTTTTGTGACGTTCATTAATGATTTCAGGTGAAAATTGTGGACTCCAGCAATGCAGAGTACTTTGCAACTGCAAACATCATTCTTAACGTAAGTGATACGTGTGAACTCCATACTGGGTTCATGAACTTAAAGGTGACTCGATGAATTTTAAGGTCGAGAACGTTAACGATAATGAACCGAGGTTCGAAGAGGGACCTGGAAACCCCGACGTTGATGGTGTGCTAGAAGTGGAAGTTCGAGAAGACGCGGAACTTGGATTCGTGGTAGTGAGCGCTTTGCATGCTGTTGACGACGATTACGACGATGAAAATAGTTTTGGAACTGACAGCTTAAGGTGTGATGAAAGAAAAATAATTGAACTGGTCTATCAACGCTTTATGAAAATGTATTTCACTATTCAGATACAAGTGGAATAATCGTAATCCACCAACGCACTTAACGTTGAACAACGAGACGGGCGTAATCACTGTGAGCCGTGCCAACGCGTTTGACTTTGAGAGAGTTGAGGAGCAGATTCACATTATTCAAGTTTGCGATATGTTGTGCGAGGGTCCACCAAACATACAAAGATCAATTACATTTACGTTGCGACTGAAAATCTTGGATGTGAATGACGAGAGTCCCACAATTTATGTTCCACCCGTCAACCCAATCAATGAAAATTCCACGGACGAAATTGACATTTTCAATGGAACAACTGCCACAATAGCAGACGTTGACACAGATGCTGCCCTCACAATAGACCTGGAAATTTTGACGAAAGTAGAAATAGATGACGAGGAGGTTAATCTCGACGAGTGAGTCTTGCAGCTATATTTTGCACCTTTTCCAGCGGCCCCATCTCTGATGATGTTTGTATATTGTTCAGGTGGTTTACAGTCAGTTACGAAGAAAGTCCGGAAAGTCCTGCGAATGGAGTCAGCTACGACTTGAAAGTTATTGCGAAGCCAAATATGGTGGACCGTGAGATAGTCGATCGAATCGACTTCAAATTAACTGCAACGGATGAAAATACAGATCCCAGTTTTGAGGACAAGAAAAGTCACTTCGTCCTTTTCTCTCTAACCATCCTCGACATAAACGGTAAACTCTTCAAATTACTAAAAGGTCTTATTGCCGCGGGCTAAGATTTAACCTAAATGCGGCCAATTTCCTTCAGATAATCCTCCCATGTTCGAAGAAACCGACCCAGAACTCACCTACAGGGAGTCAACTTTCACGCCTCCGGAGTCCGACAATTCAAGTAACGCGGAACGCGAAATCAGAACATTTCGTGCTTTCGATCCTGACATTAGTGACACAACATTGATTTATTATATCGAGTAATGCCCGACACTTCAGTCCTCAGCCATTAATAATCACCATGCATAAAAGAGAAAGTGAAGAACATAAATATTTGATGTTTGATATTAGGCCGGTGCATCCTCTCATGGCAGACCTTGTCGAGCTAAACGATACACAAGATAGTCGAAACAGGGCAATTCTAAGCCGAAGGAAAGATGTGCCCATAGATCGCGAAGCTTCAAACATCATCCCTGGAGAGATGGATACAGATTGGCTCGGATATACGTTAATTATTTCTGATGGAGAGCACAGCACATCACTGCTTGTAATGAACACACAAGAACGAATAATGGCCTGATTACACTGCGTACTAATGAATGATCATTCATTCATTTTAGGTCAACATAACCGTCGAAGACATTAATGACAACAAGCCCGTATTTACGAGAAACGAAACAAATTTTGAAGTGTTTGAAGATGCCAGTTTCGACGGGCCCGGATATACTGTATATACCTTTGCAGCCTCTGATAGAGACATTGGTAAGTGGGAAACTTCCAGTGTACAATCCCAAACTTATGACCATTGACTTCTGACCTGCCTTTACCAGGTCTTTATGGAACCGTGAGCTTTCTGCTTGATTTGACCCACAATGGAGGAGATGGCACTGAAAAGTTTGAAATACACCTCGAGTCGGGCAGGCTATTTGTCAGAGATGAGCTGGACAGAGAAGAGCAAGAGAGTTACAGCTTGCTGATTAGAGCAATTGACTACTACAGGCCGGCCACAACAGGTACACGTTTTTTTACACGTTTACGATTTGATACTGTAAACAACTCACAATTTAATATTCTATTCTAGTGGGGAGTTTGTGGCAGGATCATCAAATAACGATTAAACTGCTGGACGTCAACGACAATGCCCCGATATTCGATCCAAATGCTAGGCTAGAAGACAAAGAAGAAACGTTGGCCACCGCAGGTACATCTTTCGGAGTCATTAGTGCATGGGATCTCGATCTTGGCGAAAACAGAACACTCAGCTTCGATCTCTTGGACGTGACTTGTAGCAATCCAAATGTGGAAGACCCAAAATCAATGTTCATAATTGAAAATTTCCCGGAAAATAGCCTTGATCCCACAGGGGTTCGGATTAACGCCACCGTCGACTTTGTTGACAAATACGGCGTGTATAAACTAAATATTTTGGTAAGAAACTCCACGATTCTTTCAAGCAATGATGAAATGAATACAAGAATACTGGTGATGCGAAGGGATGGAAATAGATTGAAATCGAAATAATTGCAGGCGATGGACCATGGCACACCTTCCCTTTCGACGAATCAAACATTCGAACTGAACATACTTGATGTAAATCAGCATGCGCCCATTTTTGCCTTTCCAGAAGAAGACCAGCCAGTAATCTTCATTTCTCGGGTGAGTGCATTCGATGCGACGGTCGAAGTCTTACACCTCGTTGACTTGCTGCATTTCCTATTGGCCTATTGTAATATAATTGAATTCTTATGTACTCAGGGTTTGCCGGTTACGGCAGCATTACAGTACTACACCAGTGTCGGTGAACCAGAGTATGTCCCTGCATGCAATGCCACTGACGCAGATGATCCAGGGACTGGGAACGGTATTGTAACCTACAGTTTAGTTCGACAAGGTTGGTTCAATTGCGAGATTTCACCCTTTCCCGGAACGCTTTTAACTGTCGTGTTTTAATTGCAGACACGACAGATGATTCGGTTGAGTATTTCAACATAGAGAGAACCGCAGGCGTTATCACGGTCAGTCAATCGTTGGTGAATCGCATCGGTACTGACTTTAACGTAAGTTAATCTCATCTATTTATATTCGTCCGTCGAGATTATTCTACATTAACCCTTCATTACCCTAGATAACAGTCCAAGCGTCGGATGATGGCAGTCCACCTTTACGCACGAATGCTACACTTCTTATCAAGCTTGTCCCTATTGTCAACACACCTCCAGTCTTTGCAAGTGCACCACCTCAGATTGACCATAAAGGTAGCGCTAGATTACATAGCCAATGTAGAGAGACAATAGTGAGAGAAATCTTACAACTCTACTCAGATTGACTCTTCCTCTAGAAAACGACCCTTCTCTCGGACGACAGCTTCCGAAAGCGACTGACGAAGACATAGATGATGGCTTGAACGTATTCAATGAGACCATTTGCTATTACATTGGAGGTAAACTTTGCTCTTTCTAAAAAGGTTGGTAGATGTTGAGAGTAAAGAGTAAAGTCAATTTGGCACCACCACAGAAGGAGATGACCTGAACGAGTTCAAGCTAGACGTCAAGGAGAACGTTTTGACTCTACAAGATGGAAAGGAACTCGACCGTGAAGCCATTGACAAATATGAACTTCAAATATGCGCGATCAATGCTCAAGAATGTCCGCCTACCTTTTCCTGTACCGTCGGTCCGCCTGTGCCTCCGCCTGTCAGCAAATTAAACGTCACAGTAGATGTCCTGGACGAAAACGACGAGGTAATTAAATTCAAACTATAAATACCTGAACTTATTAGGACAGTGGCTCATTTATGATTATGCAGTGGCCCATATTCGAAACAAATGAAAATGGCATCATTTCCGGCGGCATCAAAGTCGACGCCGGGATCGGATCGCTCAATTTAACCGTGTTGGCAATTGACAAGGACATGAATGACCCGGTCACATACCGCCTTTCTTCCGCATTCGAAGCGTCCGACCCTTCTTTGCCTGTGGCAGAGCCGCCCTTCATGTTGGACAGAGTTACGGGAAAATTGGATAATCTGTTCCAGCCCCAGGCTGGAATGAGAGGATACTACACATTCGAGATAACTGCAGATGATTCAGCACCAGGTTAGAATAATAAAAAAGATACGCAGTACCCTACATTTTGCGTGTTCGTTGGTATAACTGTATTTTCAATCACCAGTGCCGCATTCCACAAGCGTGCAGGTCAAGATTTATTTAGTTACGGAGGATCACAGTGTCCAGTTCAGATTTAGCAATCCGCCGGAGATTTTCGACCCTCTGGAGAGAAGAAATGAGGTACAGCTTTAACTTCTATTCTCATGTTGGTGTCTGGCACTCGTTGTGTCATAATTCACTCTTTACGGTTTGTCTGCAGTTGGCGCATGTGTTGACTGAGATTTTCGAGTATCAGTGCAACGTTGAACGAGTTGTGGTTGCGGTGGATGAGAACGGCTACCCCATTCAAAACCCCATTGGGCGTACTATTATCCAGACTCACTTTATCAACTCAGAGGCCAGTGAGCCAGTTGTTTCCACGATAATCACCAGGTGAAACCTTTCCACAGGCAGAAAGTCGAGCGATGTTCATTGGTTCCTTCTCTTTTTAGCGAACGCACCAACATTGAGAAAATGACCGCGTTGCAAGAAAGTTTAGAGCAACTTGGATACAATCTGTATGCGTTCGGCGAAGATCAGTACAACAGGGACCCGTTGAGTACCGACAAGGTCGTCATTTACGTACTGATAGCTGTCCTTTCGGTCGTCGCCGTGAGCCTTATAATTCTTGGAATCACGTGTTGGTTCAACAACCGCAGGTAACGTGCCAGAGATCTTGCTAACCCGTACCTCAATGTAAAATGGCTTTCTTCCATATTTCACTTAATAGTCTGTCGAGGAGAGTGCGAGCTTTGACCGCATCCACCTTTGGATCTCAGCAATCGGGGCTAAACCGTGCAGGCGCCGTCGACAATATGCTGCCGACCACAAATCAATTCGCCGTCCAGGGCTCGAATCCAATCTGGACGAGCGAAGGAGGATATCCCAACTTCGATCAAGAGAGGTAATCAGCTCAGAATTTGGAGTTCAGGCACACCAGAGCTTGAAATCAGTGTGACTTGATCATAAATGTTTTCTACACAGTGTCGGCAGTGGAGGATCTGTGCTCATTGGGGCAGAGGACGAGGAGTACTTCGATGGTAAAAATGAGGCGTCAAATAGAAACTACGTCTCTGATGGCCAGTCGTCAGATCAGATAATGGACGACGACTACTCGTACCCCGGACAAGCCAGTGCAAGAGCAACGGATGATATGCCAAATCCGTTAGCGGCAGTCACGCGGAGGAATCCATTGATGAATTTGGGAGAGAGCGATGACACTTTCATGTAAGCTCGATCAGCCAAGTCTCCTCGCCTCGCAATATCGTGTAACTGTAACACAGCATTTTAAAGTAATTGCAGCCCATAATACATAATGAACGTGGCTGTGAGTTATGACTTCTGACATAATCTTGATATTTGTGTTTGCTCATGTTGATTCCTCGATTTTTATTAATGGAACGGAATAAACAACTCAACTCCTGCTATTCTGTGTTGAACGTCGAAGACATCGATATTGATGCGTGTCTATAATCTGGGTTAAGGTTGCGTGCTCGAGCTGGACAACTACAATTCATTCCAAGTTGCGAGCGAGCTGCTTAACATAAAATCTTCCATAATCAACGCTGTATCCTTCGCATGAGTGAACTTAATGGCCGTAATGAGTGAACTTATGTACAATGGCTATATTGATCTGCTGGTAAAGCATTGCATAACCCACATGCATGCCACAGGCCACACGATGCTGGAAACTTTTTACCATTTTATCAGACTGAACAATCAACTTGCTTTTCAAGCACTTAATTTATGTCAATCACGAAATGTAGTGTGGGTGTGGGACAAAAGTTCGTCCGTGTGGTAAATACTTGACTTGCTGTTCCTCGTTACTAGCGAGCAATTGATTAGTTCGTAAGTGACACTTGAAACGGGAGCAAATTCGTACTTTGATACCCATTGAATTTTAGGGTTCAGGCCCCTCGAGTTCGCAAAAAAATGCAGTGCCAGTGCTCACTTTATGCGTAATTTGAATTGATTCAAGTTCAAGGCAAGTTTGAGATTCGCGTAAAGACCGATTTTTTTTTGCAAAATGTGGTCGAATTTCTCAAAATTTGCTCTTTACTTGAGCTGCATCTTTGGATCGGGTTGCATAGAAAAGGGAGCCCTTCAGCCTATCCACGCTGCGTCCGGTGCGTGCACTCATTACATGTAACTTCCATCCAAAATCCCTTGAAATTCACTGAACCTTGATTTTCTAATTCAACAGCCGCCCTGTCTCAAAGTGTATCTCAAAGTCGTCGTTTCGCTTCTCCGCTGGAGTCTGAAGTTCCAGCCGCTCGCCCTGACCCAGCTGACCGCCTGTACAACAGCACAACGATCGAGGATGTGATTGAAGACGTTGGTAGCATGATTCGCGATGATACGCTCAGGCAAATATTCACCAACTGTCTGCCAAGCACACTCGGTACGCAGCTCAGTCATGAAATAATTGCTGAACTGATGAACAATGCGCCATGTCTGTGTTTAATTCTAGACACGACCGTCTACTTCAGGAAAAATATTACTGAGCCAGTTTATAATCTGACACTGCCATACACATACATCGTTACTGGAGGTACGGGTTCGTATTACAGCTCAGTGGGATCCGAAAACTTTGCCTTCACTCACCTTAATTCTCGTTTAGATATTTTGGCCATGTGGCTGAGAGATTCGACTTACCAAGTGAATCCATACGTTCCTTACGCCAGAGACGACCCCGAGCTTCGAGAGCTGGTTCTGGGTGTGATAAATACGCAGGCGGAAATGATCGAGCTGTACCCTTGGGGAAACGCTTTCTTCCCGCTCAAGCATTGGGACTCTGGAATCAACCTGAACGAATCAGACGCTTCCAAGGGCGACATCGTGTACCCAATTTACGAGAAGGACGAAGTCTTTGAGGCCAAATACGAGCTGGATAGTTTGGCTTCATTCTTGTACCTGTCTAAGTACTACTACGAGCAAACGGGCGATGCCGCATTCTTGTACAACCAACACTGGAAGTCCGCCGTGGAAATCATCCTGCAAACACTCAAGGCTCAACAGGGCGGCAGCATTGAAGTTCTTCCATTTCCACCGTTCAAATTCTCTCGTCCAACACTAACGCAGTCCGAAACCACCAATTTGTACGGCATCGGTAATCCGGCCAAACGCTGCGGTCTTATTCGTTCATTCTTCAGGCCCTCGGACGACTCTACCATATTTCAGTACTTAATACCATCTAATGCAATGTTTGTGATTAGTCTGGAAGGAGTGTCGAAGGTGTTGGACGAAAACTTTGTCTGGCCTGAACTCTCCACAGAAATCAAGACGCTCGCATCAGAAGTGCGAGAAGCGATTACAAAACATGCGATTGTGCAGCATCCAGAATTCGGTCAAGTGTACGCCTTTGAAGTGGATTGCTACGGATCTCATGTGCTCATGGACGACGCAAATTTCCCATCACTTCTCTCCCTTCCCAAATTCGGCTTCGTGTCGAGATACGACCCGATCTACTTGAACACGCGCAGATACATCCTTTCCTCGGAATGGAACCCGTGGTTCGCCGAAGGTCCTTACCCTGGCGTGGGTTCACCACACACCGGCCTGCAAAGGCCCTGGCACATGGCGCAAGCTATGCAGGCGATGACCGCCACCAGCGAAAGCGAAATTGTGCATCTACTGGGTCTGCTGCGCAATTCGACGGCTGGAACCGGATTTATGCACGAGTCGTACAATGTCAATAATCCCAACGATTTTTCAAGGGCCTGGTTTGCGTGGGCGAATACTGTGTTTGGTGATTTGATACTTCATCTGGCAAGGCAGTACCCGCACATCTTGAGGGAAACCGTATGGGATTAATTCGTTGATAATGATTATAACGGCTGATGTTGAAATCGATTGAACAAAGTAATCACATCTGTCCCAACTGTTTTTACGAAATCATTTTGTTGTGCAATTTTGAATAAAGCCAATGGAGCGTTTTGAATTGTTTTGTGATTGAAATTGAAACTATCCAAACCGAACTCACCAAAAGCATCACCTTTGATCAAATAAAAAAGAATAATTAACAATCGCATTCCGACCTTAATTGAGGTTGCCGTTGTTGTTTCATTTAAACCGGAATCGCGTGCAGACTGCTTGCATAAAGGCCATAATGGCAGTGGCACCGACACATTCCACCAAGCATTGAATGGCAACCGCTTTCTGAAGCGAATCGCCGTTACCACTCACCTATTAAAATCAAAGTGGTATTCCAGCAAAGCGAATTTCTTCCTTTACAACTGCACAAAACACAAGAACATCATTCATAAATCATATCTGAGTTTTTCCGATGACAAAATGCATTTCCAATTTGCCAAAACCAACGCACCAGACGCTCAAAAATTAACTTTGATACTCTCATCAATCATTTGCTTGTTTTGTCAAGTTTTTAACGGCGCTCGTAGCCATCAAGAAAATTCGTGTCCAAATCAGTTTCAAGGCTTTGGCGTCTACTTAGGTTCAGTCAACCATTTGCGTGCGATGAATAATAACTTGCTGGTGGAAGAGGTCTTGGACAAATTGTACTTCGATCTTAATCTGAGGTACGTCCGTGGTCTACAGTCTGTATTACATGTTGCAGTGGATAAATGTAAAATATTCGTGATTCCAACTGCAGATTCTTTCGAACATCAATCGAGCCGGAATTCTCACCTTCGGAGGACGTCTACGACATTTCCTGCACGCGTTCTTCCCCAGCAGCAATTTGCAGTTGGATTAAAGTCCATTCTCTCATCTCCAATAAAAGCCGCTATCCAGGCACATCGTTCATCGCGTCGATTTGGTCACCGCCATTGTACATGAAAAGCCCAGCCAAACCGCAGCTCTTACAAGAGTACGAACGAGCTTACTACCACTTTATTAAGAATGCCACGCAAATTATTAGTGTCAAGTTCGGTATCAGTTTCGAACAAATCAGCCCCGTGAACGAACCAGAAAACATTTTCGCCACGTGGAACCATTGCGATATGACCGCAACTCAACTTTGCCGTCTGATTTCAACGTTCAATGATCCTCTGATCTCGCTGTGCCCAGAAAATTCGTACATGTCAATCTCGAAACAGTTTCTGAGTAGAGGGAATTCCGACTGTGAGAAGGCGTGTGAGATACTTGGAACGCATGGCTACTTGCTTAACCTCAATTTGGGCTTTGGCGGCGTTCGCGGTAACGGGCAAAACGTCCACAACTTCGGCAAGGCGTACTACGATCACACCGTGCACGAACCAATTGTCGAATCTCAAACTTGCGACTCTGCTCCCGTCCTCAAGCCCGTTTGGATGACTGAAGTCTCCAGTACGTACCTGGACGCCGAATTTACACAAATGCAAGAAGCGCTCGACTTAGCCAATCACATCATCAACTTTGTTGGCACCACCTGCGTTCAGCGCTATTACTACTGGTTCGCGTTTACAAATGGACCGTCAGGTGAAAGCCTAATTTGGGGACGCGGCCACAAAAATACGCCCGGATTGAACACAACTATGACAACAGAACTCTATTTTCCAAAGAAGTACTTCGTGTACAATCTTTTTACGAATGCCACGAAAGATGGGCTAACAAATGTCAAAAGATATCCGATGACGACAGAAGGCTCGGGCATGGATGTAAAATGTATCGGGTTTAATGATAACTTGATTTACATGAACAAGGCAAAGGATAAAGAGTTTCCTATCAGTGCTGACATCAAATGTGCGCCTGTTTTCCGATTTTGTTGTACGACTGAAGAACATGATTTGGATTGTGATGAAAACAGGAACAGGCTGCCACCATTTTCAGTTTGTAGTTGCATCAAGCTATAATTCCTGTATCTGTGTGACAGATTTTATTGTTTGGATTGTGAAGAAAAAGACTACTGGCTTTGTAATAAATTCCCGAGAAAAAGGAAGACATTGTGAGTAGCGACCATCTATTCCGATGTTTCTAACACAAGCCAGCGTTGACCTGGGTCATCCTTCTCGCATTTGGCCTCACGCACTGCGCTCGCCCTGTGAAACAACGTTCGCTAAGCACGAGTGACACAATGCTCCGATTGACTTTTCTAATTCTCACTCACCCTGAACCACGAAGACACATGCCGCTCTCAAAACTTGTGAAACGGAACTTCCCATGGCCTACGTACGATATTTTCCAGAGAGTTTTCAAACCTCCAACATTGTTAATTGGGCTAATTGTCCATGCTCTGTCGCCGCTTCTTGGATCTATCAATCAGAAATGTTACAAGCACACGCAAATATAGGGAAGGACAAGTTTGCCAGCACTGTGAGTATCTATTTACCTTGAGTTTCAGTAAACCGCCATTTCTGTTCTGGACGATTTCTCCACACGGATCGTGTCTGACCATTGTCCGTACCAGTGAGAAACTTGAAAAGAAATTCTACTTGCAGTCAATGATAAAAGCCTTGCGACAAGATAAGATCACGAACCTTGTCCTCGCTTTGAATCTCCAGTTTGTATACTCCATTGTTAACAATTTTGACAGGTTCCAACCTGGCACTGGCCAATGAAACGTAAACACAAAAAAGTACGAGGCAGATGAACTTCGCGTCCATTTTGACGCGTTTCTAGTGCCCTTTTTGGAGGAAGTCAGACAAGAGACCTTCGAGTAAGAATGTTCAATGGCGAATGCGAGTTGACTTCCTCATCGTTTGAAGATTCATATTCATTTTCAGGGCCTGTCCTCCTTTAAGAATGAAGGCGAGTACGACCCATGCATTTCAATTCAATAATTACGTGTGCAACTTCAGCATTCTCTTTCGTTGTTGACATTTAAATAATTTAAACGCATTTTGAGTGCCTTTCGTCATCCTTCATCTTATGTTGACATTTTTAAACGCACCTTGAATGTATGACGTGTATAAGCGAATGGAGAGAGGACGAGTTCAAAGCGAGCAGTAACTGGTGGCGTGCATTTCGAAACGTTGCCTCTTTTGTAATATCACATAGTAGCACGTTTCATTTAACTTGTAAACAAGGGAACGCCCAGCGAGTTATCGTTACCAGAGGAGTAATTAGCTGCGCGGTACTGTCGTTGGTAAGCTCTCCTCACATTTCTTGGTCGAGGAACCGTGTGCCCAGGCGCTCAGGGCGGGAGTCGGAATTGGAATCAAAATTAGTGCTTGGCCTGAAGCCTTATCATCAGTCATAACAAAATCGCCAAGATGAGTTTCGAATGTGCAATTTGCTCAAACACATTGGAGCAGCCCAAGGGCAAACATGAACTAATTACTACGAATTCTGAATTGCTCAGGTAAGCCCATCCAATGCCGATACCATAAATTCATCTGATCTCACTAAACCTATACTATTCGGCTGTAGTGCATTTCGATTTTTATCTTGAAATGGTGTTTTCTAACCTAATTCGACCATGCTGAATCCGAATCTAGTGAAATTTTTTTTACGGAAACGCTTCCACCCAAAGTTACAGGCCTTTGGGTGGAAGCATTTCCGTAAAAAAAATTTCACCAAATTCAGATTCAGCATGGTCGAATTAAGTTAAAAACACTGGTCTCGAGTGCAAGTCAATCAGCCGCAGAAGTCCACTATTTCCCACTATTCTATCCTGATTTATTTCCCCGACAAACAGCAATACCGGAGCGATTACTAAGCCAAAGAGGAAATACGGCTGCTGGGGACAGGAGAATGAGAAATTGGTTGCTACCTCCTGCGGACATCTTTTTCATCGCCAGTGTTTAAATAAATGGTTTCAGGCTCGGTTTAGACAGAAGTAAGTACAATGATGGCTACAGCTACAGTTCGTTATTCATTTCATAATCTATGTTGGTTGCTTTTACAGTCTTCTACCGTCCTGTCCGTACTGCACTCAAGAGTTTGAGAAACGCGGAGACATTGTGGACTTGGATGTGGACTTTAGCGATCCCATCCCAAAAGCAGACCGCGGCGGTGATAAAGATCGGACCAAACTCAAGCCAAGTGTGTACGATCGTCTTATGGAGCTGAGCGGTTATGTTGACTTTGTGCTCGCGATTGCTGTTTCGGCCGCGAGCATAATTTTCTTCGGGAGTGATAGCAACTGCACAATTTAATGCCAAGTTGGAACTGAGCACTGAGGTTTAAGTGGATTTGGCAACGCGTTTATTCTGACAAATTATTCTTAGATTACATTCTAAAATATTGTCATCAGGTCCATTTTTTTAAGAATAAAAATATCGTATTTGTCGCGAATTATGAATGGCTAAAATGATTATAAATTACCGAGTCGTAAGAACGCAATAATTATCACTTTGCTGCTTTGTGTCCCTTACTTAAGATTAAGATTAAAACGGAACTATACAAAAATGTACATTAAATGTAAGCTTGAGTCTTATCGTTTAAGTAATTACGCATTGTTGAACATTTTACTTAAATTCTAGTAATACAGTTTCAGATTAACAATTTCGAAGTTAAAATTAAGTCACTGATTTAAAAACAAAGTTATGCACTCACATTCAAACTATCAGGCAGCACAGATACTCTCACTTTCACACAATGAAAGGTTTTCTTGTTCTGGCACATTGTGAAAGTGAATGATTAGAGTAGCAGCTGAGTTTCTTATAAATACGATTGATTGTCTGCTTTAAGTACCATCTATGAACGATGGAGTCTCTGGTGATTTAGAGTCAGCAATCTGCTTCGTTCACCAGCGTTTGAGTATCTTTACCAGAATCTTCGGAATTTGGATCAAATTGCTTGATTGTAATTTGTGGGCTTGAGCTTTGAATTACTGTTGTGGGCAATATTGCAATATGACTTGAGCTGCTTGGCATGGGGGCTGCATCACTAGTTGAGGCATCATACATGGGGTTCGAGAAATCTCGTGTCTTCAGGTCGATTTTTGTATCGGCTGCTGACATTCCTCCCTCCTGTTCAACAATTGCGAGGCACGGTTAATATTCGCTCAACACTTGCGTACTTGTTCTATGAAATGAAATACTTACACCAAAGGTCACATTGGACCCTTGTCTGAAAGACACGGATGGGCTTACTGATTTCCCAACAAAATCCTTCTTCTTCAAGAACACGTAGAAAGCAGTGCCTCCCAGTGCTAATACTAAAATTAACACAATTGGAATGGCATAGCTCGCTGTGGACACCGATGAGGATCCGTCAATTCTCTTCATCTGCACGTGCTGGGTGCACGTCTGTCCAGAATAGTCAGGTGGACACACGCATTCAATGCCGTCGGCAACCAGTTTGCAATATCCACCGTTCTCACAATGACAGGATTCTGGCAACGCCTTTTCTCGCTCAAAAGCTGTAAAATTGTGGTGTAGATAATTTCATCTTGCCATTAAAACACATCTTTATGAGGATCACTTACGAGCATCGCACGTCGTGGCGGAGCCGCTGCGGAAGGCGTAGTTATCCGGGCACACGCATCGGTATCCGGAATTTGGCAAAAGTAGACATAAATGGGTGCATGGTGATTTCTTGCAGGGATTTGAAACACTCGTGTTGTATTTGAGTGGATGGAAGACTGAAATATCAGAAAATTAACGTGTAATATACCAATTCCTTTGCCGAATACAACAGTAATTGTGGCAAAGCAAAATTTACCTTTAACTCCTGTAGGATTGACCAAGTCTCTATCGAGTGTGACGCTCACGCCCCGTCCGAACTTGTCTTGGCGTAGCAAGTCGCCAGATTGTCGATTAATCCAGTACACATTTGTTTCAAACACATCCAACGCAATTGGATGGCGCAGATTGTCGCCTTGTAAAATGGTTATTCTGTCCGTTCCTTTGGAGCTGATACTTTCAATGCGGCCGTATTTGAAATCGACAAAGTAGATTCGATTATTGTTATTGTAGTCGATGGCGAGGCCTGTGGGTTGTCCTAAATTCTCAGAAACGATTGTCCAACGCTTCGATCCGTCCATCCAACTCGAATCTATCTTCGGGTTGGATCCGGCGTCCGCCAGCACGAGGAGGCCATTGGCACTGTCCACCACAATGCTTGACGGCTGCTCCAAACCGGATCCAATAATGCTTCGTCTATACCTCCCGTCAGCTGTGCTGACCATAACGCGTCCTTTGGGTTTGTTCGAGTTCTTCTGTTCAACTTCAGTCCAGTAAATGTTGCTGGCAATCCAATCCACCGCCAAGCTCGTAAACTTCCCGTTAGATTTTACTTCGAGGTCTTGGCCGTAGCCGATGTTTGCTCCGCCATAGCCAGGTATCAAACTTCGTTTCATTGTTTTCTTTGAGCTGTCCACGTAGTACAGGTACTTATTGAAGACATCGTAATCAAGCGCTTCAATTCTTGCTTCATTCCTGATTATGTCGATATTCTTTCGGAAACCGAGTCCACGAATTTCTGCGCCATTGCTAATCATAATGATTAACGAAGACGGGTCAATGGCACGACAAACGCCAAACTCTGAGCCGCTGTGGAATCCTTCGAGGCATGAGCAATTGTATGTTCCCTTCAAGTTTGAACAAAGTTGGCTGCAGTTGTGTTGTGTCGTGCATTCGTCAATATCATCGCAACGCTTAGGGTTTGTCCGACTGGTGATGTAGCCTGGATTGCAAGTGCAAATGTAGCCGGCGCCAGTGGTCAGGTTTAGGCAACGGTGGTCGCAACCGCCATTTTGCTCCGATGCGCAGTGCAATTTTTCGTGACATCCAAGTTCGTCGCTCTGGAATGAAATACAAGCATGTATTATTTCATGAATAAAAGTAACGGTCTGGGTTTGTTCAGCACAAAGTCTAATGCCTCACCTGATCACCGCAATCGTCCGCTAAGTCACACACCTTCTCCTTGTCCACACACCTTTTGTTTGCACAACGATATTCCCTGAAGCACAAGACACGAAATAAATAAGAATCCTGGCAGTTACCCACGTAATCATCAAACCTTACCTTATCAATGAACATGGTCTTTGTCTTGGAGCACAGATGGTCATATTGTTTTCATCAGATCCGTCACCGCAGTTGTCCCTTCCATCACAGAGTTGATATCTGGGAACACACTTGTTATTGGCGCACTGGAATCTGTGGACCTTGTCACAAGTGAAATCGCCTACACAAAGTGAAACGTGAAATTAAGATGTGTTTCTTTTATGTTGTAGTAAAAATGGGTGCTAGTACTCACGGCAAATCTCTTCTTTTTCATCGGATCCATCAAGACAATCGTCCGTCCCATCGCACAAATCAGAGTGGCTGACGCAAATGTGATTGTCGCACTCGAACTTTTCTTTTGGACAATATTTTCCGTCTGGATATCGTGGAGGGCAACCAATTTCGTCCGACAGATCATGACAATCTCGATCACCCTGATAATTAAAAATAAATGATTAATTTTGCCTAGGATCCCCTAAAGGTTGATGTGCAACAGGTGTGCTCACATCACAACGGAAATGTGCCGCGATACAATGGCCACTAGTACATTGGAATGTTCCATTTCGACAGACATGATTTGAGCAGTTCAGTTCGTCGCTTCCATCTCCACAATCAT
The DNA here is from genome assembly GCA_009869945.1 of Mesaphorura yosii. Taxonomy (NCBI): domain Eukaryota; kingdom Metazoa; phylum Arthropoda; class Collembola; order Poduromorpha; family Tullbergiidae; genus Mesaphorura; species Mesaphorura yosii. The sequence goes on along the minus strand of WIXG01000045.1, from coordinate 285,149 downwards.
CATCTAAAGCACAAGAATAAAACGTGTTATAAAAGGGACGATAGTATATATTTTTGCGAGTTGTGAGCATTACCGTGATCACATCTCCATCTTTTCGGCAAACACTTGCCATTGCTGCAGCGGAACTCGGACTCGGAACATTCACGATAACCTTGAGGGCAAACTTGTGCAGCTTCGTCGGAGTTATCTAAATTGAAATCCAGGAAATTATTAACTGCTTGCGCAATGCTATAATGCGTAATGTTAACATTTGACACTAACCACCACAATCGTTCTCTGTAAGAAAATAATAATAAATCGAAATTAATGCATTATTCACAACACTAATTCTAGCATATTAAAAACTTTACTCACCAAAGTCACAGAGCCAGCGTCTTTAGGAGAAAAATAAATGGATTAGCAAAGTGGTTCATGTTTAAGGTTAATCAACAAAATCAATTTATGCTACTTACTTTGGAACACATCGCGAGTTTCGGCACCTGTACATTTAAAAGGCAGAAGTTTTTAGCAGTTTTCATCGCTATCTAAGTATCGCTTTAAAAATTCGACTTACGTAAATTCTCTTTCGGGATCACATTTGGCGCACGACTCCAGTCGTTCGTCACCCTAAAAGAGTCAATGCATTTGATTGGAAATAGTTCTACATCCGCAGGGTTTCTATCCACCATCCGGTCTTACCGCGTCTCTACAATCTGGCTTTCCATCACAGAAAAGCCAGTCTGGGATACACCTGTAGTATCCCTGAGTATTTCCAATACTTGGACAACGACGCCATCCTTGAGTACAGTTCCGGTTCACGCAAATCAATGCCGGTTCATCGCTGTCGTCACCTAAGATATGAAATCAAAGTATTACATTACGCGTCGTGTTTAGTGCAAAATGAAGCAAGATGCTGAGAATTCTGTTGGCACTTACCGCAATCATTGTCTGTAAAAAGAAAAGGATTTGCAATTCGTTAAATGGTACACAAGATTTAAAAAGACGCTGAATGCGAAATGCGGAAATGCCTTACCAAAGTCGCAGTACCAAAGCTTTGGAATACAACGACCATTCTTGCAACTGAATTCAGTCTTGTCATCACAAGCGCGATTATCTGATATAAAAACGATCTCAGTTTTAATTGTTTGTAGTAGTATAAGCCATTGCATATGCTATTCGCTACTTACGACATATGGCTTTGTCTTCGTCCGAACCGTCACTGCAATCCGCGTCGCCTGATCACAAACAAAAATTCGGTAATGTGTCGTTCGTTGCATAGAAGAGAAAATTACGCAGCACTTACCATCGCATTTCCAAGCTGCAAAAAATATTTCAATAGAAATTTTTAGTACGTAACCTCAATAGGAGTATTTCAGAATTCGTGAAATAGGAAACAAGAAGTGTTTACTTACAATTGAGGATACATTTTCCACTCCGAACGCACTTGAACTCGTTTTCACCACAGGCTTCGCTACAAAGTTTCTCATCGGAACCATCGCCGCAGTCATTGAAGGAGTCACAGATGACCGTTGGGCTCGTGCAGTTCATGTTATCACATTGAAACTGGCCAATCTTGCATTTTCTCTCAGGGCAGTTGATTTCGTCACTGTGAATTGATGAATTGCATGGTTAAAGAATTGGAATATGAAATTCCTCATAATGCCTTAATTGCCCTGTGTATTTACCTGCCATCCAAGCAGTCCTTTTCGCCCTATTTCGCATTTTAATTGAGGTTAATAAAATATCGAAATCAGAAAGTAATATAAAATCTCTAAAATTACACTTACATCACATTTCCAGTAATGCGGAACGCACTTATCATCCCCTGAGCCACATCGATGTTGTCCTTTCGTGCAGTTGGCAATACAAGTCATGTTATTGATAAGTATAAATTGGTTTGGGCACTGGCAGGTGCGAGTTAGAGTTCCGTCCGCCTGAGACGAGAGCAGGCAAAGATGGCTGCAACCACCATTATTGAGTGCACATGGATTTGGCGTTTGAATTTGTCGGAGAGGATGGACAACGTGAAGATCGTATGGTCTGTGGGTGGTGTTTCGCACGACTGTCCAATTACTTCCATTAAACTTGTTTGTAGCGATAATTCCTTTGAGGTTCCAGTCTGTGTAAAAGAGCTGATCGCCGAATAAGCTCAATGCGAAAACGTGAGGTGCATGCACGCCCTTGATGACAGTGTGTCGATTTGTTCTAAGAAATTCAGGAATTTTAAAATCAGAAGTTCCACCGTGGAAGGCTTAAATTTAGCTTACCCGTCAAAGTTAATGAAGTCAATGTAATCGAGGTGAGCATCGGCAAAGTAAAGTCTCTCGCTCTGATAGTCAATGGTCAACGCATTTGGCCAAGCCACTCCGTGCTCCCAGTTGAGAAGCATAGAGAAGTTTGATCCGTCCATATTCATCTTTCCAATGTACGCTTGGAGGTGCCATGATGTGTAAAATAGCAAAGCCTTTGGTGGGTACACAACAATAGCTGTCGAACGTAAAATCATTGTCCATTGTAAAATCAATTACTAGGTATGAGTATTTATTTATTGAGCCAGAAATACTAACCTCGTGGATCCGAAATAGACGTCTTCAGCGTACGACGATTGGTTCCGTTCAGTTCGCTAAAATTCGCATTCCAATAATTACATTTCTATAATTACATTTTTTCCGCGTCGGATTTGTAATTTGAATCAGAATCAGATTCTTGCACCACACGAAGTCTTATCAGAAAAAGAAAACAAATCTCCTCATCTACTGAACCATTGTATTCTGGGCACTATTTAATTCTCAACTTGTCCTCCATTTGTGCATAAGAAAAGTCGCGAGAGCAATAAATTATTAGATCAGGATCTAAGGATCGCCACGATGCAGTTAGACTTCCTTAATCGCGCAGGAGCTTGCAGGGAAGTATTTAGTAACGAATAAACTGCAGCGTTAAGTAAATACAATGTCGACACAAGTTTGAGGGGAAGAGAACCGTTTACGGAGTGATGCGTTTGGGCATCGCACATGATCATATCAATAGGAACAGTAACACAATTGTGAATGAGTGCAGATCGGGGATGAGAATTGTACATGAAGTCGCAAGGCATTTTCACAGCAGCCGAGAAGAAATCACCCAATCTTATGCACAGTGGAAGATTGCAAGCTCGAACATGGTAAGAAGAATGATCATTATGGAAAATTTCATGTCCCGGAAGACATTACCAAATTACCACTTAAAATTGTAAAATAAATTCATATGTTCAAGTGCGCCAGCAATTGTTGCGCAAGTTAAAGTTACTCCAGGATTACAAATATATCTTACCTAACTTCGAGAGATTTTGAATGTCTGTCCAACCAGTACAGTTTCCTGCCTACCCAGTCAACGCTGATACCTTCAAGACCATGACTTTCGTGCCTTATAACTGGTTTTGGAATTTCGCCTTCGACAGATTTGAAGATGGTTTTCCCAGTCACGTCAGCAAAGTAAATAGCTTGCTCGGCGAGATCGAAATCTAAGGCTACGACGTTTCGCAAATCTTGGTGAACCACGTTGTATTTTGTGCCGTCCAAACTCATGTTTCTGATGTAGTACTTATTCGTGAATATCATGTACGGTTCGATGTTATCCCGGCGTTTGCAACGATTTCCAACCTTCTCGAAGTATTGTTCGTCACATTTACAAGTGTAAGACCCAGGGATGTTATGGCACTGTTGCGAGCACACTTCCGGCGTCTCTGAACATTCGTCTATATCCTCACAAGCTCGTTTGTCTTTCAGTAACCTAAAGTTAAAGCATACGGTTAGGATTCGGAGTTTAATCGTTTGCTGTTGACATCTGCTGGTAGAAAATTAGTTCCTACTTGTAGCCAGGCTCGCATTCACAATGGAACGAAATCGGAGTGTCAACGCATCGGTGTGCACATTGGTTGAGTTTCACATCTGCACACTCGTTTACGTTGCAGTGCAGCGACTCATCCGACTCGTCGGGGCAATCTGATACCTTGTTGCAGACCAGCTTTTCGTCGATGCAAGTCTTGTCATTGCATTGGAACTGACCTTTCGGACAATCCGTACTGTTCTTTGCTGTAATGATTAAAAACACAGAGTGTTAGTATGTGGAAGAGTTCACGAATGGAGACAAGTGGTACTTACCCGGGCAGTTCAATTCGTCCGAATATTCTCCACAATCATCTGAAAGACAAGGATTCGCCGGTATGAAACACGAGAAGAGAGAATTTTCGCCTGTATGAGTCAACGTAATTTTTTACCTTCTCCATCGCATCTAAAGCTTGATTTCAAGCATTTGAAGTTATGGCAAGTAAAATCAGTCGGAGCGCAGGTTGGATAATTGCAGAATTTTCCTTCATCACTGCCGTCACCTGCAAGCAAGACGAAAAATGTAGAAAAATTCGCGCGTTCGTGAACCGTGACTGGTCTTCCTCGCCTCAGCATTCTTTTGGCTTACCGCAATCATTATCTGAAATACAAAAAGAATTGATTAGACAGTGGCAATCAAACGTAAAACGTGGAAATACATTTAATTCTGTCACAAGCACCTACCGTGGTCACATTTCCATTGTGCATTTATACATCTTAAGTTCTGATGCAAAGAAAGGATATTAGTTTCTGAAATGCTGACAATTCATATCGAAGATACGCACTAACCTTGCATTGGAATTGATCTTCCTGGCACGGTTCAGGTGGTGCGCAATGATTCAGAGTCGAACTTTCATCGCTTCCGTCAACACAATCTAAAATTATGAAAAATCAGCATATCATGAGCGGGACGATTTGAGGTTTGGTCTGAAAGGACAATCCGTGAGCCAGCTTACCAGGATCTAAATGAAAAACAAATACACACGTAAGTGATACAAAAGAATTAACTCACTGCAGTAAATCATGCTAGTGCCTAAGTTACCTCCATCGCACACCCACTTCCTCGGGATGCATACCGATCGCGACCACGCCTTATTCTCCGGACAGTAGAACTCCGTCGCGTTATCGCACTTTCGGTTGGAACCTAGCGATCCGCAAACGAAGATGAGCATCGCGTTCCCTGATTATGCAAACTTTTGTGAACTTACACATATGAATAGCCTCGTCCTCGTCTGAGTTATCGACGCAATCATTGTCACCGTCGCAGATGTACATTCTCGGAATACAGTTGCCGTTTTTACAAGTGTAGAGATCTCCGAAGCAAGTCTTTCCTTCACTCTTGCAGTAATCTGCTGGCTCATCCGCACCGTCTCCACAATCATCGTCACCTGATGAGAAACAATCAATTAGCATGTGCCAAAAATGGCAAGAAAAATTTATCCACGTTACTTACCATCGCAATGCCATGTAGCTAGTAAACAAAGAAAAAAAGATTACACGAATGTTGAGGAGAACGAATGATTTTAGTATTAGTAGATATATACCTGGAATGCAGCGATGATTTGGACAACGGAAGCTGTTTGCCGGGCATGATCGCTTACTGCAATGCAGTGGATTCTCATCGGAATTGTCACCTAAATTAATTTGAAATTAATTCATGATATGACCCATGCCCAGGACAAGAACCTGAAAAGGGAGATTGAAAAGCGGTCTTACCACAATCATTGTCACCTGAAAAAGAAACAATGAAATTATTATTGCTGGTGCTGGCATAAAGTTACATACAAGTACAGAATTGAGTTTAGTTCTTACCATCGCAAAGCCAGAACGGCTCAACGCATATGTTTGTATTTTCACATTTCAAGTGATTAGTTGGACAGGTGAAGTTTGTGGAGTTGCAGTTTGCACTATTTTCGTCGGACGTTTTATTGTCCTTGCAATCGTTTACTCCGTTACAAACTTGAGACATCGAAATGCACCTCTGGTTGGAACAGGTGAACTCACCGTCCGCACATTTAGGATACTCACAGTTTTCTTCGTCTATTTGAAATTAGGAAGGGAATGTTCATATTTTGTGTCAAAAAGCATGTAAAATGTGACTTCATTAGGGCATGAGTCTATCGCAATGGTTTACCTGAGTTATCTGTACAAACAGAAAAGAAGCAAATCATTAATTACCCGGCCTTTTATGCTAGAATTTCCACTTTGAAGTTATACTCTTACCTGAACAGTCATTTTCTGAAATATAAAATAAAAATCTCGTCAGCGGATTGAATTACATGCAGAAGAATGGCATACGACAACCATGTAAAGAAGTACATACCGTGGTCGCATCGCCAAGTTTTAAATATGCATCGTCCATTGCGGCATCTGTACTCATTTGTTCCACAAGTATGGTATGCTGAAATTGCGAAAAGGTCAATTAGCAATTAAGATTATGGTGGCATTAATCGATGCGTTGTGTTGACTATACGTACTGCAATAGTTCACAGCTTCGTCACTGCCGTCGGCGCAGTCCGATTCACCTGTATGAGAAAGTATGAGATTTAGATTTGGTCTTAGCACATTCTGGCTGCGTTTAGGTATTTAAAGTTACCGTCACAAGCCCATAGTCTCGAGATACATTTTCCATTTGCGCCTAAAGAAGTTACACGAAATCGAAAAAATTTCAACACATTCTATGACTCAAGAGGTAAAGTTGTACGTACATGCGAATTTGAAGCCGTCACATGTAACATTTCTGGTCACGCACATCTTGCCATCATTCACCAATTTAAACGTGTCATTGCATTTGCATTCAACTGTGCCATTAAGAGACGGGTGGCATGAGCCGTCGACACATCCACCGTTGCGCACTTCGCAGACGTTAAGTTCGCACTTTTGCCTGTCCAAACTAAAGACTTGAATATCCCTTGGACTCTCGTCTAGACGCTTCACAATTTCGGTCATTCCGCCTCCGGTGTGTTTGTTTGCACGGTAGACTCCTTTCAGCTGCAAGTCAGTCCAATATATGTAGTCCTTGAAGACAATGATGGCGAATGGGTAGATGGTCGCTGTGACCAATGTTTCCCGATTGTTGCCGTCCAAATCAGAGCGTTCAATCTTTTCTCGAACAGCATCGGTCCAATACAACATGTTTTCGTCATAATCAATCGCCAATCCGGACGGTTGTGTAATTTGAGATTTTATAATAGCCTCTTTATATGTTCCTGCCATTGTTGAACGGAATATTCTTCCAGAAGTTCCAAAGAGTCCCCAATCGGTGTAAAACAACTGCCCTTTGCAAGGGTGTACCACGATAGCTGAAACCGCACAAATCGAAATCAAGAAATTGCTGGACATAACTCGCGAAAACTTGCGATTATCGCTTACCTCGGGGACGGTCCACGTGAGAAATCATGACAAGATTGGAACCATCGATATTCATGGCGTAAATGGACGAATTTGCTGAGTCGGTCCAGTATATCTAATTTTTAAAGAACACTATCTAAGACGAGCTTTTTGGGCTTTTTCTCCTTAAAATTAATGCTAATTCCTGAGCCAATTAGTTTGGTCACATTTTCTTCAAGTGAGGTTGTGAATTGTCAAGTTATCAGTAGGTTGGCCTATCTCGGCGCAACGTAAAACGCGCTATTGGCGCGTGCAATGTGCACAAGACAAGCGCTAAACAACCACAATCCGTGCAGCAATTAGACTAAAATCAACACAACTAACTGCGTCAGTAACCGACGATTAATGTATGACAACTTGGCCACATGCTCGAGTTTCTGTACCTAAACATGAATTATTTCATATCTAGGAATAAAAACTCGCTGATTTTGGTTCAACTTGTGTGCCATGATCTGGGATCTGAGCTTTACACTTGAGCTCCATGAACAGACAATGCTAGCGCTCCAATGACTTCTTAAGGAAAATGCTGCATTTTGAAACGAGCATAACTTGGGTTCAAAACATAACAATTCCCTGAAACTTTACCATTTGGTAGCCCAGAGTCTAAGCTTTATGATTTAGAAGAGTTCGGCCCCAAATCAGTTTACAGTATTGAGGAAAATTCAGCCCAAAAGCGCGTCTTAGAGAATAGTATTCCTTGCAGTTTGAAATTAGAACAAATCGCAACGCTACTGCAAGTTACAGTTTCAAGTAAAGAAATGCTAATCACCTTATCATGAATCCAGTCATAAGCAATTCCTTCAGGATTGACAGTTCGGTTCAGCACGACATTCAACCCTGCCCTGGTTGGATTCGACACACTGAACCACCCAATCTCTGCATCAGGACGTATTTGGGTGAACAAGAACTTCTTTTCTCTCCAATCGAAGTCCAATCCAACTACGTTAGTCAGATTTGTAATGGGAGCAAATGGGAGCTGATTATTTGCTGGGTCGAGATGAGCGCTGCGAATCTCGGATCTTGTAGCGAATACCAAATATTCATCCAAATCGACGCATCTAGAACCCTGCTTTTTACCACTTGCACAATCACAAACGTACGAGTTGTCTGAAATCGGAAGGGCAAAACAAAGTTGCTCGCAGTACGCCGTTTTGCAAGGCGAAGGCGTTTCCGGTTGCTGATTAATATCATAGTAGTGAATTGATCGCAGGTTTGGCAAGTTTGAGCGAATTGACTTGGCTTTTGTCACGTTGGAGTCATACTTCGGTGCCTATTCCGAAAATGATACAAAGTCCATTATACAGGTATACATTATCAGTTTACTGTTCGAATGACTGGTATATTCTTACTTCAAAAACTCCAGCCAGATTCTTGTCAACCCAATACACGCTGTCCTTGAATATTGTCAACCCAATCGGGCTTGGGAGGTTCCTTCGGACAACAACTCGGCCACCACCATTCCAGTTGACTTTTTGGATTGTATCCAGTTGCGTGTCAGTCCAATACAGATCATTTGTGAGGATATCGATTGTCAAATCCTTTGGACTCACAATGCCACTGGTTATGATTGCAGTCCAATTACTGCCGTCCAAGTAAGCTTTTCCTATTCGTGGATATTGTCCAGATTCAATCCAGTACAGAAGCCTCTTGGTGGGATTTACTGCGATTTCACGCGGTGAATCAGTGGGTTTCTTGACTAGGATCTTGCGGAAAGAGCCGTCCAATTTTGCGACTTCCAGGTATGTTTCGTGCGGGAATGAATTTGTAAAATACAATTGATTTGCAGAGTAGTCAATTGCCAGTCCACGAATGCCGTTAGTGCCGATTCCAGTCGTGATAACAGGACTGTGGTCAGATCCGTTTGGTCGAACTCGATAAATCCCATTGTGCGATGGTTTGAACGTGTCAATGTAGTAAATGTAATTTTCGCTAATGTGAGATGTGACATGAAGAATGGAATGCGTTGGACCAGAAATCGGGAGCAGGGCTTCGTCTCCGTCTTCACTGAAGCCACGAACCTTGTCACTTTGGGCGACAATTAAGAACGATCTGAATGGCGAGCACCCATTGGCGTTCTCGCCGTTGACTTTATATCCAATCCCGCACTTGCATTTTCTGTTTTTGTTATCACTGGGAATGCAAATGTGTTCACAACCACCGTTATTCGTCGAACAGACATGATTGGCTGAGCGTTTGCGAAAAATTGTCATGTAGCGTAAATCTTGCTCATTTTCCAAGATGTACTTTGGATTTTCGCCATTGAAATCGACACGCGTTAGTTTTTCGTAAATGTTGTCCAAGTAGTACAGTCGAGACTCAAACACGGATATCGACTTGATTGACGCGCTTTGTTCAGCAATGACTGTCTGCCGATTGCCTCCGCTGGTGGATACGGATTCAATCTACAAAAAATGAGGAAGTAATACTTAGAGGTCCCTCACTGGTTCAAGTTGAGATTGAATCACCATTGAGTCTGCTGCAAAATACAAAATACGCCGGTCCAGATCAATTGTGAGACTTGTAGGTTTGATCAAATCACGAACAAGAATTGAGGACTCGCTGCCGTCCATGTTGGCTTTGCCAAGCTTAGCTGGGACTCCCGATCCGCCCTCATCCAACCAGTACATCATTCTACAGGAGAATTTCGCATTAAAAACTAGGTTTAGCCCAGGCTGCAAAGCGTAGGACCTTACCCCATGCTCGGCTCTAAGACAATGGCTTCAGGACGACTCACACCGAGTTCACTTCCGTTGTTATTCAAGAGAATTGTGCGATACTGTGTTTTGCCGTCAACTTTTATGATTTCGATATTTGATGCTTCTTTGTTTCCAACGTAGAGATTTCTTCCTAGCCAGTCAAATGCTAGCGTGTAAGGCGAGCCAATGATGCCTGTGTCCGCGGGATCCAAAAGCGTTGTTTTGTTTGATGTGCTCAGGGTGTATTTGTATAGAGTGCCCTGCAAGTGAGCAACGCGTGAGTTACGCTCAATCATTATCACATTTATATGAGCTGTCCTTACATTATCACCAGATCCCTGAATCCAAAACAGATCTCCTTTCTTTCGGTCGTAATCCAGGACTCTTCCATTATCAACTCCAACAATGGCACTCAAAAGTCCAGCAGAACTTTCTGACCCGATTGGAATGTCAATGATTTGGTTGCCCTTCAGAACCATCAGGTACGGAGTTTCCTCTTCTACACATCGAGTCTTGGAGTCCAAACGATAGCCTGGGCGGCACGCGCACGCATACCCAGCTTGATTTTTGCTGAGCAAGCAAATGTGCTCGCAAGTGGTACCGTCGCAGGGATTCTTGTAAAATGGCTGCAGGGATTTGTGGTGGACACTTACGCTCAATGGTTGACTGATTAAATGGTTCACAACAGTTTGATTCACTCCTCCGAATTTGTGGCAACTCAAAACTCGATTAAGCTGTCGGTCGGTCCAGTAAACTGTATCCTCAAACCTGAAATTCATAAAAAATCTCATTTCACTTACACTGCAGACGCAGGTACAGTGAAAGCGTTCGACGTACAGTGTTAAACTGTGCGGGTGGAGCAAATAGTGACTTCCGGCCAAAACTTGTTTACGGTTCTGCCCATTGTAATCAGCCATGTCAATGAAGTCTAGCTTGCTGTCAGCAAAGTAAATTCGCTTGTTGGGCAAATCTAGGGTCAACCCGTTTGGCCAGTAAATCTTGGTGGTTATGACTGAAGTCCGGTTCAACCCATCCATGTCAAGACGTTCAACTCGTGGATTATCACCCCAGTCGGTCCAGAAAAGAAATCGAGCTCTGTGAAGTGAGATAAATTCATGAGTGCATGCAAGCCTTTACCTTGAATCCGAGTAATGCAAGTAACGTCCGAAAACTTACCCTGGACTTGGATCCAAAACAATTCCACGTGGTTGAGTTATATTTTGGTTCAAAAGAATGACACGGTTCGAACCATTCTCCTTGCAAACTTCTAGCGTATGCAGGCGTGAGTCCACCCAGTAGATATTCTTTGCAACCCAATCAAATGCAAGCCCTTCCACTAGATCCAAGCCACTTCCAATCACTTCAGACGCTTCCACTCCGCCTTCTGGTAGTCTCATAATTTTCTTTGTTTTCATATCGGACCAGTACAGAGTGCCAGTGTTCATATCGGAAACTGTAGCCACGACATTCTCAACTTGCACCGGCACACGATCCAAGCTCTTTTCAGCAAGATCAGATGTTAAGATTGATCGGCGATTGCTGATGATGAGGAAGGCAGATGTATGATTGACCGCTTTGCAACGATGCTTGTCTGGTTCCAGCACGTATCCATCAACGCAAGTACAATGATACGACCCCTTTGTGTTCACGCATGTCTGACTGCATTTGTCCAGGTCGCATTCGTTGAAGTCAACACAGGTTGAACCGTTGATGATTTCGCCGGGTGGGCAAATGCCTAAAGATTAGTTACAATCTAGTTGAAGAATGTGGTGCAATAATGTAGTACAGTGTATTTGTAATTAGTCTTACAGAATGGGCCTGTCGGAGTTTGTTTACAATTGACACATGTGTTTGCAATGGCAATGCATTCATTCAGATCACAACTTGGTCCCTCGTCAGCGTTATTTGAACAATCGTTGACTCCGTTGCAGACGCTGGTGATGTTAACACACTTCTCAATGTCAGCACATTTGTACTCGTGTGCGTCACATTTGAAGTTCTTCTTGCAAGCGTGAATGTCACTTTCGTCCGAATTGTCTCCGCAATCATCTTTCCGGGACAAAATACAAGTGAAATTTTATAACACTTCTTTCACTTCGACCATCGGCAACCAGCAACCATTCATTATCAACTTACCGTAGTTGTCACAAATGTATGTGTTATGCACGCATTTGTTGTTATTACACTTGAAGTAGCCTGCGGTGCACGGTTTCGCGTGACAATTCGGTGGCTCATCACTCTTATCTTCGCAATCATTGCTTCCTGATATTGAAATAATCACAATTTACGAAATGTTTCATTTTTCTTAAGCGCAAAGTTAAAAACATACCGTCACAAGCCCATTCTTTGGGAATGCAAGTTCCTGAACTTATACACCTGAAAGGCAAAGTAAAACATGCAAATTAACACCGTAAATAGTGAAGGATTTATTAATGGATGTTCATCTTGATTTACCTGAACTGTTTGTCAGGGTTGCATTCGTTTGTTTTCACTTCAGGGCATCCAACTTCGTCACTTCCTAATTACGTTAAACGAAATAGGAGCCTGCATTTTATTGGATTAATTCATCTCATAGCTTCGCTTACCATCTTCGCAATCTGGAATTCCATCACATTTATAACTTTCATGCACACATTGTTTGAAGTTGGAGCACTTAAACTGGTTCTCTCTGCAACTAACGGGTGGGCATCCAACTTCATCGGCTGCGTTATTGAAGAGATATTTAGAATTACATTTTAGCAATAAACACATGAAGCACGGTCCATAGCTTAAAAAAGGCATTGCCGAGCGTCTTACCTGAGTCGAAGCAATCATTATCTGTAAAGAAAAGGAAGGCAAGTATTAAATGTGAAAATTAAATTGTGCCATAATAATACCATCAATGGGTATTTTACTCACCTCCATCACACACCTAAAATTGTGACGAAAAATATCAAATTAAACATTAGCTTATGACGCAAGAGACTAGAAGTGCACTATTGCCTAAAATTGACTCACCCAAGCTGAAAAACAAAAAACAAAATAGATTTAATATATGGTCCCTAAATTTTAACTAAATCACATGGTATAAATTACTTACTTTGCGGAATGCAATGGCCAGATCTCGGACACGTAAACTGAAATTAAAGAAAGTACAGAGCTGCTAAACAGTTTTCTCACCGGTATGAGAAACACATAAGAACTTAAACGTACCTGGAAGTACGCGCATGTTTTCTCCGCACAAAAGTCACCCTCGTCGGATCCATCTAAACCAATTTTAATGAGTGGATACACGAACTAAAATTTGAAAGTAGGGTTTCTTACCACCGCAATCATTCTCTGTACAAAAAAAATAAATATTATTGTTGAAGAAGTTATGAAAAGTAATAGTTTGTCAAATGTTACTCACCGCTGTCACACTTCCACGTAAGAGGAATGCACCGTCCATTCTGAAACAAATTCCGTCACACATGGTACTTTAGTTTAATGGTGCTTGGGAAAGTGGATTTTGGTAAATTTGCTTTACCTCACACTGGAACTGGCTCGATTCGCAGGTTACGTTGACGCAACCCAACTCATCGCTGAAATCCCCACAGTCGTTATCATTGTCACATTTAAACGTGGATGGCACACATCGTCCGGATTTACATTGAAACTCTGACGAACTGCAGGTCGGCTCTATGCAAATAACGCAAATGTACAAGCAAAAGTCAGAAGTTTGATCTCGTTGGTTGTATTTCCACGAGTTGCTTACTTGTGCAATTTTGAAGCTCATCTGGTAAAGGGTTATCGGTAGAAATAAATGCGAAATTAATTAACCACATTGAAAAGGATCAAGTCGGCAAATTGACTGAGTTCTTACCGGAATTATCCAGGCAGTCGTCATCGCCGTCGCAGACCCAGCTCTGAGGAATACACCTCTGGTTATCACTGGGGAAGGAAAATTGTTAAACACAAGAAACACATGCTTAAGACTAGCAATTGGCTTAGCATTTACCAAGTGAAATGCCAGCTATTTGCGCATGCTTTCACAGGTTCAGCATTCGGATCCGGAATGCAAGACTTCATATCCTTATCAAGCTTCTCGCCTTGTGGACAATCACATTTGGCCTCAATTGCTTTGGTCTTTGTTGGAACAGGGAAGCAAAGTTTGGAGCAGCCACCATTGTTCAAGCTATCAAAATGTCAAAATTACATCCTTTAATTTCAGCACTACATTACTACATTATATCGCGCCATATTTATAAACTACCTGCAAACATGAGTTCGATCCATCTTTTGATTCTGCCTGGAGAACACTTTCACACCATAAAGCCGATTTGTGTCGTCAATCTTCGTTACAACTTGCTCATCGCCACCGGTGTCCTTCTTAATTCTGAATATTGCATCAAGTCTCCAATCCGAAATGTAAACGTACTGAGCGTGAACCACCAATGAGAATGGATGCCGAATTAGCCGTGAATTTATTGTTTTCACATCGCCTCCGTCGAGGTCGGAATGTTGAATGTGATCGAGCAGAGCATCACACCAATACAGGCGATCCTGTGAATGAACAATCACAATTGACGCATGGTTTATTTCACGATCGTGAGTAAGTAGACCACTGACGTACCTTCTCAAAGTCAATGCTAAGCCCGTTGGGCCAGCCGAGCAACAAATTCTTGAATGCAATTACGTTCGAACCATCTGAATTGGCACGAGAAATATTTGCTGGGCGATCCCTGAAATTTTCGGAGAATTAGAGAAGCGAAAATTAACTTTTATTGTATTTCCTCACCATTCAGAGTAGAACACGTAACCGCGGTTCGGATGCACCACAATTGCACGTGGACGCTTCAAATTTTTCAGCAACACCTTCCGTATTGTTGTGTTGCGAGTTGATAGGACGGAAAGCGTTCCTTCTTTCGAGTCAATGTAGTACAGGTTCTTGGAGGCCCAATCCAACGCCAACCCCTCAACGCCTTCATTTTGTGCAGCAAGCACGATCTCCTTGTTGGTTCCATTGTTTGACACTCGGTAGATTACATCTTGTAAGACTACAGGAGGTAGGGAATTGGTCAATGTCATCTTGAATAGTAAATAATTTTTGAATGATTTGGACCTACCGTCAGAGTAGTAAATGTAGTTATCCATTGAATCGTAGTCCAACCCAACAAATCTGGCGCTTCTGCTCACGACTGGAAGAATGGCGTCATTGAAGTTCTCACTCACTGGGTCCAGCACTTGAGCCTTGACGAACTTATGTTGCGTATACACCAAAAACTCGTAGGCCCCTGTAACCGGAGCCGGAATTGAGACTCAGTTCAGATTGAAAATTCGCCGGTATGACTGCAGAGTTCATTACTTACGGTTGCAAGTTTTCCTATCTTCATTCAGTTGCCATCCAATTCGGCAAGCACATACGAAGCCAACAGCACCATTTTCTTGAGTCAGGACGCAGAGTTGATCACAGCCTCCGTTATTGTGACCACAACTAGAGTATGAATCATTTTAATCGATCAAAGATTCGTATTAACTCATCTCTAGGGTTCTGCTTCTAATTGTGAAAAATTGCTTACGGAGAGGGAACATGCGGCTGGAGTAATGAGTGAATGGCTCGAATTCCTCGTGGTTCACGAACAACAGACCGATTTTGATACAAAGTCTTCATATTCATGCCTCCATTAAACTTGTCCACAGACAAAACTCCTTCTTTAGTTCCGTCAGTGAAGAAAATTTTAGTTTCGAAAGAAGATAGACGAGAAGGCGAAGGAACTTTGGTTGGACCTGCAAAGAGAGAGCATTTATTTTAACCACTCTGAAATTCTACACGCATTCTGCATCAATTGAATAAAATATCATACCTCGCACAACAGGAAAACGATTCTTGCCCTCATAATCGACTGTTTCAATGTAATCGAGGAGACTATCGCACCAATAAACACGCTGCGCAATCAAATCCAGGGTTATGCCAGATGCTCGATATACGACTTCGTTCACAAGCAGAAGCAATTGCGTGCCGCCCATCGATGTGCGGAGGAGACGAGTCGTGTCGGCGATGAACATAAGTCTAAAAACAAGAAAATCCGTGAAATGACTTCAGTCATGGCGTTACGAGCAAGGGATTCATACCCGCGTGTTGGATCAAGAGCGATGTCACTTGGTGCGGTCAGGTTGTGACCCAACACGATGGCTTGGTGTGTTCCGCTTAGGTCAAACAGGTCAATCTTCTGTCCAATGTTGTCTGCAACGTACAGATTTTCTCCGATCCAGTCGACCGCGACTGCAACCGGCTGCCATGCTTGCCCTCCATTAATGTCGACGGAGTGATTCTTATCGTTCAAGACGTACACTTTTCTTGTTTCCAAATCTGACCAAATCAGCAGCTTCTTCTTGTAGTAGTAGTCGAGACCGGAACCGGAAGTCGTGTTCACCAGTAACTGGAATGCAAACAGGTCATAAAATAAGTGAAGCTCCGTTCAGAAGTGCTTAACAAGGTGCATAAACGCTAATCACCTCAACAGAGGAGCCTTTGGAATCCATCTTGTATATATTTGTATGATGCACGAAATAGATTTTGACATTCCCATCTCCAGCGACGCAGCGATTGTCAACCAACTTGTATCCAGTGGCACAGCTGCAGTCAAACCCTCCTTTCTTGTTGAGACAAAACTGGTCGCAAAATCCCCAATCAGAGCACTCGTCCTTATCTGCATATTTAGAGACGAATATGAGATCAGCATTTGGAGCATTCGTGACAAGCAAGTGTTGTGCTTCGTACCGATACAACTGCGAGAATCATTTCCAACTACGTAGCCAGTATCACAGGTACATGACCCGCCATCCAAACTGGGGTGGCATTTAAAGTCGCAGTCCAGTGCAGCACAAGCCGTCGTAGCTATTGAACAGAAGAGATTGGTTATTTATGAGCAATCAGGCCTGACCTGCAAAATTCATTCTTACAGCAGGCGCTGCCTTCATCTGCGTTATCTGTGCAATCTTGCTTTCCATCGCACACTAAATTCTTCTCGATGCATTTTGGCGTTCCGTCGGCATTTCCCTTCGGACAATGGAATCGATCTCCCGGACATTTCACGACAGTGCAATTTTCCTCACTATAATGAAACCAGTACAATTAATTGAGTATTGCATTAAGGTTGAGATTGCAGATGAAGCTTACTCTGATTGATCCCTGCAGTCTGGTCGGCCTAATTTTTCAAAATTAACATAATTAGAATTCCTGAAGTTTTAATAAGTATTATCGGAAGTTGTGAAGCGCTTACCATCACATCGCCACCTAAATTCGTGGACATTCAAAATAGAAGTTCGACTATTATTAATTATGATTGAGAAGTCATTCGTTTTCATTCGCTTGTATTTACCGTGTCGGAATGCAAAATTGATTCTTGCACCGAAATTGGTCCTTCGTGCATGGAGCAAATGAACATCCTTCCTCATCAGAATTATCTGAAAAGACGAGAAAACTTGTAAGTATGCAAGCAATGAAGTAATGCAAATATTTGGCACGATGCTTTCAGTAAACGTACCTCCACAATCGTCTCGATGATTGCATTTGGCATGAGTCTTGTCCACGCACTTCAGTGTGTTGTTGCAAGCGAATTGGTCATGAGTGCACGACATGTTTCTGTAATTCATTCACAAATGCCTGAGTAAGCCCGACAATGTTGATAGGTACACTCTGCGATTTGTCTTACCTTCCAGGGCAATTTGCTTCGTCGGAGCGGTCGCGACAGTCAAAGTATCTGAGACATGAGAAAGTTCAAGCAGTAGTTGACACAGACGGTAGCATCAAATTTTCGCTAGTATGAGACCTGCTAACTTACCCATCGCATTTCTTGGTGTTCTGTATGCACAGTCCGTTGCCACACTTGAAATCTTCATCATGGCAAGTTCGATACTCTGGAAATAGTAACAAGGCAGCTGATGAAAGAATAGTTTCTAGCAAGCACGTAACATTTTTGCATGCACTTACGGCATCCATTTTCGTCTGCTCCGTCTTCACAGTCCTTTTCCTGTAATTAGAATTCAAGCAAATTGCGTTTATGAAACATTTGACCCTGTTAATCATCTGGCATCCACATCTGCGCAGTCGGCTGTACCTTGTCACACCGATAGTACGGCGGAAGGCAGTAGGTCGAATTCCATTTGTATTTACTGCATTTGAACTGACCAACTTCGCATTCAGGAGGAGCTGCAACAATTACGCAAGACGTTATAGATAAAACAGATGATTTGCTTGACAAAGTAATCTCTACATAGCAATGGCAATAGGATCTTACGACAGTCGCCCAGCTCATCCGACGCATCCAAGCAGTCAGCATGGAAGTCGCAAACCCACCGTTTGGGAATGCATTTGGAATTGTTTGCACATTTGAACTGATCTGATGAGCATGTGATTGTTTCTGCGAAATGCGAAAAGGGAACAAAAAATCGCAAATTAATACATCATCAATCTTTGACATTTTGGAATGTCCTTTGTATGTCTTGTCAAGAGATTTTGACATGTGCATGATACGCACGACGCAGTCGAGAGAGGCCGTAGCGCGACACAATCCCTGCGACAGAATCTCTCCGCGACAAAATCCCACCGAACGAGACGGCTTCAAGGGTAGGAGGAAAAACACGTAAGGAAGTGCTTCTGAACTCGGCTACTGGACATTTACATCAAATTTGTCTAAATTGTAATTGAAACAGACCGTATTTTAAAGTAAAGGTTCAGAAATGTTTAATTCTTTAAGCTGAACAGTGAGTCCAATGATGATAACTGAACTCGGCTTTGAGGGTTCTTAATTCGAAATCGTGACAAACCATAACCATGTTCATCTGAAGCCTTATTCTTTACTAAGTATTTGAGGGATTTCGTCGTGGAGGGATTTTGTCGTAGAGTGATTCTGTCGCAGGGATTCTGACGGAGGGATTTTGGCAGAGGGATTCTTTCATGGATTCAGAAACGCGACGTGCACAGATTAATAAGCCAAACAAATCGAACGAATTTGGTTGTGTAAGGAAGTCTACATGCATTTCATTCAAACCAGCAGCATCATCAATTTTCGTCGTCGATTATTGAGCTGAGCTAATGGATTGGACTATTGAACTATTTGAACGTGCGATCCCAAAATAGAAACGTGCGAGTGTGACTGAAAGCGGAGTAAAGTCAAAATGTGTCACCGCACCGCTGTCAAATCATAAAGCAAAGTGAAATGGGAACTTCACGGAGTCATTAAATAGTTTCCCTGTCGCTCTGCTTGACGTCTGCTGGAATGAGTCTCTCTTCGGCAGAATCTGCCTTTATGACGAATGACAGTCCTCAATAAAAATTTAATTACGGCAGCTTTTCATCTCAGTTTCCTTTTGTGACTCAGGCGTGACTGCGGATGATTCAACATTTGGTTGATCGGCTCAGCGTTTGCAACACGAGCAGACACAGAAAATAAAAGTTTGACATAAAATTAATTGGACCAACTGAAGAATGCAAATACCTAAAAGAGTGCAAGAGTGTCGACGTATTTGGCCTGGTTCTAAGTGCATAACATGCAACTATTTCTAGTTCTTCTCATAATTGTGCTGTTAGTGCGAGGAGCACAAGAAACTTTTTTTCTCCAAATGACACATATTTTAGAAAGTGCAAGATGATGATGAAGATGATGGCCGTGGCATGTACAACGTAATTAGAAGTAATCATTACAAAATTCACTGCACTGGTTACAATGAGCATTACACGCATACGTGTAGCATGGCCGTATCCCGTATGGCCTAGGTTTGCTAGAAAAGAAAACGACGCAAGTCAACGCGCATCATGAAGAGAAGTGGGATCGTGCGAATGAATGGTTTTTTATGGTACAGGCTACTCCTTCCTTCGTTAAGACCAATATTTATGTTCGTGAATTAATAATGGTCAGCTTCAACTGCACACACAAAAATTTCCACTGATGTCTTCGAATTTTTGTAATTGTTATTGCCTGTCCTGGCTAGGGTATACTTAATCAGAGTTTCGTGCGTCTGGGCTTGAACTCAGAGCAAGCTGCTACGTGTGCACCATCTAACAAGCTATTAACCTCAATTATTATGCGTACATACATTTCACACCTTCTATCCTTTGCGTGGAAGAAGATGCGGATATTGCCAGACCTGCCCGAGTGGTTAATTCGTTCGCAAATTAAAATGCACATTTTTATGACTGGACCCATTGCCAAATAAAGCATTCTAGTTCAGGCAGCATCAGCCAGCCGGTAAAGCTGCCTTGCGTCTTGCCTTGCCCATCTTCTTATCTGAATTCATGCTGCACTACATTTGCATGCATTGAGCTGCACTGAAGCAGATTCATAGAATTGAGAATTGCAACAATGCAGTGCAGATTTAGTACAGTGAGCAGACAATAGGGATGAATAACATTATACTTTTTCCATTGTTGTCTTAACACATGTGAAAGAGACGAGAGAAGATGATGACGGGCAACGATAATAATAATAAGTGGTTTGCGAGTCGAGATACAGAAATACACGATGTACCATTAGCAAAAACGAGTTGAGCAAAAAACTAAGCCAAGTTTCAACGCGTATGTTGTTGGAGGTGGCTAGCATAGCAAAGACAGAGCCTCAAGTAATTCGACTTGAGACTGAGACAGAACAAGTTCTACGAAATGTTATTCACAATGGACAATTCAACCAAGTGCCAAATGTGCACATGAACTGGCAGGCTGGGAAGAATTAAGAATTTGACGAATATACACCGCGGGAGCAGGACAGGACAGCGAAGGGCAATGTATTGCATTTAGTGTCTGGTAGGTACTTCATGAATGAATGCTGGAGGCAAGGGCAGAGAGGCTTCTGATCCTATCAGCGTACTAATTATTTATATAAACCGTCCAGGATTGACAACAGACTGCTTGTATGGAATATGCCGCAATGTACTACAGAAAACAATACAATCGCAATTCTTAATGCGAATTTAGCAGTTTTTGTTTATTTAAAGACGTGGGTAAATAACACACAGAAGAGGTTGCTCTTGCTGGAATCTCTGACATCACAACTCGTACTCGTACCAATTAAACTTGTACAGCTCAGTACTTGTTTGTGCTAGGCACCACTGCACGACGAAGAAATGCTAATTTTTAATTTTATGCGGCGACATGACGCGAATTAAAACTATACGAGATGATTGCAATGAACTCTGTCGTCCAGAATGATTCTGAATGATGCATCCGATCGAATGTCTGAATACGCCGAGTTCATAAAATGGAACTACGGGGCAGGTGCCACTTGGATTTTTCAAGTTCTGTCAAAATTAGCGTTTCTTAACTCAGTTAAAATGTGGATTAATAAATTGAGTTTCGTTTTAGACGAATGTGCGTAAATGACAAATGAATTCAGGTGTATTTTAAGTCGTGCCTGTTATTTTTATCATCCATACGCTCATTTATTTTAGAATCCTTCGCTTTCAGCTTGTCCATGCCGGTTCTTATCAACTTTCTTTTAATTCACAACTTAATATGGATATGCACATTCGTAAGCTTCAATTGCATGCACATTGACGCACAAAGTTGATTCCACTAATGTGAATTGGCATTAACCTGAGCCTGCGTTGACGGTATGAAATGGAAAGACGAACCACATACTAACCATTCAGGAACCATCTTCTGCCACACACAATCGTAGTCTGTAAAATTGCAATAATAACACCAAAAGAAAGCTGGCACTATAAAAATTAAACTTTTAAGGTCAAGTTTATAGGGTAAATGCGAAACGTGTGGGGCAAATCATGTATAACAAAAGCGTACGTGGTGGCTCGCAGTCTCTTGCGCATTTCGTCTTTCGTGGCATGAAGAAACATAAAATTGCACTACATTTCTTTTGTCCTGCTCTTTCTCGTGCACTTGCACGCGTCCACTATTCTTTTTCGAATAAGGGAAGCAACAGGCAGCCAAGCCAAGAATAGTAACGCGATACGCCTTGAGGATGCTATTAATCATGGATTAATGTAACAATGCAAGCAATGAACAGCGGCAGCAACCGCGCAAATCCAACAAACCATAGACTAGACTAGAACAAGTTCATTATAATTTCCTTCGCCAGCTGCAGCGTGCCATCGCCATTGATAATGACATCGTTTATGAATTCACGGATAGGAAAATTTTCTCATAACAATCACAATTAACACGGCGATAAGAATCACAACGTGAGAGTTTGGCTCAACAGCGCGCATGAGCGAGAGCCGGCTAAAGTTCTCATGCTCATCTCGCACAGGAATTTCGATTTCGAAACGCTGCTGAGTGAGATTTCAAGGTGAAACTGGAGAATGAGTGTCAATCATAAAAACGGATTCGTACGGCTCAGTTAACATAATTTTTAACGCTTTTTTGTACAGCATTTGAGAAATGATTGATTTTTCCGTATCGCTATGCCTGAAATGCATTTTGCATGTTGCATGGGATAAATGGCTCGAAAATATTGATTAAATTGAGAGCAGTCATTCGTAACCGAGATGAGAGATGCAATTTAGTAGTGTGCGTGAGCATGCATTGTGCATTTAAGTATACAAAAAGCATTGCACGTTGATATTTGATATCTTGAGGCAATGTGTACCGAACTGTTGCGGTTTGGTATTTGGGATTAATGAGAAACTGTAAACTCCGTATTCTATAATTGAATTTGAAGTTTGAGAAAGCATTTATCATACCATTTGCTACCTGCCTTTGCCTTCCACGTGCATTACATTTTGTGCATATATGCGTATGCATATGCGCATGAGGATTTGTTCGGGAAAAGGCACATCGTATAAATGACAAGCATTGCTGTGTATGTCCTTCCGCAAATACGAATACGCGTACGGAGATTGACTGAAGCCGTTCACTTCGCCGGCTGATGTTGATACTCTTCTCGAGAGACTTGACTCTCTTTTCTGAATTCGAACCACTTGAAAGTTTGTGCATACGTTTAAGTTAAGTATGATCGAGTGCAATTTCCAATGGGATTTCAGAGCATTAAACTTGGTGTGTATGCAGGAAACATGAGTACATGCACTTAAAGGGTATTGCCATTACCGCTGCAGTTATCTCTTTTAAATTCCACGGTATTTTCACCTGTCTGCAGCAATGCCTGAACGTCTTAGCTCGCTATGCAATGCGCGACAACAAGCACGGCGACGGTACAATAGTACCCTAATTTATGAGAACATGCAGTATTTTGTAAGTACTTTGTTTTTAGGTTCAAAAATATTCGAGCAGGCAATGAGAAAGAAAGGCTACACCTAATCCTGGAACAAATCGAAGGCGGTCAGACGTCAAAATAATATCATATTGTTGTAGAGTAAATTGCGGCCGTAACAGAGACCGTGGGTCACGCATTTTGTCCAATCGTGACAGTGGCACCAATGTCAATGACAGCCGTCTTACCTGAAACTAGAAACAAAAACCCTCATTATTATTTGCATGCTAAGGATGCTAATTGATCGATTTGCATACGAATACAAGCACAGCACATGGTTGGGTTGGCGGTTCATTGCGCGACTCACCTGTTGATTCTCCCTGCACGGGTGCAAACGAGACAAAATTGGACACGAAGCAGTATATTAGACAGACAGTGACTAGATGTGTGATTGTTGCTGAAGGTACAGTAATTGTAGGAATACTGTTACGAATAGAAGCTAGGATGGCTGCTCGTCTGCTGCCCATCGTGCCACGGAAGTACTTGGGTTTGACTCCGCATGGCGACGAGGACGTGGAACCATTTAAGAAATGATCGATAAGATTGGCAATTGCGTCGGTTTTTGCAGCGTGACCCTGGCGCTTGTCATTTTTGTTTTTAGTGAACTTGACCATGATGGAATTCACTTGCGCGTGTCAGCAGTGTCTGGTTTCACAATATTGTCAACATGAGTCAATGCGTTGTGTTCTGAAATGTAATTTGAGCTTCACTACACTTGAGCTTGGAAATGCACTCTTTACGCTGTACAAGTTTAACCACACGACTGCACTTTAAATTTTACACTTCATTCATTCTTGATAATGGGTTATTGACAATGTCTGGCCTCACAGCATTGCGCAGCCTGGCCCCGGCTGGCCAAGAAAGACAAACGATCTTCTGTGCAAACTGATGCTTGGCTTGCAAATTCCTTTAACAAATTTCGGAAAAATATTGACACTGAACTCGTGGATACAATCAAAACGTATGGAATTTGTATCTTAACTACAAATAACACGATTGAAGGCACTTTTTCCGTACAGCCGGACAGAGCAAAACGTGTCGCCTGTACGATTTGAGGCGTAGTAATTAAATGGTCGGAATGACCGATAGCTCTGGAAGTTGCTGGCTGCAGCAAGCAAGTAGCAGTCGCTTAACTACGTGTCTGGTGCATGCAGCCAATGGAGCTTAGCCAAACTAACTAACAACACTGTCAAAGATTAAAGATGTTGTCAGTTTCTTATTTTTTCTCAATATGATTGCTTCTTGGCATGAACAAGAATTTACACGAGCACGACAAAAAAACCCAAGACCAACTAGTTCTCTCGTGGTTTACGAGGTATTGCCTGCACTGCTATTGTTGTGCGTACATAAAAATGTGCACGTAAGCTAAACAATGCTCATAAGTCCTGGCTGAGCCCTGCTGGCTGTATTGTGAGTACAACAATCCAAATCCAAGCTGGTGAACAGCACAGGCAGAGACAGGTGAGTGGCCGTACCAGGCACCGACGGACTCGTACAACTTATTCCTGACTACGGCGGAGGAGACGAGCCGAGCTAACTAGTCAAGTTGGTTTTATAATAATGCAGCATCGACATCAACAGTGAGCGCTGGTTGTTGTACCAGCAGCATCATCGGTGAGCCTGAGTTTATAAATTATAAGCCTTCTTCGTGCATTCTCGCTATTCGCTTCTTCATTCAGATGATACAGATCGCAATGCCGGTCGTTCGTGCCGATGCATTGCAGTCAACCAGCCAGCAGCAAAACCAAATATTATTAATATATTATTAACACCAAACAACAAACCCCAAATGCCAACCCTTTCACGAAACATTTTTGCACCCGTGTGCTTATAGTAAAGCGGCGTTTGATGCTGCTGTACGTTTCAATGATCCTCATTGTGTGCGTATTGATGTTGATGTACTGATGATGGTAACAATGAAGCAGGTATTAAACTCTGCCTAATTTTATAGCTCTGGCGTATTGCTCATTGCTGGGAAGGCAGAGGAAAGAGATTAAAATCTTATGCACATGTGAAATTCGCGTTTGATATCATTTTATGCTGTGCCTGTCTTGTATATAGCTCGTACTCGCCTTGCCAGTCCACATTTTGCAAATGGTGTGGCTCGTACGCGTCCGGCACCAATATTTGGCACTGTCAGTACCGTTTTGTGAATTACTGGCAGGCCCCATCGAAGCAGAAGCATAAAAGACAACGCCGGGCCGCAGAAACCTGATTTTTTAGACCAGATTTTTAGTCAGACAAGCCACAAGCGGCGAGGATTATTGGTCGAAACGTAATTTGTTGATTGTTTACGTCGCTGGCGTTAGCGACATATTTACATGCAATCAGAGCAGGTTTTAGGGAATGATCTTCGTCGCGCGCGTAGGAATCTAGGAACTCCAAGTACAAGTTACTTGAAGTGGTTTGGAAGTTTTCCGTTGCGTTAAAATTACACAATGGACACAAATCTGCCAGTCAAAGTTCGGTTATGTAAAGGCGAAGGGGTACGCTGAGACGATACACATTGACAACATAACGTTGAGTTGGGTTTAGTCCGAGCCCTTTTACTTATGCTACTTGGCCTGTGGTTTGCAGATTCATGACCTGTTGTGATGATGCTCTTCTGTGCATGTTCCTTATTTACTTCCTTTTAAGTGCAAACAGGAATTGCACTGCCCAAAAATAAAATAAGCCAAACCAAAGTTAACCCTCCAACAAAACAAAAGAGCCAGCAACGGGATCCATCCAATCAAACGCACATGCGACATGCATATTTGTGGTCCTGGGACGTGCTTTGTTGTGCCGTGACGGCGACAATTGACAAAAGTAATTCGGCTATTCTCGTGCTCTCTCAGACTGATGAGAGTGACTTGCAATCCCGAAACAACAATGATTCATTATTGCCATTGCATTCGCTAAAAATACGCGTACGTGCCTATTAAACTGCATGCTTGTAGGCAGGCTGGCTTTGTTATGATGCCTGGCATCGTGTGTGCGTAATTTATATAACTTATTGCTATTGCCTATGACTTGTATGGCGATTTGCCAATGACCTCTTCAGAGTATCAGTCCGGCCCGGGTTCGAATGAGTTGGCTGTGCAATCGTGCATATTTATTCTGTGGCAGTAACGATACTGAAATACAAATAGTAATGATCATAATCAGTCGACAAACATTGTTATAACGCCTTTGTTATGAACCTCATATACAGCTTTCATGTGAGCATCCCCTTTCGAAGCGCTTGGCCGAGCAAAACTGATAATGTCAATTGCAAACCGATTAGAATAATTACCAACAAACAGATGTACTGCTCATGTGAGAGTTGAACACAAAAAATCAGCATGAAAATCCTCACTTAATCTTTTCCCCATTGCATTTGCATTGTGTTGTGGTAATTCGTGACTTTTCTCAATGGCCGTCCAAGTGAAATGCGCCAAGAAGAAGAGGCCGCGCACGCACAGGAAAAATGACTGCAGGACGGCTTGGTTTGCCATTGCATTGCCTGATTGCGATTGCTATCATCTCACCCGTGATGATATTACAAATTAATACGTAATTATTGATGGTACGCTGCACAAACTTCAGAGCAGAGCAGATACGTTTTATGATGTGCATGAATGAAGTATCAGCCCTAAGTGATAAGTTAGGCCGCGCCGCAGCAGTGCAGTGTTGAGAAATTGAGAAATTGACTAATCGCAACTGATACAAGTTACAAACAATCGCGTATGCGTACTCGACTTGAGCCATGCCTGACTCAGTAACAATTACAGCGTAAAGTCGCAGAGAAACTTGTTTTCTTTGTGTGTGCAAAAAGAAAACAATCACAGCACAACCATGGCTTGGTTAGCTCAAGTAAGCGCAGCGCAGAGCAGAAGTACAGAACCAGTACCTATAACTTAACTAATGTAGTTTAATTGCGTTCAAGCATTTGCAATAAAATGAAACAAAAACGGTTGTGCAAGTTATTCAGCTGTCAATGCTCATGTTTCTTTCTTCTTTTCGAACCCAATGCTTTGTCGATTAACAAAAGAGGCTAAATTGACCTATATTTACAAATGTCATAATAATTATCGTGAACCGTGATTGTTGGGCGCGTATTTGACTACAACTACAACTATCAGAGCTAATCAAAACCAAATCAAGCCTTGCCAACTTCAGCAGCTTGCAACGCCTTTAACATTTTCACAAAATGGACATCCTAGCGCTTAATGCTGATAACAGTTATTTCCTGCTCAATGCGGTACAAGACTTAAGAGAGTTAATGCAGCACACTCTAGAAGTACATAATTAATTGAACCGAAGACCACGTTGCTTGAAGACGTTGAAGTGCTAGAAAGGCTCCTTGCAATCGCACTTAACAGCCCGAGTTTTGACCATCTTCCAGCAACATTTCCAACTGTCTTGACTAGTTCAAAAAGCACATATTTTTCTGAATGATTCAGTCTATGCAGATTCGTGATGACTTCTTCACTTCTCACGGCCGAAATGGAACATGTAATTAGAGTCCAGCTTTCTTGGAAATCGAGCCGTTTCTGGGTCAGGTCACCATTATCGGCTGTCGAAGACTCTGGTTTTATGTTCTCGGGTTTGTCTTCAATGAAAAGTTCAGGATACTTATGCAAAAGATTCCGCGCTGTGCTCAGGAAGGCTTCTTCATCCAACACAGAGGAAAATTGCGGCTGACCCATGTCAATCGATTTTAAGGCTTCGAAAGACATTCTATCAAATTCCTTCAGGGTAAAATACACCAGAATCACAAAATCTTCTTTCTGATTCTCCCAACCTTCAGCCACTGCAGGTACAATTAGTTGCACTGTCTCTCGATCTTCCCCAAAAACAGTTTTAACAATGTTGAAGGACGTACTGCATATTTTGTACAGTTCGTACACTACAAAATTATCACCAGGACTTTGCTTCTCCTGCGCTCTCATAAAATGATAGATGGTGAAATTCCTGTTGCTGACGTACATGTGAACTTCTCTTGTTCCAACGCTAGAATCCTGTAAAAATGTGTCAGCATTATTCTTGAATACACGTTGGAAATCGACCAGCGACCTGTGTCTAACCTGTGCCGTGGAATTCGACTCGTGTATTGAACCCAATACTAGTGACGGCTCGCCAATAATGACAGAAATATTTCGTCCTCTGAGAATTGATCCGTAGTAGCTACCGTGGAGGATTCCATCTTGAGTATTTGTCCGCACCAGCCATGCTGACCACTCTTTGGACCGCCATTTGATGTAGTCACAGTTTCTTTCTTCGCTGGGATCCAGAATATGTTTATTGATGAAGAGAGATTTTTGCGCTGAACTAGAGCTAGTGGACGGAAATAGCGAACTATTCTGATAATTGTCGCAGTATGTCACAGAGCACTGGAGTGACACTAAAAGAACCAGCGCAAATGTGGAGACTAGGCTGGATACCATCTCTCACCCAATAACTCATTGTGACTGAAGATTCCAGCTAAATAGTATGGACTGGTTTCATAAAAATGGTTGTGCAAATCAGAAATGCGTGTGCTTCTTCTAAGAAGCCGGCGGATGTCAGTAATTTGATCAGTTAAGCATTAACTTACGTTTGCATTCACAAATACACACGCTCATTGCCCTTTCAAAGAGCAATAAAGTTCATTTTGTATTCAATGAAGCGTTTCGTAGCGTAGTTTTGTTCATGTCCATGACATTCCTCCTTATACGCCAGAGCCATACAATGAATCTCAAAGACCAACCAACTCACAATAATTTCTTTCATTCGTATGTTCAGAAGATGCATGTGTTTACAGTAGTGAAGCGGTTGGATTGTTTACTTCATTAATGCTGGTTTGTTTATTGAGAGATCATAAATAAAACACGTGTGGAAGATATCCAACCTGCGAACTAAGCTTAAGAAATAACTGTCAGGATTCCTTGAATAGATCCAATGGTAATGATATGCTCACGTAAGACGCAACAATGCTTAATCAAGAAATAAGATAATTGCTAGTTTCTAAACTATTAATCACATCTTCGGTGTGGCAAGGATGAAGGAAGTTAAATGGTCTTTGAAGGACTGGATGCTCGCCTTGCGAAATCGACACATTTAGACTAGAGGACTTATCTTTACATAAATCAGGCCAAATCGTTTCAAATGGAATTAGCTGACCCTCCAAGGTGGATACATTCCAATGCAGCACAGGTACAGAATATGATATTCAAATCGGAATAATTCACTCCCATATTTAATTGGTTTGACGCATATATTTGTGACGAAAGCCATGCCAGGAACGCCTTCTTCATGTGTTTCCACTTTCCGTTCGATCTTGCCTCCAGTTGTTTCGCTTCTAGAAAAAATTGATTCCAATCCATCCGGGCTCGAGGGTTCGGTGACCATCCTGATTGACGCTGAAATGCGCTGTATATCTACGTAGACTACAGATACAGATCTGTAATCAGATACTGTACAGAATAATCCACGCTATCTACTAATAATACTAATAATGATAGGTTTTACCTTCCTTCCGCTTGTTTGATAACTTCCCAAATGTACTCGAGTTTTTCAGGAAATTTAAGCGGCAAGCATTGTGCACAAGATATCTGTAAATCGAACAAACCGAAACCCAGCCTATTCTGATCAGTATTGAGGGAGGAGATCATGTAGGCGCAGTGATCTGATAATAGGATTCCAATCTTACCTTCTAGCCCACTTGTGACGGCTCCGTTAACTAAGTGTTGTGTCCAATAGAAAATCTTTAAACCTGACACCTGTGTACATCCGCATTTGAATCTATTTCTCGAACCGCTGTTTTACCATGAATAACAAAGAGGTAGATCGTCTTTGTTCTTATTCTATGGTGTGAGTGGTCATTACGATTTACGATTGATTTTCTCGAACCGGAGAATTCTCTCAAGAATTAATTAAATCTCAGTTAAGCCAGAAGCATTTCTATTTATTCCCTTAATTAAATAAAGCATATTAAGCAGAGAGCAAGAAATTCACTCCTCCCCAAGAATGCGATCCATCATGGCCTTAATCGCTTGAACTTGCATTCCATCTCGGGTTGCTTCAAGCAAACAAGGAAGGAGCAATTAAATGTAATGCTATTTATGTTGCTAAAGGTATGCAAAATTCTTACCAAAATATTTCGATGTGAAGCCCCACCAATCCCAGCAAGACTGAGGGTTGCGAGGTGACAGAAATGAAGGTGCAACTTGTGGAAAGACGAGCACGATGTTGTTGAGCTCAGCAGTTTCTAAATAGCCAGTGGATCTCGAGAACTTCTCGCCGTAATTGAATCTGAATACAGAAAGAGTGGACCATTGGAAACCCGATTAAATACTCTACCGGTGTGTGACCAACCTGTCTTGAAGACATCCGTGAAATACAAGTCCCAGTTTGCACGTTTCATTGAGCGAGGCGTGACAGCCACTTGGAATGTACAAGAAGCCAATGGTGTCCATGCTTGCCAAGGCTGGTTTGTTGTACGGGAAAAATTCAGATTGGTCAAACTTTAAGAACTGACCATTGTCTAAGTTCACCGTTCCAACCGATCCTGAGGGTTTGACTAAATCTCCTCCGTAAAGATAATTAAACATTTCGTAGACTCCGTTGTAGTCACATTTGTTAACAAGGGAGTTTGCAAGATTTATGAATCCACAAGGACCTCCGCTATTGTCACTGGGCTGCAGATTATAATAATTCCCACCAAATTCATGGGGACTCAATTATATTATGGTTTCCTCTTACCATTCCATGCTCTGAATCAATATTGGAGACCGAGTAAACTCTGGCATCAAACGCGGTATAAAATCGCTCAATCACATCGGCACATCCTATTTGGTTTCAAGTAATGCAGATTCCAGATTCATAATGCATTCTGGGGGCAAATACAAGTTAAATTCTCAAAGTATTGCTATTGCGCACATTACCCGAATGCACCGTGGAATCTCTTTTTCCATGATACACATACACTCGTGAATCATTCAGGTACTTGGTGTCATCAGACATGTTCATTTCAGCAAAAGCTTCAGCAAATTCCACTAATTGTGTCACATTAAACTTGTCAGGCTCATGCACAAAGAAGTCGTCGCGATTACGGTCATGGCCAGACATGTATGGAACTAATTAAGTAGAGTAAAGAACAAAACAAGCTCATGAATTCAAGCCTTGCTCTTAATTTTGACAGGAGTAATTGACTTTACCACCAGCAAAGATTCCAGCACCCAGCAATCTTGAGGAATGAGACACGTGAAACTGCATTGCTTGAGCACCTCCGCTGGAAAATCCGGACACAGTGACTTGGTTTGGGTCAACATCTGTGAAAGATGAGATATGAGACGGTTGCTGTGACCGAATCGCAGAACTTCACTTCAAGCCTGAACTGCTGAAGTCTAAACTCACTTACTTAGCCTTGTCAGTTTGTAAAGTGGTGGGCCAAGACCCGGAAACAATTGTGCCCGACCTGCGTCGAAAAGGGACATGACAAAAAGGTAGAAGAAACTGACTCGCAAGCACGCCATAATTAGCTTCGACAAATGAGATGCGATCAAAGACACCTTTGAACACTAAATAAGATATGGCACAATCATCATTGAAGTGCATCTATTTTTATTCCTTTGTATGTTGCATTGGGTTTCTATTCAAAGCAACATGTGTACCCTAATTAATGTGTTATTAAGGTTAACAAAATCGGTCTCGTAATTGTGCTCCTTGTGCGTTTTTAACCCACCCATTCGCCACTTTCTCACATTGGTTGGAATTACAGAATTTTGTGCGCCGTGCATATTTCTCATCAGCGAGACTGCCAACTTTGACCGGCTGCTGTGAGCCGTCGAGTTGACGCAGGACAGTGGGGTTTAACTCCATGGGTAGCCCATGACCTGGGCTTTCTAATGACATCTGCTACTGACATCGGGATGAGTTGCTACTGATACAATTCTTGCAATATCAGAAACGACGCTGAGCTGACATCAGGTGAATCATTGCTCGGGCTAGGCCATTTTCGTTTCATATGGAAACTTTGGCATCGGAGTTTGGTGGAACTTGTAAGACAAACTCACAAACCGGTAGATCACGCGAGTTGAGCAGTTTCAAGTCGGATGACAGCGAATTTTGTCCCTCGCATCTTCACATCTGCGTCCATTTCTGATTGAAATTCATCAACGCTGATCCAGTCCATTTCGTCCCGTAATTCTTCTGATTCTTCGGACATTTCGGAGTCGTGATACTTCTCGCCAAAATGAGTGACAAGGTAAGCCAAATTTTACATTCAACGGCAAAATTGATTGTAATGAAAAGGAGACAACAATACCCTGCTTTGCTGTTTGCTTCTCAGAACTGTTATGGTGGTTCAGAACCTCCAGCGTGCCCTCCGAAGCGCCCGGTTCCTGAGAAACAATTCGTTCCACACTGTGACGTCCCTCCAACTGCGACCTTTTCATGCCCTCATAGGTATGAGAAGTTTGAGGCTAATGGTTAACTGTTGCCGGGGCTTTCATATTCTTTCTACTTTGCAGTGATTGTGCTCCACTACCATCCAAGGACGAGGGTGCCCCGAAGGAGGAAATTAAAGAATGTACTCCCGAACCGGTTAAAGTTGAAGAACGAGCTTCCGAGCCAGTTAAAGCTGACGCATGTGCTGCACCAGCTTCTGCTGTCGCTCCTGCGCTCAACTCAGCCTGTGGTGGACAATCGGATAACTCTTGCGAGGTTGGGCTTCTCTCAATGACTCGCGAGGTACGTTCTTAATTGGCCAATGTTTAACTTGAGTTACTTGGACACTTGAGAGAAGTTGACATTACTCAGAGTCCCAATCGCAATACTTTTTCTTTGCAGGATGGCTCTAGCCGCTGTGGAAAGAAATGTTAAATTCTCCTGGCAACTGGTGGCGGATGGAAACTGCTACAAAATTAAGTAATAACTTTATAATTTTACAAACTTATCCAATTACCATTATGCAATACTTGACAATATCAATGCAATAAACAATGATTCGATTTGCATAATTTTAGCACTTCGTCGGAGTAAACATCTAAACATCTAGATGCTAGTTTCATTGTTCATTATTCGATAGTCAGTACTTTCATAACTTTCATTTCTTGTTCTGCTCAAGCTAAGTAATAAGTTCGTAGAATAAGCATAGAGTCTTGTAGCGAGGCTAGAACCTGTTTCAAATGGACACTGAAATATGAGCCATAAGCATGAGCGATGTATTATTCTGCCATTCGTAATGTTCTTTATCGACCGATCCGCCAAACAAATTTTATTTAGATAAGTTCCCAATTCAAATTGACTTGCATGATATGCTCAAATTAGGCATGGTTTCTTTCCTGATAGAGTCATCGTCAACGCAGAGCAAAGGCGGACTTGGTAGAGTTGTCACAAGTTAAAATTACTGAGAACACAGGGTCAATGTACATTTACGCATGCATTTTAGGAGGCTGCATCCATAAAATCCATCAAAAATTCCGGTACAGTGCAGTACGGGGCTAAGAATGAGCTCATTATTTCCTGCAATGGAATGCACTGTCTCTTAGACGGTCTTACTTTACCCCCATCTGCTAGCCGGCAGCCGAAACGGGCAAGATAAGGTGACTGACTTCATTTTAGCATCTTTAACTGTCTATTCTAGAAGCAGCAAGTGCGGATAAAACTTGTTGGCTTCCCGTTCAAAGCCGTAAAAGTGTATGAGGGAAAATGTTCCTCCCTGACACCTAGCACGCTTCTTTTTCCCCGCTTGTTCCACATTTCGCTTCTCCATTCTGCGCCCGATACACGAAACACGAGCGAGTTAACCTGCTTTTTAGTTTTATATTATATTTATAACTGCTGCCGCTGCCTCGTTGCCCGAGACCGAATGAACCCCGAAGAACAAGACGACGGGAAAGAAAGAAAAGTTCTCCCTTGACTACGCGGAGCTCGCTTCTGGTTCCGCGCTCTCCTTTCGCTTCTACAGCGCTCAGTTCAGCATCGTAAACTCGCCCTGCTCTGGTTTTCGCATGTTCGCTCGTTTTTAGCAATACACAACAACCGCATATTGTTCTCATCGTGCTGGTACGTGGCTCGTGCTCAAATTCGTACTTTAGCTTCGACTCCCCGTGCACGACGAGGGTTCTTGGTTCTTGGGTTTCATTCTATTCTTGTGCCCCGTGCCGCACTCGGGTTGTCGATCCGGGTAGAACAGCTCAGCAGTCGGGTAGTTTCTGTTTTCTTCTAAGGTGCACAGGCACGAGCCACGAATTCGTCTACGTCGCATTCGCATTATAGAAGAACGCTGCTCGCTCGCTTCGCTCCTGTGCTGTGTTCGGGTCTCCTAGCTCGAAGTGAACCCGTTCTAGTGTCGGTCGGTCGGGGGTATTGCAGTGCATACACATTATTACATATTTCTTATCAATAAGTTTCAATATGGCGACTCGTTTTCACCCTCTCCCACTTTAATCTCTGTGCAGGCGCTGTGCAAGTGCTTCGTGTACGTGGCGCACTGACTGCAATATTTGCCAAATATTATTTGCCACCATTTGCCCTTGTCTCATCGTCGTACTGCACTGCTACGAAGTCGTCATCGCCATCGTAAAGTGTAGTTACGAGCGCTGCTATTAAAGTTGATTGAAATAGTTTCTTTGGGTGACTCGTAATAAAATTTTATTCGGCAAGAACGCCGGCACAATTGCGCTGTGAGAAAGTTAAAGTTGTTGTTCGCGGCTAGTGGGTGGAGTTAACTCAGCTGAATTTAATTCTGCGTCCAGGGTGAATTAAACTGACGCTTTCAGAGGACGAGTTGAGGGCTGACGGTGAATTTGGTATTGAAGGTAAGAAAACTTTTCATGAAATTCTGCGATTTCAACGCACATTACGGCGATTATAACATCAGTTTGTAAGGAGGCACCAAATTCCTTCCGTTTTCGAGTTTACTCGATTTTCAGTATTTTTGAGACCTTGGCACGGCATAAATTGACTGTTGGTTGATTTCTATTGTTGCTTCATAAAACTATCGGCGACTCTTCAGTCGTAGTCCATAAGACAAATATGAGTTGCGCCCAATAATAAGGTTTATTAATATTCAGCGTCATAAAATCCTGTTTACAAGTTCGGCATCATTACACGGGGCGAGCCAAGCTGGGTACTACTGCTTGCATGTAACGATTAGAAATTGATTCGCAATCTCAACATAAAAGCCACAGCCGTGCATGTAGCTTCAAACTGATTACTGTACAGCACAAATTACAATTACAAGTTGTTAGCGTGATGCGTGAAATGCTAATTAAGAACGAAGAAGGAAAACCTTAAACTTAATACCAAAGGGGTTTAAGAGCAAGCAGGGGTTGATGCAATGTGATGTGGCTTACATGTTTGCAATTTGCTGTACTTATCTTTGGTACCATACATAGAAGAGAAACCCTTATCGCGAAATACCACCAAAGGGTTTACTGCCACATGCCGCATTCTCTCCAGCAGTCGAGCTTCAGAAACCACATTGGCAATAAGTGAGCATAATTTATCCTAATAACACTAACAATAGCTGGAATACTTATCTCGTGCGATATTCAACTTATCTTTTGTACCCTCGCTGCCTGCTGGACTCCACCATGCTTTGTGAGGGAAGACAGGACATGCCATACTAATTGCAGTTGGCATTCGTGAAGCCAAGGTGTACGTACATTCATGGGGCTGATACTTCTAGTCTCGTTAAATGGGTTACAAATGATTAGAGAATATTATGCATGCTGTTTGTGAGCATTGCGCAATGTTGACTCGTTAAGCTGAAAATGAAACCAAACCACCCTTATGGTATCACTTTCAATAGAAACCAACTGGCGATACGTTTAACGACAGTGTTCAACCCTTCCTCATTTAATATCGAGCTCATCGCAGTGTACTGCATGCAAACACATTTTCATCTGCTCTGGTCTAATCTCAAAGCCCTCAACCTTCATAAATATCTTAGGATGTACATAGAAAGAGATAGGCTGTTAGATACAAGGGTAGTGACGTTACGTTACGCATGCACGCAAAAATCGATCGGGTATTGAAACAGTTGAAATGTGGAAGTCTCGCGGTGGTGAGTTCCGAGTTGAAGACAGAACAGTTCAACATTCAGCTTGGAATTGTGAACGACAGCAGCAAAAGGCAGCAATTGGTCATTAAATGTTTTGTGCTTTCTTTCAGTGTGCCGGTGTCACTGTTAGTCAAAGTCACAGAACAGCCACGGCCTCAGCCACAATCCACGAAAACCACCCTCTCATCTGGATGTGAATTAAACGCTTGGGACTTTGAAGAGGTAAGCGACGATTTCCCCAATTTCAATAGAGTGTGATCATTTCTCATTGTAAGTGCCCAATTTCAGGTTGCCGGACAAATCGTGTCAAAATGACGCTGCCGTCAACCTCTGCCCAAAACCAGCAACAACAACAAAGCCAGCATTTTCTGTTGAAGTGGAATAACCATCGAACAAATCTCGTCAACGTATTCGAGCACTTGTTGCAACATGAGAACCTTGTCGACGTCACACTCGCTGTGGAAGGGAAATTCCTCAAAGCTCATAAAATCGTGCTGTCGGCTTGCAGTCCATACTTCCAGACCATGTTTGTGCAGCAAGCTCCAGAGGACAAGCACCCAATTCTGATTTTTCACGATTTGAAGCATGCACACATGAAAACTCTGTTGGAGTTTATGTATCGTGGCGAAATTTCAATTGATGAACGAGATTTAAGTGATGTTCTCAAAATTGCTGAGGCTCTTTCCATACGCGGTCTGTCAAGCTTTGAAAGCGACGAGGAGGATTCAATGTCGGATGCTTCGCCGGGATCGCCACAGTCAAATGTAAACGTGACGGTTCCGATTGCTTCCAGTTCTGGAACTTCTTCAAGCAATGCCAATAGTTCAAATGCCACAAGTACAAGTTTCCAACAGCAAGATTACTACCACGCTAGTCAGTCGTCTGCATCCACCAATACCTCAACTAGTAGCAATATATCACAGTCACAATTAAATGTAGACAATCAGAATAGTCAGCACCAGTCAAAAGTTGGTGGTGGTAAAGCAACAAGTAGCTGTGATTCAAAAAGTACGTCGGGAAACATTGTGAATGGTAGCAAGAGTCAGGTTAATGCGAGAAATATAAAGAAGGAGAAGGTTGGCAAGAAGGTGACCTCCTCGCCAGCTGCCACGACCTCTTCGGTCGGGTCTGCAACAGCCGCCTCATTCTCGTCAATTGTTTCGGGGCTGATTATGAACAAAGCCAACAGCAACAACATTGGCAAGACCAGCCAGGCGCAGTCTCTGGTCGAGGCTCCCATCAAAAAGAAGCGAGGACGCAAACCGTTAAACAGAAACAAACCGGATGAGAAGAATGGGATTTCAACTTCCGTGAATTCCGCTGTTGCGGCATCCGCAAAAGATGCCGTCGGCAACAAATCACCAAAATTAAGTAAGTTTCTATTTCTATTCTAATTCGTTGTAGTCATTTTTAGAAGATTGCTCACCTTTTTTTGATCTTTGTGGCCTCTCAGAGTCTCAGCAGACGAAAACAACTGCAATACAACCAGAAATTCACATCCCACCACGAGCAGCAATTTCCGCAGTCAAACTGAAGCCCGTGCGTCGCAGAATCCCCAAACGATTGGCTGAAACACTGCAACATCGTTCTCAAATCAAGCGCGAACGACTGGCTGGTGATTTGAAGAACAGCGATGACTTGGATGACGATTTTAACGGTTCGCTGGACAGTCTGACATCTTCCGAGCCGTTGTCCGAAATGAGTGTGCGTGGACTCGACTTGTTCAAGTATGCTGCCATCGAGGACGGAGTTTATCGCTGTATGGAGTGCGAGAAACTGCAAATTCCCAAGACCTTCAAGAACAAGTACAGTTTTCAGCGGCATGCCTTTCTGTATCATGAAGGAAACATGCGGAAGGTGTTTCCGTGTCCAGTCTGCTTTCGAGAATTTTCACGTCCCGACAAGATGAAGAACCATTTACGCAGTGTTCATGAGGGTGGTGGGAATGGAGGCGGCGGAGGTGGTGGCAAATCTGCGTCTAGTCCAACTCCCGGTGACTTTGCGTCGTCGTCCGCATTTGGGCTCGGGCCAAGAATGAATGAACATTGTGATTTCTAGGTTGAATATCGAATCAATGCAGTAAAGTCATTAACCATGCCAAGTAATACGATTGTGTAGTGCGTGAAATCGTAAACGAGCTAACTTTTAATTATTGTAGTTAAAAACTATTTGCGCGTATCTGCTTTAGGCGGGAGTAGTCTAGTTCTGGTGCCATCCTCGTAATCAGGAATTTGCGAATTTGTTCTTATCAAGTTTCGTTTGGGTGCTGTCGATTCATCACGTTACTCACTTCATGTTCGTTCTGTTCTCTTCACGTAATCTAGCCACCATGTTACTGCTACTATTAATATTACTACTATTGTCAATTGTCATCCAATATGATATGTGTATTGGGATGGCGAGAGCGAAAGGTGTACAATAATCATTGACTAATTTTACTTCTGGTCGGTAACAGCAAACAGCACGTACAATCACTAGAATATGTGCAACGTGTGGCGTAACGTGTCTTTGTCAGTCAGTCGTGGTCGTTCGCGCACTTGTCGTTAACGTTAATTAGCAATTTTTCATTGTTGTAATGTTAACAATGCTTCGGGTATTAGTAATTAGTCCGTACTTCGTTTTCGTTGTACGTCGGTTGTATTGTCGGTACCTGTGATTCACGTACGTACGTATGGTATCAATAACCAAAACCGAAAGCTTTACAGCAGATAATCAATTCAGATTCATACAATCTCTCTGTTATCACCAAGTTTGTATTACGAGTACAAGGTTTTTGGACTAGACTCTAGATTAAACAGTGAAAATCATAATCAGGATAATTTAGTATTTTATCCAAAGATCTCACCGATTAAATTAAGATTTATAATATTTTAAGATTTAATTTGTCTTCATTGCCTACATTTCTATACTTTTGAAATTTTGAATACGGTGAGAGGTAAAGTGAACAGCTTGTAGTTTTTACGTGTAGTTGTAGATTACGTGTAATTATGTAAAACGTGGTTTAGGAAGACGAAGTCAAGTCAGTCAATCAATTTTACTACTCTAATTAAATCTTTACATTAACATTAAAATGTGCTTAAATTAAGGTACAATTTGTTAAGTGTTTGTAGACTAGCATGGTAAGAGAAGGTGCAACTCCACATTGTTTTTTATCACTCAAAAGCAAAAACGTTGGTGAAACTTCGAGTTTCGTATTCGTTTGACAATCAGGTCAATCTTTTTAGTATTTAGTGCGTCAGTTAACATTTTCTCAATCAATACGAAGTAAGAATATTTTAACAGCCTTTGGTTTTTGTTACTGAAGCAAATGAAATAAAATTGGGACACGTTTCAATATTGAATTTAATTCCTACCTTGCAATACACCAAATTATTCGTCTAGAGTGACGCAACGCAACTCATGTTAACACATTTGATTTTATTTAAACATTTTCAACAGAAAATGAACAAGTTGAGATTTTTGCAGGAACATGGCTACATGGCATCAAGATACGTGAAGACTTGGAAAATGGTAAGAATTGAATTAGGTTACATTAAAACAGTTACAACAGACCATTAAGTGTAAGGCGAATTCGGAAAATGTTCATGAATTTGTAATTAGTAGTTAGTATACCTTTTTAGGGCTCTTGCGTGTGGTGATACTCGAAGGCTTGAAGGAAGTGAAGTTTCTGGTGTCGCCGTCGTCGCCTTTCTCCTGCACAGCATCCGTGTCGTGTTTACTTCTCTTCTCTTTCGGAGCAATGAAATCTGGGTCCTTGTCCTTACTTGATCGATGGCGCTTGCCGGGGAATGTAGTCAGAGTTCCATTCGTTTTCTGTGCAAAATAGAAGCAAAATGTATCAGCTTGTTTTATTTGACAAATTAGTCTCAAGAAGTTGTCAATCAAATACTTTTGCAAGTATGGAGTTAAGTTCTGCTTCATCCGAACTGCTGCTTTGGCTGGAATTATGAAAGAACGAAACTCTCTTCTTCGGCATACTGCGGCTGGAAATGTCTTGCGTCGGAGGCGTCGGTGTTGGAGTCTTTAGGATACTGTTAGTGTTACTGTAATCCTTCTTTCTGGCCTTGACAAGGTCGTGGTGGAACATTTTGTGCTTCTGCTCCAGTGCAGACAAAGCTTTGTTTTGTTTTGCTTCTATTTCTGAAAGTTTAGCTTTCCAACTTGAATCCAAATTTTCTTTTTCCAAAATCACATTGTTATACTTTTCTTGAAGACTTGATAACTTGGCATCAGATTCCTGGACAAGTAAAGTCAACTCTTCGTGGTCCTTTTTCCAAGTCTCTTCTACATTTTTCACTGACTCGTTCTTTTCTGACTCCAACGACGATAATGCCTCAGCGTGTTTCACCTCAAATTCGATGACCTTTGCTTGCCAGTCCTTATCCAATTTCTCTTTTTCGGATGACAGATCAGAATTAAGTTTTTGAAGATAAGCAAAGTCCTTATCCAATTTCTCTTTTTCGTTTGACAGATCAGAATTAAGTTTTTGAAGATAAGCAAAGTCCTTATCCAATTTCTCTTTTTCAGATGACAGATCAGAGTTAAGTTTTTGAAGATCAGCAAGCTTTTCTTCTGAACTTTGTAATTGCTTAGCCATTTCTTCTTTCAGTGCAAGTTCTTTACTCTTTAGTTCTTCCAAGTTTTGAATTAATTCGTTCTTCTGCATCTCCAAAGAAGATAAAGTCTCAGAGTGCATCAATTCCAGCTCGTTGACTTTGGCCTTCCAATCAGAGTCCAGCTTGTTTTTCTCTGAAGCCAGGTCGGAGTATTGTTTTTGTAGATCACCAAGGTTCACCTCGTAGCTTTGTGCTTGTTTAGCCAGTTCTTCTTGGTGGTCAATTTGATCTTTATTGGTGGCTTCTTCAAAACTTTGAATCAATGCTTTTTTCTCCAGCTCCATAGATGATAAAGCTTCAGCGTGTTTCCGCTCCATTTCGTCGAATTTAGCTTTCCAGTCAGATTCTAATTTGTCTTTTTCTGATACTAGGTCGGAATTGCGTTTTAGAAGATCACCAACTTTCGCCTCTGAGCTTGCTATTTGCCTGGCCATTTCATCCTTATGTGCAAGTTGATCTTTATTTCTAGCTTCTTCCAAGTGTTTGTATGATGCCTGAAATTCCTTATAGCGTTCAGTCCAATTGGTGTCGAGCGCTTCTTTCTCCAGCAGCTGGCGATTGCAATTGTCTTGCAATTCGAGAAGCCATTTCTCTGCAAAATACGAACACTTAGAAAGGGAAGCATATTTCAGTCACAGACCACAGACAAAATAGCATACCATATTTTTCCAGTTTTAAAGAGCTATCATGGTTGTTAGCCCTCTCTCGTGAAAGCAATTCTTTGAGAAATAGTTGACGTTTCTTGGTAACTTGATTGAACTCCATAATGTCACGATACTTCTCATGATTAAATTCAACACTGCATTGCAATGAATTCAGGGAGTCGACCAACAGCTTCATCTTCTGTTCACATGACAGTACCCTGAAAATGAATCACCAGCCTCTTAAATCTTGACCAGATATAAAGAGAGTTCAAAGTGAACCTACATAGCTTCCAAAGTGAGTCGAATTTTCTCATCGTCTTCGTGAACTTCTTTGTAGCGACCGTTTTCAATCTGCAGATTCTTAATGGAATCATCTTTCTCTTTCAGGGCCTGAGCATAGACTTCAATGTCGCGTTGAAGGGTGTTGATTTGATTGTCCAGATTCAGTTTTTCTCGTGTGAAATTCCTGATCATAACTTCGAGCTTGGAATACGCCGTATCCATTGAGACGTCAGCCACTTCGAGGGACCCCATCTTAGCTAGATAAATGAGTCAAACCAAAAGTTATCACCCACCTTGTGAAATGGTGCCTTTAACCGCATTGAAATTGGAGAACAGCGAGCTTACCTGTTCTCCCGTAAAGTGAAGGAAGATGATAAAGATGCTTTCGGAACTTTTGGCGAAGGAATAAATTGAGCTCGACGGCCAATCGTCGTCACGGCCAACACTGATAATTGTCACTAATCCTTAAGTGGAAAAAGACACTGCCATCAAATCTGGTGGTGATACTGCAGTTAAAATATCGGCTAAACTATCAGTAATTCGCGATAAAGTAGGACTTAGCTTTCGTAGCTGATTAGACAGACGAACCTTCCAATAAGCGACCAGCACGCAAGAGCACAAAAGGCAGACTGAAGAAGAACTTTTATTTATTGGTGTGCTACGCAGCAGGAGCAACTGAGAAACGATAAAATCGTTTGTAAGTTTTGCGTACTCGTGCTGTAGACGTGCAGACTGCAGCCGGCCAATCAAATAACAGTCAACAAGTTTTTTCTTTTCTGTACGCCGATTGCCACTTGAAATATGTGCTTATATAAAAATACCTTTTTCACCTTATTCTGTTTTGCTTTCTGCGTTTAATGTTGGCCGTGAACGGAATAATTATTTATTCCCAATTGTTTGGACTCCACGCAATTCCTCGAATTCTTCGCAAAATTGTACCAAATCAGAAGCCAATTCTGCTCCCTGCGCCGGGTTCTCTTTGATCCACGCAAACACCTTGTTTGTGTAGAACGTGGCCATGTCTCCCTCTATGTTCGCGAGGTCGACGTGATCCGCCAGTTTGTGCCCCAGCCAGTACATTAAGTTGAACCAAAATCCAAAGAACGATTTTGCGTTGAAGTCCTCCACGAATGCGTCAAACGTGTGTGGAAATACTTTTGGAGTGTCTCCGCCATTGTTATTGTTTGCATTCAAAATGGAATTCACGGAAGTTGTGAAAACGTGAAAGTACTCAGCTAGAAGCTCCCGAGTATGTTGTCTTCTGGTTGTGTACGGCAAGCTCGTGAAAAAGTAGTAAATCAAATCAAGATTTGGCGATCCGTATCGAAGCGTCTGGAAACAGTCGACTTAGTTAAGTTTATCAGCGCACATTTCATGTAACGAATGCTCTTACGTAATCCACCAGCACGCTATGAACCAACTTCGAGTCAGCGTCCTTCAAAAACAGTATGTTGTTGTTCCATACATCGCCGTGGTTCAGCACTTTGTAAAGATGAAAACTCGTGTCAGGGTTGACCAACTCCATCAACTCCGAAAACACACGACCTTTGTATGATCTCAAGATTTCCAGCGCCCGATCACCCCCTGGAACCTCATTTTTCTGAAAATATCGTTAAGTGAGACACTCAGAAATAATTAAGAGGAACACGGAAACCTCCGTCTAAGAAAAAATTACCTCCAGCAATTCCTCGCATGCGACCACAGCGATCTCCACCATGGTTCTAAGCAAATGGTTCTCCAAGCCATCGCCCCTGACGAACGGATACTTCTGAAGAAATGCGTCTTCTCCAAGCTCGGTGATAATGCAGTAGCCCAATGCGTGAAACGTGGCCAAGTCCGGAAGCACCATTCTAAAAGCAACGAGAAAGTGCTAACATTGACCGAAGTTCATTCTTTACGAAGATTCTTTATGCTACGCGAAAAGTCGTACTTAGCTTGTGCTAGTTCCTGCCGATCTACTTTTGAATGCATGAAGTAACCCTTGCCGGCAACCAAATTCTCCAGTATGATTTCTTTGCTGTCTGCGAAGTAGCATTTTGGGACAAAGTTCAGCGGCCTGATGATCCTTGATTAGAATTCACATTCACTTGGTCAGATTTCTATTTCAATTCGCATGCACGCGAATTGGTTTAGCGGCTTACCCTTCAAGTGACTTGTCCAGGTACAGCTTTCGAAAATCAGGCAGAACTTGATTAAAGAAACCAGCCTCTTTTTCAAACAACAGGCTAAACTGTATCACTTCCGCGTGTTTCGGATTCGCAGGATTGTCCTTCACAAAAAGTTCTACGCGTTGCCCATTGACCAAATGCAAGGTGACGTACATGCAGATGCTTCCAATGTATTCACCCTCCAAATGCAAAGGAACGGTTGAAGTAACTTTAGAAATTATCTTCTCAGATTCGCCGTTGGAAGCCAGAATGGCTTGGTACTTTGGGATAAGATGTGGCGAATCCGTCATGTCGAATGCAAAGCGATGCGGTTATGCTTTAGCAAATTAGGAAAGCGTGGTTAGTGAATGGACTCGAGTCAGAATTTGGCATGAAGTGGACGAGGAGCAGTCAGTTTTATACCTTCCGTGCCACCGCTATGCATGTTGTTGATTCTGGTATCAGCAACCTTGGAACCGACTGGTCTTTGATCTCACCACCATAAAAATCAATTGTCCAAGGGAATTTTGGCATTGCCATTTCAGACAGCTGAGGACAACGTGATTGGAGTCAACGAACGGGCCGATTTTTACTACACATTTTACTACGATGTGTTACTTTCCGATGCGATGATTTAATCATGCAACAGATATCGTAACTTTTCCTCCGTACGTACGGGCTAATTTTTGCTAACATTATGCAACGCAAGATTGGTGTTGGCAAAAAATGGTTCAATGATTTATCAAGTGTGTATAACCTTGAATGGTCTACATTATACACAATAATAATAGTTCGATTCTGGTTATAGTTTGGCATCATCGT
This sequence comes from Mesaphorura yosii, assembly GCA_009869945.1. Taxonomy (NCBI): domain Eukaryota; kingdom Metazoa; phylum Arthropoda; class Collembola; order Poduromorpha; family Tullbergiidae; genus Mesaphorura; species Mesaphorura yosii. The sequence continues at coordinate 240,517 of WIXG01000045.1, read as the reverse complement.
CACGATGTGGCCATGCGAATTCGTTTACCTCTGTCGTCCAAGTATTTATACTGCGACACGTAATATTAGATACCTATCTTTCACTGGCATTGTGGTATTATTGGTGAGGTAATGACTACCAATTTTACTAAGTCAATGCACTTTCGAGATTGACCTTCCTACCCGATGATTGAATCTTTTAACACGTTTACATAGTTTTATGTAATTGTGATACTTGGGACGACGTTGATGCTGTGAGACGAAGCCTGCCTTCGACTTCTTTCTGTCTCAAAGCACAAATGCATGGGTAGATTGAACTTTTAGAAATGAAACAAATTTTAGTTAATCATAAAATAGTCAGTGCGAGATTCACGACGTTTTGTGTCAAATTCCGTCCTACATGCGGACCAACAGGGGGAAAATGTCTAGGCATATCTCTGATCCTGCAGCAGCTGACAGCTGTTACGATTATGACATAACATCTTGAGTCTTAAGACAGATCAGAGTACAAGGACTTTGGCCACGATTACATTATTACATAATACAGATTAACACTGCTGGCGTGACGAGCATCACGCATGCAATTTAGTTAAGCTAAGCACAAAGACAACCTGTGGTCGCCCGTGGTTTTTGAGGAAGATTTAAACACGGTTCCGGTTTCGCACATGTGTGTGCAAAAGTAGACTCAACCGACAGTGCAGTGTCACCTGTCAGTTATTCGATTGCCTTTTGTTCCAGGTTCGAAGTGGTGCCTGTAGGTAAGAGGTAAGAGAAATTATAAAACTTAGACTCTAAGAATTCCGCATGATTCTAAGCAAGTGTTCTATATAGTTGAACAGCATTGTCAATTAGCGAAGCCCTATTCCGAGCCTTCTCGCACGTAATATGATGGACAAATTCCAAATCTTGAAGTCCAAATGCGCCGTCGTGACCGGGTCCACATCAGGGATTGGTTGGGGCATCATTCAGCGTTTTGCGAAAGCCGGATGCAACGTCATGTTTCATGGCCTGGAGAAGGAGAATGAAGTCCAGAAATTGAAGTCTGAGCTGGAAGCCCTCTCTAAAGGTGGCAAAGTAGCTTATTCCAACGCGGATTTGACACAGGAGTCCGCCTGTGCTGATTTAATTAAAAAAGCAACTAGCGACCTGGGACAAGTCGACATCGTCGTGAATAACGCTGGAGTTCAACATACGGCACCTATACACGAGTTCCCCACCGACAAATGGAACATGTTGATAGCAGTTAACTTAAACGCACCGTTCTTCATCAGCCGTGCAGTATTGCCGCAGATGTACGAACGAAAGTGGGGAAGACTGATCCACATCGGGTCTGCCCACAGCCTCGTTGCGTCAGCGAATAAGTCCGCGTACTGTGCAGGAAAGCACGGGATTCTTGGCATGTCGAGAGTAATCGCTCTGGAGGCTGCCGGAACTGGAGTGACTTCCAACACGATTTGCCCTGGCTGGGTCCTCACTCCGTTGGTGCAGAAGCAGATCGAGAGGATTGCGAAGGAAAAGAACATTTCGATCGAGGAGTCCAAGCGCGCACTCCTCATGGAGAAAATGCCATCAGGAGACTTTGTCCAGCCGGAGCAGCTGGGAAGCTTGGCCGTTTACTTGAGTACTGATGACGCAGCGCAGTGTACCGGAGGAGTGTACTCAATGGATGGAGGATGGACCGTTCACTAACATTCCCACTCCACAACATTGATTGGCGATGCAGCGATTTAATCATTTAATCACTAGTCAAAAGAGGATGCTCTAATTAGTATCCAATTATTATGGAAAAATAGAATCGAGAGATTTATTTTTGATAAATCGCAAGCATCCTGAAACCTGGCCGATCATTCCAAATTCTCAACTAACCTTTATTTTTTCAGTTTGCATTACGGCAGTTCGATAGTAAATCATCTGTCAATCAGTGGGTAATTGTATTCTTGTATTTCATGGGGATTCCCTCACTCCATTGAAATAGAACACGACGGCACCCACAGCATCACGAAACGCGTACAAACTCTACAAACGTGGACGCAAAAGATTCAGTTTCAGCGTGACAGACCCGTCGGGTCTCGACCCCAAAACCTCAATGGATGGACTCGCATTGAGTGCATACCAACGCCAACGGAGTCATTTACATTGAAATCAGATGCGTAATTGACGTATTAAATGGTAATTAAAGTCGTGCATGTTCTTTCGTTGACTTCCCTTTACAAAACACTACTCAATACACAGTACAACCAGTACATCTCTTAATTAGCATGCAGACGGTAATGTGTAATGACATTGCATAGAATTCGCATTCTTGAAATCACCTTTTGCATTGGCATTCTGACTCCTGCTCCTGTCCTGTTCTCCACTCGCAAATCTCGAATCTCGAACGTACACCACATCAGCATCATGACTACAATTACGCAATACTTTCATTCCCTCGTCCTTAATGACCACGCACAACAATGCGAACTGAGAGCACAACTGGCAAATGTAAACAAAGAACTCGCTCGCATGATTACATTCTTAACACTAATCTTAATAATGGTTTCTGTGTCCAATCGTTTCGTAACTTTTCTACTTCCTTACTATATAAAGAACGTCAGTCTACTGAAATATGGTCACGGTGTCAAAGTGAAGCCGAAGCCGAAGCAAAGTCATTTGAAAGTATGTGCCTAGTGCAAGTGTGAATTTCACGTAAGTGTAAGCAATCAAAAATGCGACTGTTCTCTCGGACTAGAAGCCTAATCTACGCTAGTGCAATTGTTCTGCTCTTGATCCTCATAACCAGTGAAAATGTGCAAGAATCGAACGCAATTTACGCATACACAATCAAAGGCTACGTGCAGGACCTCCGCCACAATCCGCGACTGCTGATTGGAGGCTGGGCACTAAAAAAAGCATTGAAACTCAAGAAGCTGAAAATTTTACTTGCACTTAAAATTAAACTGAAGCTAAAGCTGTTGGCAAAGAGGCTGCTGTTTAAGTTTTTACACGGTAAGTTTTTTCTCTGCTCGTCCCGAGAGACTTGACTTGACATACGCCGGACTCCACGCGTGCATGGAGACTTGATCTCCACGTGCGCGACGTGTTTCTGGGTTAAAGGACAGTTGGTCGCTCCATCACATCGCCCAACTCTCATGCCCACGTGCCGAGGAAGTAATTCACTTGTTCTTTTGTTTCGCCCACGTACTTACAGGGAGACGGCGAAGATCACTCGAGCAGCGGTTGGATGGTCATGAGATTGACTTGCCGGATAATATGATTCCAGAAATTGATGAAAACGATATCACCCCGTATTACATCATGGCGTCCGAGTTTGATGAACAAGGTTGCCTCCCGAAAAGCATCTGCGATGTAATGGCGCGGAACAGGACCGGAGGCACGAGCGGATTCGGTGGCAGTAGGCATGAAATGAATCCGTTCGAGCGAATGATAACAGAAGACTACATGTGAGTCATTATTCTCTGAGTTAATTCAATCAACACCCGCACCTCAAACATTCTCACGCAATTTATTCTGTAAACAGTAAACATCTAAATTTAGACGCACCACGCACATTTCATAACAACGTGCCATTGTCACTGTCAATTCGTATCATTTCAGAGATGTCCAGAGGCCAGAAGACACAACGTCCCCATCGTTCGTGTACGAGTACGCAGCGTACTTCGGCCGCACAGCGAAAAGCGAGCGAGCGTGTGCCAGCCTCTTCGCCTCGTGTCACGAAAGTGCAAAGAAATTGAATAAGATAATGGACGGGACGTACCGAACCGATATCTGTGATAGTCCTGATGAAATGGAATACTTGGCCCAGCCACAACAACAGCATTTGCAACAGGTTGGCGTAACTCAACACCACCACCACCACCAGCAACAGCATTACCAGCAACTGCAGCAGAAATTACAGAAAGATCATATTCTACGTGACTTGGCACAGCATTACTACAGCCAGCAAGAATTCCAAGAAGATGACCATCCGCCTGCACCATTACCAAGTCATACTCATGGCCATGGATCGAGTTCCAGTCTAACGTTCCGCGAATGAAATGCAACCAGTTTTTATGATTGTGATCTTTGTTACTCTCTTAAGTAAATGCCAATCAAGTGTACAAATCGAATGCTTACAGCTTTATTGAATACTTTTCCTAATGCATGTTGCATTTAATGTAACATTTTGACATTTGAATGCAAAAGACGAGACGGACACACAAGTCATGGTGCAAGAGATCCATGTACTGACTGGTTTGATTTAGAAGCATGAGATCGGATTGAAGAAGCATTGCCGGAACAGAATCAGACGCTTTGGCGAGTCGTGAACGCGCTTCATGCCCCACTCTCTAGCCGCTTTCGTCAACGCCTGCTGTTGTGGTCGAGGCTCATGGCTGTTGGGGTTAGCGTTCAAGATAACGACATTTCGTGGCAATCCAAATCCGTCATCAGTAATTCGGCCGCGTTGTTGCTGACTCAAAGGGTTATCCATCCAGTACGATGTGTCTCGGGGCACGACGATTGGGTAGACATCGGAAGTCTGAATATTGTTGGAGTATGGTGAAATCCCCAAACCACCATCGTCAGAAGCCTAAAATGAGAAAGAGGAACAAGACATCGAGACAAATTGTTGCCTGATCACACAAAATGGACGTCTGCCCTCTTAAAATTACCTGCTTTTGCAGATACACTCCGCAGTTCACTTGAGTCAACTTAAGCACAGTAATGACACAAATCATAAAAAATAACGTTGTGACACTGAATTTCTGAAATGCAGGCGTCATTTCTGAGGAGATGAGATCTTCAGAACTCGTTCAGGCAGAATAATGTTAGAGTTGGAAAAGGAAGCCGGCTTTATTTAAGTGAAATTCGCTGTTACTGGCAGTACAACGACCGAATGAAGATGCCGGACTGAATGAGTCACACGTACAAAGTCTCAAGACTCAGGACATCAGTTCATAAGAATCTTTCTCTACGGTTCTGTGCTCCACACTGAATTCTAACGAACGGCGAGGCCTGACTTGCTCTCAAGGCGTATACTCTCGGCGCTCGGTTCCAGAGGTTCCAATCTCATAACCTCATCCTTCTACTCTACTCCATCATCCTCACCACATGCGGGCGGGCTTACTTTATCAGATGAAGACAGAGTAGCAAATTATTGCCACCAACGCGTGTTCCAATTTGCGTGACATTGACAATCTTACAATGAATCGTACGTCACAAGTTTAATGTCGCGAGGTGGCTGTCTGCATTAATTGTCAGTGTCTAATTATCGGCAGAAACCGATGAAATGAAGCCCTCGTTAAGCAAGAGAGAGACATACAAAACTTCTGCCATCACTTAATTGGCACTTTTCGCCACATACTGAATATCTGAACTCTGAACCAGGGAAACTTAGCATGTGTCACAAACCGAGCCACGCAGCAATAGTTTCTGTTTCAATTAAGGAAAGATCTATGAACGAGGAGTGAGTGGCTTGCGTATGAAGTGGCTGCAGCGCTCTCTTCGTTTTCCTGTGGGATTTGCAGAGTGCCGCCAGCGTCCTGCACTTCATGAGTGCAAACAATTAGAAGTAAACGCTTTGTAAAATGTGTGGGATTTTGGAAGGTCGTTCGTCGTTTTTATAAGTAAGGTATTTTCCCAAGACAAATTCCAGCAAAGATTATCCATGGAGAATAGGTTTCAACGGAATATTGTTCTAAGAAAAATGCTTACAGGCAAACTTTCTTGAGTGGTTCCCGTTCCCAGACGGAATATGGATTTTTTAAAACATACACCATGAATTTCGATGCTCATCATTGCAGTCATCAACGCCTGCAATACAAGCCACTTCGAGACGAAAACCAATTTAAGACGAGCGAACCGCTCAGATTAATGGTGATAGATCATGCATAATTGCTTAATTTATTTTGGCGGTTCAAAGTATCTGATTTTGTATAAATGATAAATAATGAAGATACGATTTTCAAATCTACGAACACAGCTGATTAACAAGTTCGTCAAAAATAGGTAGGTTCTCTTCAAACGTGCTCAATTGCTTGTCAATATCATCATGCGTCGTTGGGCCTTCCAAGCTGTCGAGGACAGGTGGATTCTGAAGGGAAGTGAAAAAGGCGGCGGGATCGGAAGACGTATCCGACACTTCAGGTGCAAATGGTAACGGTTTCTGAAAAATGAAAAGAAATCTAAATTCAGTACAAGTCTTTCTCACGGTCTTTCGATCGAACATGTTGTTGCGAACTTACCACTTCCAAAAACTCAAATTCCTGGCTTCCATCACTCCCTGTATGCGTACTACTTTGCTGCTGTTGGCGGCTGGGATCCAACTCTGGAATAGTTGTTGTGCTATTGTTCTCACTATCGGCACCAATTTCGGGCAGCTTTCTATTTGAGGCTCCGCCGGGAGAATACTTGCTGCTGTTGAGTAACGACTTTTTCAGAAGATTTGAGAACGGAATTTCTTCGCCGCCAAAGATGGTATCGTTGATTGGTGAATTGCTGTTGTTGGGCGTTGGAGGTAGAGGATCAGAAAATGCTGGGATTTTCACAGCGTTTGGGTTCGGTTCCGGGCTCACATTAGTCAAACGGTCAACTTGAGAATTGTTTAGCGTTGAGCTGTCAAAAATAAGTCAGATTAGTAAACAATTTACCTTATACTAGAAGTATAGTAATAAATAATTAAACACTTACTCCATAGAATAGTGGTCTTCTTTCACAACCACGGGACTTTGCTCGAAGCTCATTTCCATCTTGGTTCTATAGGCGAACTCAATACAAATTGAGCCGAAAGGGGTTACAACGGAACCGAGTAAACTGGATCGACATTCCCGTCCCAATTTGCTGGCATAGTCTATACTCTCGTTGGTAGCGCTGTCCATTGTGTACACGTTGTACTCCATCACATAATCACCTTTGACACGACTCAATTTGTATGCGGGTAGAACACGCGTCACGGTGATCAGTGATTTCAGAAGGAGTGACATGCGGTTGTAAACGGTGTACAAAATTCTAATATTCTCTTCAGTCTCGTCAGTAAAAGACAGCTTCCATATTTCCAATGTGAGCTTCTTCGAGTCAATTGTTTTCAGACTAATTTCCACGATGAGCGGTGGACTCGGTAGTGAGTTGTTACCGATTGCCATTTTGGCTTGCTTTAAGATTTCTGCATTGTCTTCGATGGCCAGATTGAACTATGATTAAAATGAGAAACCACGATTAGAAATCCATGCTTACCAATTACGTTCAAGTCAAATCTGTTGTACAATTTCTTACCCAATCAGCACCAGTACTTGAAGCTCGGGATGGGCATTTTATTTTCTCGCCAAGTCTTGACTGAACAATGACTTGGACCGCTTTCATGGTGAAGAACTTGGAAAATCTTTCCAGATCCTTTCGATCTTGTTGGTGTGTCCTTTCCGAAGGGCTTGTCGGTCGAAGTAGAAGTCCACCACTTAAGGGCGTGGGGCTGTGGTGTCCATGAACAGCAGCCATTTTGACTACTTGTCACTTTTAAGTTCAAGCTCGGGATTGTGTTCACTTTGTCAGCACACTGGAACGACGTTAAATACTGTGATAATAATTGGCAAGTCGCTAGTTGTCTTCGAGTAGCTTTGGTTTTGATATCAACAGTTCAACTTCCGCCTTTTGCATGCAGTAGGTTGATGAGAGCCGAAACTCGAGACGTTGCAGGTTGCAGAGTTCTTCAAGTTGTGATAGTTAAATTTCAAGCCAATTTCCTGCATAATGAGACACCGTTTAGAAAGACGCCAAAACGGAAATCTATCGCCTTATTACAAAAGGTATAGGTTTTCCATTTCATTATGCTACTCGTCAACAACCCTGGCCTAATTTTATCCGCAATTATTGCTCAAGATCCAATAATGAATTAAAATGAGTGCTTCGGCTGTTCTGTCCTACATTCATGAGCAATAAACCCCAATTAAGACTGAACCATCTTTTCACCTTCAATGAAGCCTAGCCTGTCTCATCGCTCATGTGTAACTTTGAGCTCTAATTTTATGATTCCTCTGCGCAATAATGTTATGCTGCAAATTAAGTGAAATGAAGATTTTGTTTATGATGAAAGATCTGCTGCCGTCACTTACCACTAAACATTTATTGCCAAAGCCACTTAGAGACGTGCAAACCGGGTTTCCAATTCCATCAAAGAGTGAACGCTTATCATGCAGCTGCTACAGGAAACTGAGTCAGAGCCGGAGTACTCCATTAGATAGAACTGGAGGTGGAACTGACAATTGCAACCACTTTTGAGTGTTTTGAAACAAAGTTTGAGATAATATGCAAATGTGCTGTCGAGTGTTGGATCCGCCACTGCTTTCTGGGTGCTTATCAAATTCTCACACAGGATAGATTGACGACGGTCCTTATTCTAGCTTTGTGGAGATTACAAAATCCAGCTCGTGCCGTGTGAGGATGATAAAACCAAAGCGCAAGCCCAAAAGCTACGGTAGATAAGGATTTGTGAATGTAAACGCTGATTATATCACGGGAAGAGGTATCGAATGGTGAACTGATTTGATTTGCAAATAATTTCCCTACGATCGCCGTTCGCCAACTGCTAACAACAAAAGTTATTTGCAATATGGTACTCGAAATCGCACTATCTGTATAATGAATGAAAGGAAGGTTGTTAATGATCACTGTGCTACAATGAACGAGTTGATACTTTTTATGTTACTCGTGTCGGTTAACTCCTCTTCTCGCTTTTTATGCCTATTCAACGTGTAATACGTGACGTAGTGCTCGTACTCGCTGAAGAACGATCTAGCAGAGAGTAGTTCAGCAGTGGAATGTGAAGTGAATCTCGACTCTCGACTGTACCTCGTCAAATCTCTATGTATGGGAATGGGAATTTGGGAATAGAAATCTTCCCTTGCATTTTGCAATGCATTATTAAGCCTTGCGACGACTACTACTTACTACTTGCTACGAGAGTTCCGCCTCGTACTCTTACTCGTTTCTTGGTGGTGGTTGACTCACTCCAAAGGATTTTCACAATAAAGAGTTAAAGAGTCTTATGATTATGACATGGCAAAACCAAAGACGAGACGAGAGATTATAGACCTTGCGATACCCCCGTTGTCATTACCTATTGCCATATATAGCATCAATGTGCTGCTGGTAGGCAGGATTCCTTTTCAAAAGGGTGGGCAAAGAGTTTTCGGATTCACTCGGTGTGAGCAACCTTCTGTAGGTGACTTTGACCGACAAATGCGCGGTTAAAATGTTCCAGACAATGCCATGCCGTGCACTGTGCTTTGCTATGCATGTCCTTGACCCAACCCCGAAGGAATACATTGCATGAGAAAAGAGTTTATTGTGTGCCGCCCTGGAATGAAATTCTCAATTCACCTCACCGTATCGGCATTTCGGCTTTTGTCACGAGCACAATAATTCCAGTAATGGTCCACACAATGGACAGGACGTTGTTTACAAACAACGCAATTTCGCAAAGGACACGACCGGTTAAGTCGAGAAGCTCGTACACGCGAACCAAAATCGAGTTTCGATTCGCGAAATAAAATATGTATATGCATGAATACACCTCTGTCTTGTCCTGTCAGTATTTGCTTTGCTTGCTTTGTTTGCAAACTGTGTAAATAGTTAAATAGTAAATCGAGTTTTTGCACATTCTCTTGCATGCCTTGCAAAATGTGAGCACGACATACCGGCGCCATAAATCTATGCACTGCGTCAGCGTAGGCCGCAAACTTTTGTTTACAACCCTGATTATTATAATGATGATGTTCTCAGCTAAGCCTAAGCCTAGTTTATCGCCATAAGTCCACTATATTCTGCATACTCAGTGTGCGCGTGTGGCATCTTCAATGCAGCTGTGCCTATGAATACTTTGAAAGGGATTCTGGGGAAATACGGGCTAACACTAACTACTGCTGCCTTAATCATAATTATATGCTATTATCGAGAAATATGAAAGAGGTACTTCTGCTAGTATTGAGCATAGTGCGCGTTCAAGCACTAGAGGCCGGTATCGCATTGCCAGCAAGCAAACTATCTCATCCGTATCCAGCATCGATCCAGTATAGAAGAAGGTCAAATCAATGTTAACGATTGCAAAAGTTTTATCAAAACATTTCATAATTTATCGTCAATTTCATAACACCAACACCGAGTACGACTACTCACCCATGTAAATGCTCGCGTACATATTGAGACTCGTCTGGCTGGAGTCACAGACCACAGGATCAGGCCAAGAGGCCGAGGCTTTGAGCGTAACCGCTGAAAACCGCTAAACTGGTACCGGGTCAGATAAAATGCTCACAAGTCAAGCCACGCGGCGCTTTGAGCTGTGTGAATGATTTACCCGGTGTCTGCGTGCAGAGCAGAGCAGGCATGTAGTAATATTTTTTAACCATACGAATTGCAAATTGCGCAATCAAATAATTTTCCTTAATCTCTACACGTAAGACATGATTGTCATTTGAATGTGAATATGAAAACTTAAATACTTAGCAAGAATTTATTATATTTATGGCAAAAATGACACTTTCGCAAGTCTTGTCTTGTCTTTCTCGTAAGGCACAGTGACATGGCACAGTGACATGGCAGATGATACAGGTTTCTTGTCTTGTTGTTGTCTTCATCAGATTACATAACTGATTCGATTTTCGTGATAAAAACTAGTAATAGTAAATAGCAACTTACTTACTTCCAGTACCTATTTGTACTACTAATCTAGCGTGACTGGATAAGGCACTATACTGGTTCGGCATCAGTCAAAAACCAGTTAAATTGCAAACAACGTTATGCAACGATTAACATGTGGCTGTGGCTCACTCATTCATGGCCAAAAAACACATAAAGAGCTCAATAGCACAACAGACTTCTTTCTATAATTGGTATCGTAATTCGTAATCAGTCGAGTTGAAGGTTGAAGAGGACATTCTGCAATCTGCAACGCTACGCTATTGCTACTCCTGCTACTCGTGCGCTATTTCGCAATTTGTCTTTGCCTTTTGACAAGTGCTGCTGCACTGGAACCCCATTTGCAATTTAGCACTATGCTAAGCCATTTAGCGAGGGAATAATTTTACTACTACTTTTACTACTCCACGGGTTGTATGACCGCGTTCGTGTTCGTCGGTGTTGTTTGTTGCTGTACCGCCGAAGATGAAGATGAAGTTGCTGAAGCCGGTTGTGACTGCGGCTCATTGATGGTATTCTCTGTCACATTTGATGTTGAAAGCCCATTTTTTGCCATCAGACTTTGCACGAGGGTCTGCAGGCTCTTTCTCGCATTTTGTTCCTCACTCAATTGCGAAATTAAGGAATTGATGCTGGTCTTGAGACCAGCCACTTCACCGTGCAGCGAATGAACATGCTCAGCAATGGTTCTGTAATTGGTAATTAGAGAGGAGGAAGGTTAGTAGTAAACTCGGGCTTACGAAATGACGGCAGACGATGACGGCACGATACACGCTTATTCGTCTGTCATTCACTCACCTTGGAGTTTTGCAATGGTTGGAGATTCCATTGGCTAGCGACGATTTGCTATTGCCATTGCCACACGTGGATGCATTAGCACTAAGCTGGGAAGCTAAGGAAAATTCGGAATTAATTGCTTTCATCGTGGCATACCATTGTTAGGCACGCAAAGGCAATGAAGCCTGCATTTAGCAGTGTGGTGCGGAGTGTGCTGAATAAATAAGCGTGGTCAACAGACAAATTCATAGTCATTATTTAGAGACAACACAATTAACCCTTTTATTACGCCGACGTTGAAACAAAGCATCCCAACAACCAGACCATCCCAGCACAACTTTAGACCGAGTAAGCAGAGATTGACAGCCACAATTCCGTTATCATTTTCACAGTAAAATTAAAATTAGACGCAATTTCGCAACATGTCGACCGCAGGTGTACATGAGAATGCTTGACGAGTTGAACGCTTAATTGGAAGAGGATTTTCGATAATTCATGTTCAATGTTTACAAATATTGGTTGGCCTTGCAGAAATATGAACGATGTAGCGTGACGAGACGCGTCCTATGGTCGGCCATGGATATATGTACTAGACTTTCCTATTTACGTATTATAATTTACCGTGCAAGGCCTTGGACCAACGAAGTAGAAAATGAATTGAGGTAGGTTTGTATTGGGCAATCCAAGCCCACGTTAATGTCAAAGTGTGATCGAAAATCTTCCGCACAGAAACGCGTGATTGAAACTTGAGACAGTCGATTTCGAAAAAGCATGGCATGACAGAACAGAACCAAAAAGATACAAGCTCACATGATTTGGATTGTGCGTTTGCTAGTGCAGCTTATTAAAATAAATATTACCACTAATTTGGCGGTTTTTGTTACAAAAGCTATCAACAATGGACAAAAGCGTGAAGTCTTCTTCATGCGTCAGTTGAGATGTCGTAATGGCACAATTTGGTACGGCGGATTTCCCATTGCTGAGCCCAGTCTTTCCGTTATTGCTTGTGTTCTCATTTTTGGACGTCAGCGCGAGGCACTCGTTTAGGAAGGGGTTGAATGGTGGAGCTGGACGGAGACGCGATACATTCCAGGCTTGCACTGGAGGAGTGAGTTGGCCGAAAGACTGAAGTATGCGAAAAGAAAACAATAAAATCAAATCAAACAATGAAGGGATAAATCAAAAGGAAATTCGTCATGCGTATGTCGTGATCATGAACTTGACGTTGAATGAAATCAATTCGTTGATTGATCCAAAGTGAAAATCATTCAAAAATTGATTTATTCAAGAGAGCATTAGACCTACAGCTAGAAGCAGAGTTTGAGTGTTAGAAAAGTATTAGGCACGCGAGATGTCAGATGAAAATACAAAAGCTAACTCGAAAATTGTAATCGTTGTGATAAATACTTGACTTTGATTACATAAGAGAAAGATAAGGAAGAGAGAGCAACAATAAAGTAGCAGTACAAACGAGCTTGTGTAGTTTCGTAGTTCGTGATTCGTGAGTTGAGACTGTTTATCAATGAACGTCATATGGGACGTCTTGAAAACCCTGAAAACGCCTGGCTTTAGCGTTCGCTTGCGTATGTGTATTACAGGGAAAGACGTCAATGGATAATTTATGCAACCATGAAGAACTTTCGCCAAGGTCAGTTGTTCACGGTCAACCGTTGACCCGATCCGCTTCATCCCATGTCAAAAATTGGCAACGTTATTATTATTATTTGGAACGTTTAAGTGAACACGTTGAAAATTATCATTTTCGTCAGAAATGAACTCAATCTCACCATCGTCAAAGTCGAACGCATCCTGTCTTGTAAACCTCCCTCGCTTCTTGCGTCTGTCTTTTGCCTTTGCAGGCTTCCTAACCTTATTAGCATGAGGTATTTTGAAATTGTGCGGATGTTGCGAAATGGAGTTCAACTTTATTCTACTTGGCAGTGATCTTCTTCGAGTTAGAAAAAATGAATCTCTTATTTTTCTACCTATCGTTTGCGCATTTGAGACAGCATCAAGGGATTTGACTTTCGTCAGTCGATTTAACCCGTAGTGTTGAGCTGGATTCACAATCAATAAATCTCGCTTTTTTGTGTGTGGAAATATGTTTTCTACGTCGACATCCAACTTCTTGGAATCTGAACTTCTACCCATACTTTTGGTTGCCTTTCTTCTTAATTTTACTGGGTTCGGATCTAACGCGGCCTCACTAACTTCCTTGTTAGCATGCGGAAATATTCTACTGCCCTTATTTAAACTCTCAAAATATTCCACCAGAACAACATACGGCGGTGTTTTAGACGGGAAATGTTTTCCTTCATGGTCACTCTCTGGATTATGAGAAAGCTTAAAGCAGACAGTATGTGAAGTAGGCTGAGGTTGAGTGATGGATGTAGTAGTATTAAAGCTAGTCGAACTACACGACGCATGTTGATCTCGTACCTGATGCGGAGAGCTTCCAAACGATGGGAAGCGGTTAGTTCTCAAAATTCTGTTAATGTGACAGATCCAAGCTTCTTTGGCTTGTTTTGAAGGGCAATTTACAGCAATTGGGTCAATCATTGGACCTGGTGGTGAGAAATTTCACGATGATAAGTTCCTATTCGCATATAAATACTTATCAGTCGTATCGTTTATTACCTGCTATTTCAAATCCATTGCTTATATGCTTGGACCGGTCCTTGTCAGTTAGCGGTGTTAACGTAATTCCACTGACGGGAATTTTCCCCTCGTAAGTCAACGAGCTTTTCTCCAAGTCATACGACAGAATTAAAAGTGTGTTCGTGAATAGCACGAAATATCTCGGTTCGTTGTTTTGACCTGTTAGAAAACCTACATCTCTCATACTGTATAAGAATTAATCAAAAATTCAGAAGCCCTCGACATTTACCTAAATGCACCAAATTCATATGAACAATATCGCCAAGTTGGGAAATATCTGACCCTTCCCAGCCAATGATGGCACCACTCAACACCTCCAGTTCCATTTCTTTCTGCTTCCTCAGGTCAATGCACATTTTCTGTGTAAGTAATGGAAGAAACAATCAAATAGAGGTAACGACAATCCATCACTTAAAATTGAACTTACGTCAAGCTCTTTGTAATATTCAATTGATCGTTGCAAATCTCCACGATCCTTGTGAAATTCTTCAATGTATCTTTCCAGCTCCAACAGGATGAGAGGATATTTTTCTAATCGCCGAAATGGTTGACTAAGAATCGTGAGCAAATGCAGGATCCCAGTCGGTTTACTCTTTTCTCTTCCTTCGACAAAAATTCCTAGCTGTTCCTTGTGTCGCTCAATTATCTGAACTGCTCGCGGATGGTTTGAGCAATAGTTTTTATGAACAGCTTCAAGTTTCGGTGCATTGTCAAGAAATATTTTGCCGACGCGTTGTTCCGCGACAGGTTTACATTGCTCGCTCTTCAGAGGATTTAGAATGTAGGTGGTCAGAACTTGAATAACTTCTGTCAGGTTACCGACCAGTACTTTATACTCTGTAGGAGTTAATCTGTAACCAAACACAGAAACTTAGCATTGATTCAAGTGATTTGCGTTCAGTGTACGCTTACATTCCGGTTTTAGGTAGATGCTGCAATAAATTGTCCCAGGCCGACTGTAGTTCTGAAATATGCGCTGCCTCCGAATCAATGAGATCAGTAAGAATCATTCTGCGATACTGAATTTGTTCTTCGCTGGTGACTCCAGACCTACTTCCAGAAAGAAAGGTCGGAGAAGCCGTGTTGGCATTAGTAAGGTCATCCGAAGATGATTTCTTCGTAGGCGCATCTACTAGTGAAGAGTGTGATGATGAGGAGGTTGATATTGTTGAGAGTTTTTGGCCATTAGCATTCTTGGCCGGAGAACAATTTACAGAGGATGACGATGATCTGATTTGCACTACCTCCTCGGGTGAACTTATGACAGCGGACGCAGGTGGCGACGGGTTGTGTTCGACGACATAATTAGAAGGAAACCAACCTGTCCTACCATTTAACGTGCCTTCCCACCAACCGCCTTCTTCTTTTTGTGTTAATGTGATTAAATCGCCCTTCTCCAACTTCAACTGCAGAAGAGATTACACATAAGAACTCAACTGATAACAATTTCTAATTGAGACCAACAAAACAAAAACAATAGCTAATAAAAGCTGTTTAATTACCTCGTCATTATTCGCTGGCTTGTACGCGTACTTAGCACGTAAACTTACGGGCTTCTCCGCCATATCGGACAAGACTACACTAAATTAAACAAGCCAATTTGATAATTGACTGCAGTCCTTAATAAATAACATGAACAGTTCCGACTTTGCTTTCAGTAATTTAGTTCTTTTATTGCTTTTGTTATGAATCATGAATGAAATCGCACACATTTGACTTTTCGTCGCGTATTTAGTCTTTGTGATTAACTCACTGACAAAGTTGTGCTAAACGTTATGCATGGTCTTACTTCGCCCCACAATCACAACATTTTACTTTCTATCACATATCAATTTGTACTTTTCTGTAATCAAGGAACGCCACCTTCTTTTCATCTTTTCCTTATCGTTTGACATTGCATTTGACTTTGACAGTATTTACATGAATGACTCGATGGTCGATATTGAGCATCAAGGTTAATTCCTTTTGGGCTTTCGCTCTCGTTTCTTAGATTTACATATTTTTCTGAAAATCAGCTTAAACATAGTCACAATTCCAAAAATAACAACAGAAATACCAGAGGTCAGGAACAATATGACATCAATCGAGTGATACTGCCAAACATTAAGCTGCCTAGCGGCAGATCGAAGATGGTGAGCTCCTTTGTGGCGCATTACGTATTCTGACCAAAATACAGCCCGGTCAAGTGGTGTCTGAGGTTGATCACGAAATATTTTTGACAGCTCCCGTGCCCTTTCTAAAAACCTGCAGGATTGACATTATGTCGATGAAATGCGAGCTGGTATTTGGTGAAAAGTTTAAAAAGGCAACTCACCGTGGCTTGTTTAGCAATTGTAAAATGGCAGCCTCCAAAGAAACTTCGTCCAAATCCAGAATTTCCATTTTGAAACAGCACCCAGATTTTTCCGCTTGCTTCATATTTAAATCTTGGTCAGCAAAGAGTGGAAATCCTAACAGAGGCACGCCATGGTAAAGCGCCTCTTGCGAACTCAGAAGACCGCCGTGAGTCATGAACAGCTTGACATTCGGATGAGCTGTTTGTCACATAAATCTGTTAGCGTACTGGGTAAAGCCTGGGCAAGTGCAGTTAGCGCCGCACCTAAGATGTCCTGTTGCGGCAACCACTTGCCAAGCTTGACGTTGGGTGGAAGATCATCCATGACTCCAGTCTCCCACTTCCATAAGACTTTCTGCTTTAACTTTCCAAATACATTGATAAATACTTTTCGATAGGTTTCAGGCATGTCTTTTGCTTTGACGATTGATCCGAAGCTGAAGTAGATGACCCCATGCGCTGCCGTCGAAATGAAATCTTCCAAGTCCTGCACACAAAACGCATATTGGCTCCGTCGGTCATCTAAATGTGTATGAGTAAAGACTTACGGCTGGTAACGGATTTCCCGGTCGACAGTGCATTCCTCCAATCTCAATGATATCCGGGAGCAGTGGACGCGGATAGGTCATTGAGAAGTGACTGTTCGTGAATATAAGGCTCACATTGCGGTCAATTTCATACAACCCAGGCGTGTTTTCGCCTAGGTATTTTTTATAAATTGATTCGAAGAGCGGTTCAAAATACAGATGACCACCGATGTCCATCATCACCTGGAGGCTGAAATTTATCAGCCGTTGTCGGAAATTCATGTGTTGCGTAAAGTCCAAGAAAGTGGAAGGAACAAAACTTGTTTCAATGCGATTTCCAACTGCTTTTGTCCTGAAAGCAGTCAAAACCTCCAATTTGACCTCAAAATTGGGACATATGCATTTTGCTGGCCTTACACGAAATTTGGTGCTGGAAACGTCGTCAGATAAATGTACGGTGCTCGCATGCTGGGCAGCACTCCGTAAAAGCAATTGTTGAGCATTCCGTTCACAACGACCAAGTCATACTGTCGTTTGACGAGCTCTTGGAATTTGGGACTCTCGAATGTTACGTGGCAATTCTGAAAGACAACTTCGTTGTATATGAGCTCTATAAGTCGGTTATATAAGTTATCTTCGGTAACACGAGTAATAAACTGACCTCGACGAAAACTGTCCAATTCCAGGATGAAATCCTCGAAAAAAGATTCTGAGAACGAAGATGAAATGCATTTGGCATGTGGTCGCTTCCGAAAATATTGTCTAGCGGGACGGGAGTAAATTCTTCGACATTGGCACGCACACTCGCAACCTTCATGGGTGCAATTACAGTGATGTTGTGTCCCCTATCAGCCAGTTCGTCAACCAAAGGCTGGAACACATTTTTGTGGCTCTTGGATGCAATTGGCAACAAAAACAGAATATTCTCACAGTTGACAATGAACAAATTCGTAAGCAACAATAGCACAATCGTGTGGAATCTCAGCATGATGGAAGGAGATAACAAATGGTGCCTTTCTCTGCTGCGAACTTTTGAAATGCCAAAAAAAGTTCAGATGTTCAGAAGCTCATCAAAGGTCTGATAAGTACTAACGAATTACATAACTCTGGAGCGCATTATTTCGCTGACTTCGCTCTTTCAAACAGAGAGTTGTTTGAATGCGTAGAGAGTCCTATCGCATATATCCTTTAATTCATTGTGTATTGATGGCACGCGAAAAGAGATAGGTAAATGACAGTAAATACAGTACCAATACAAAATTTCACTGCTGGAATTTGCCCTCCTAACATTTATACAACTTGGGTTAAGCAACTCTGGGCTATCAGTGCCCTATATGTTATCCATATTTGCACACCAAATCTCCAATGATGGACTAAAGTCCGTAAGCAGTAACAGCAAGCCAGTGACTGACAAAAACTTCAAAACAAATGAAGCATCTCAGGAGCCGCCGCTTCAGATTTCTGCACTTTGCTCTCACAAAGCTATGCTCATATTAGCTTTCATAATCAAGGTCATCAGCCGAATCCAGAGATCCGAATAAATTTTACTTTGTGCGGGGTTTTGTCCGTCATACCGATCTTACAATCGCTTGGAAGACATAAAATGGCTAATGATCGATTTAATTCGTAAATTTTTGTACAAAGCAACCTGAATTGCAAGTCAGGATACTCCTACAGCGTAGGGTGAATGTAGAAGAACCACAGCTTGTCAATTCTCAATGCTAAGTAGAAAAGTTCAATCCGTTGAGTGCTAAAACCCATCAAAATATTGTTACTTGATAATTTCCTCGGGCCCTGCAAAGACATGAACATATTTTGTAGCAACTTTAAAGCAGCTACCGGAGATAGTTATTATGTCCGCTCTCCCACACGTGATCTAACTTACCATGATGGAACACTTTGGCCGTACGTGATGTACCCAATACAGTCTTGCGGTTTCAGATTGCGGAACCTCGTCAGTCTCTGGAAAATATTCCCTCGACATTCCAATCTGCTGCATGGGCACGCTTTCACGTCTCTGACTTTGATGGATTTCGCAAAGTAGTACGTTGCAGCGGTGTGGCTACAGAACGGGTCAATGAATGGGGCAAAATTTTGACAATTTGGCTGAATGTCACCGCCATTGACGTAGAATTGGACATGGCCGGTTCGAAATCCAATTGCATTCGCTAAATTTCCAAGTTTTGCAAGCCCTGTATACGACACATCGACAAAATTTGCATTTGACTGAGTTAGGCGGAATCTTCTTGCTGGGAAATGCAGCGAAGGATCGAGGCCAGTAATCCGACCGACCAAATTCCCGGTCCTCTCCTGAAGTAGACGCCCGGCGATTCCCGCAATGTGTGCACCAGTTCCAAATCCGATGACGTGCACATTTCCTGGCCCGTGAAGTACATAAGCGGCCATTAGGAATTGAATGAATTCCGAAATGCGCTTGCCAACAACTTGAGTATTCAAATGTCCAGCGAGTGCGTGCAGATATGATAATGAGGACAGCATAGGAGGAAGTCTTGATTCGGTCAGTTTTGCGTAGTTCACCATCATCACATTTGCAGGAGTTGAAGTCTCAAGATAAGCTAGTACCAACCAGCACAGGAGGGAAAGGAAAATGAATCAAAGCTGTTCAAAGTGTAAACTTTTGCTGTGTACCATTTTTAATCAGTTGCACATCGCTAAGAGTCTTGTAGTTGGCGAGGACGCTGTGAATGAGCAGAATAAGCGGTTTTCTCGGATCGTATCCACAGGTTATGATGGATTTGTCGTTTCCATAAACAATCTCATTGTGGACATCCACATTACTGAAAGATTGGAACAATACAGCAAATAGTGGTTGCATTCCTGGGAGAAGGTGGAATTTGCATAAAATGTGTATTCAGTATTTACCTGCGGTTAGTATAAATGTAGAATTTTATGTCGTTCGGATCGGTTGAGACAAGGCCAAACCTGAAATCGCAACCTTAGCTTAATACTTCAATTAGTAAGGAGAAGAGCACAAAGCATTCGTGCTAACCTGAAGCAATCCACCGTTCCCCAATACGCGATGATGCTGAACAACACAGGCAAATGAGAAAACGTGAATTGAGACATTTCAGACACCATGCCGCCTAGCGTGGTAAATTAGGCGATATTGGAATTTGCACGTAAATGTGCAGCTAAACCGGCGAGATCTGGAGCAATTCCGAACCGACCCTGACAATCCTCGGAATTGAAGCTGTCGCCTTTGACTAACTCTGAACTCCTTCACTGAGCTCTTGGCGAAAAAGGTCCACTGGAATCTTTAGCCATAACCGTAATAAGCGTGCTATGTACCATGAATCATCATTCAGTTGGATCAGTCGGTTCCAGTATTTCGTCATTGTTTCATTATACTGGTTCCAGCTATAAAGCATATTATGTCATTATACAACGCTAATTATATGGCTCAGTTTCCTTGTTCACATCGCCGAGTAAAAAATTCTCTCAGAAGCGTTTCTGAGAGTTAAATTTACCTGTGCACGTTGTTTAAGCTTGGGGCCCGACCAAAGGCAAGACTCACATTGTGCCTCAATTGAAATTGAATCAAACGACAACAGAGGTTTGGTGCCCTTCTGCGGCATGTTAATCAGTTAATTAATCCTGATACATGGCGATCAGTTGTCTCAAGAAGATTATGCGTCGAATTCTCCATTGTCAAATTCGCATTTTACTTGTAGCGAAAATGAACCTGGACGTGCGAAGGGTTATCCGAAGCTTGTAAGCACGTTCAACGGGCAACAGTTTATGATTAAGTTGAAATCACGGAATACTGAATTGTCCGTAAAAAACTTTACAGCTGTTACGCAAAGTCAGGGAACGATGTTAAGAGCAAGTTTGCAAAAAGTTGTTGCTGTAAATGACGTGCGAATTTACTCGAACGAGCTGAGTATATCCTTAGCATAAAATCCCCCATCAATTCATGCAGTAAGGTTTAAATCGAAATAAAACAGCGAATGAACGAGGTCGCTTCTTTTATTGAATAAAGCAACTACATTACCCAATAACTACTGAATCTAAACATGAATGCCGACAGTAGCATAATTAAAACAAATCCGTACCACGCTGATGTCTTTGCTAATCCACTGCAGACACAACCACCTGCCTTTATTTTCCTAACTATTTGGTCAAAGGAAACGCTTCCAAGGGTGGCGTTTGCGCCTGTGGCACCTCCGTGCGGATGTCCTGCGTGTCCTGACACCGGTTTAGAGGTTGTTGTGTGCGTACCCTTCGCAGGCTTCATTAAATCTGTCTCAATTTGGTTTTCAGAGCAAGTATTCTTGGATCCGGCAACCATACACGTTGACCCAGCCTCACAGTTCGGGGGGAGAAGGCTGAAGCCCTGTTTCGCAATGGCGACGCCAAATTTCGGCCCACAAGCGGATGCCTTGGCTATCTTGCACGTTTCTCCAACGTGGTTTATCTTTACGTTCTTGATTCCGACGTGATCTCCAGAAGAAGCACACACACAGGTTTTGTTTTCACCGCATCGCAACATCTCAGAAAGGTTGCAGAAGTCTCCGTTCACTGCGGTCGCAAAGTTGTCCACAGCCATTTTCAGTTGTGCCAGATCGATCGGTTTGCCATCGCTTCCCTTTGTGCTGTTGATGTAGTTAAGAATTGATGTGTAGAGTTCAGTTCTATTGCGATCGTTTATAGCCGAACAGGGCTTTCCGATTCCAATGGTACCAGTCAACTTGAATAAAGAGTCCCTCAGGTCCTTCGATACTTTATCAAGCTGTTCAGTCGGCATGGTGTGTGGTGGTACGGTCGGAGCTGCGGCCTTGGCCAATGACGAGCTCTGCAAGAGGATCAGAGCCACAGAAAAGGCAAGAAGAATACCAAACTGTCTGCAATCTGCCATTTTTTCGTCCACTCCCAACAAAGCAAATAAAACACGCGGTAACGTTTGAGTGTTGATACAATTATTGTGAATTGAGAATCTTGCAACTGGCAAATAACTTCTGGAAAGATGCAGGAATTTTCCAGGCTGATAGTGCGAATCTTGACTGCTGTTTTTGAGGAGTGAGCAAGAAGTACTGAAATGGTGATTTAATCCAGAGCAAAATCAAGGACTAAGTCAATCTTGAATATGCTTTGCATATCGGAATCTATGCCGAGAAGTTGTGACTTCATGACAAGCTGTCGTAGATGAAAACGAAATGTCTGACTGCATAATTTGTCAGAAATTAGCACTAATTATCTAGAAGGAAAGCTCCGACTCTTGTGATCTAATTCTAAGTCATCTTGAGATTTACGTCTTTACCGTCTAGTCTGTACTCGAACAAAAAGAGTTCCTCAGAATCTTAGCTGCGTTAAGGCTTGTACTCTTTTGTTTGTTACTCGCTCAAAGATGGCAAATTCCACGACAAAAGAAGTAAAGCTTTCTCAATATATTACGCAGTATTGGTTTTCAACTTGCAAGTGGCAAGGTTGACGTAATGAGACGCGATGTCACGGCTTGATCTAATTAACGTTTTCTTTCAATGCACACAATTTTCGTGAGTGCTTGCAGAGTCAGCAGCATGGGAAAGTTTGAAATGTTCCGACAGCTTTTAATTTAGTTAAACAAGTTCAATTGCGTTATGTGGGATTTACTTGTATGAAAAGCAGAGTTTGCACATTGCCAAATGAAACCATCACTCATACCGGTGGAAAAATCAGGTCTTCTGTTGTCTCCTGTGTTCTCCGTATGCTTAGCAACTTGTACGCTATTTTGTGTACGCCGATAAATTCATCCTGTTTGTTCGATAGAACAGAGCCAATTTTCCTAGGTGCTCGGGGGCTTCAATTTTTGGAGGAATACAAACTCGCTATTTGTATCGATCAAATGAATTTTAAGCACTTGACTGTGTGCACTTTTCCTGATATTGAACAAATCTAACAAGCCAACGCATGATAATTCGCTCTAATTAGCATCATGCCATTCAGATACATACCTGACAAGTGCAATCCACCGGCAGTGGATATGGGAAAGGCAATTGTGGTAAGCGATTTCGGTAACAAAAGCATAGTGTCTAACCTTCAATGCGCTGTAGCTGCCAAATTAATGTGGTCTTTTTTTAAAGTTTGCCGACGCGATGCCTGGAGTCAACGATATCATCGTCCGACCATTCGGCTGGACAGAGTATGAGTCTGCGTATCGACCGCAGTATGTTTTTGACCCCTGTCCTGCGAGCCGCCCATGCGTCGATAAATTTAAACCAAAGGGAATTGCCAGAAAACCCAACCCCAAGGAATTTCTCCACCCAACAAAGCGCGCGCCCAGACAAAGTAAGAGCGATTATCGCCGATATCCTGTACCATGTGTTAGTTTCGACATTAATAACTTTAACATTGCATTTGACAGCCATATGTAATATCTGCCAGGCTGCCAAATGCTGCTGCCCAATCCCACCACCTTGGGACCAATGCAAGGAGAAAATCACAGTTTACGATCACGACATTGTTCGTACGCTTTTGGTTCACGGTGAAGTGAAGAACGAACACCCATTCGTGCTCTCCTGCGAAGACTACCAGAATGTTGCTACAGCCGCCAATGTAAGAACACGTGCGTTCTTGCTAGTTAATACATTTCTAGAATTAAAACTGTCTGAAATAAATTAGACAAAGTCTAAAGAGGAAAAGGCGAAGGAGTGTGAAGATGAATTGAATGCAAGACTGCGGGCTCGTGAGGAATGCCATGCTCGGGCTGAAGAGCTGCGCCTGATCGACAAGCATCGCTTCAACGATTCAATCAGTCCACAATCACGCGAGGATATGGAAGAAATCATTTGCCGGGCTCAAGCAATTCTGAAAGACGATGAGCCCGAAGTTCGCACAATCAACAAAGTCGTTCTTGCGGCGAAAGTTCAGGCAATTCGTGAAGCGCAGTTAGCAGAGAAAGAGCTAATTAAATGCGAGCAAGCAGAAGAAGAGCGAAGAATTCAATCTGTAATGGAACAAGATAAGGCACATGCACTCATTCCTGATGACCAAGAGGAAATCGAACTCATCGAAGCCAAGAAGAAGAGACTCATGGAGGCAATTCTTGCACAACTGCAGGAAAAGGAAGCAATGAAATACTACGAGAAGGAACGGCTCGATGCTGAACGTGAATTGGTGAGTGAAGAAACGCAACAATAAAGAAAAGCCAGAACGTCAAAAGACTTTCCGTTTGTAGATGAGAAAGGCTTGGGAAGAGATTGATTTGAAGGAAATGCGAGATCGTGCTCTGCTGGAAGAGAAGAAGCACAAACTGGGAATTGAATTGTTAAACGACCAAATGCTGCACGTAGAAATGGAGAAACAACGGAAAGAGTTTGACCGCTTAGAAGATCAGAAGGTTTGTTAATCCGTGGAATTTTTGAATTGTGCATTGAGTCTTTGAAACAAAAGCGTTAAAAGAAAAAATTCTGCCCAGCTCCTGGAAATGCAAAAAAAGAAGGCCGAGGAGGAAGAACGACTGGAAAACGAGCGTAAAGCTCAAAAGAAACTGAAGGAACTCGCTGTCAAACAGGTGCTAGACACACAAAAGCGGACTACGGACGACAAAGCATTACGAGATGAACTTCGGGCCAAGCGTCATATCGAAGAGCAGGAACGCGAATGGAGGCGCAAAGAAAGAGACGCCATTTTGAAGAAACGCCAAAACACGCAGTTGCTGAAGGAGGCGATACTGTTACAAATAGAAAAAAAGCAGCAGTTTATGTGCGAGCAGGCAGCGTTCGAGAAAGCAGCGTATAACAAAATGTTCAATGTTCAAGATGATCGCATGGAGCAGGAAAGACTGAAAGAAGAGGAACGTCAATTAGTAAGTCACAAATTAAATTACGTTGTAAACCTCCAACTCCAATGTTGTGTCTCCTATAAAATCTGCAGTATTCCACTTTCAGAGAAATGCAAAATACCGTTACGATCTCCGTGAACAAATTCACAACTATCAGCTTGGGAAGGTTCAAGAGCGTAAGGTCCATTTTATTGAGGGCATTAATTTGCGTCGTGAACTGGCACAACGAGACGCGGAAATTCGCTGCACGATGGAGAGAAAATTGGACGAATTGCGGTAACGTCAAATGTCGTAATAGCTAGATTGCTGGCGTGCATATGTTAATGCCCTGTACTCGATTTCTGCATTGCAGCGATTCGAATTTGCCCGAGAAGTACATCAATTACATTCGTCGAGCCGTGGAAGAGGAATTGAAGCCGGAGTGGCAAAAGAGCATGTCAAAGAAGTGAAGCAGCACTCATAGCGTGAAATTTAGATTCAACCATGAACAATATAGACATGTATTTTATACATTTTATACCGTTTGCATTAGTGCGTGATGAGACATGAGAGCGCTCACCAAAGTCAACAACAATAAAATGTGTGACATAAAATTAATGGGTGCATCAATTCAATCTTGTCTCTCATGTTCTGTCGTCTCCTCTGTAATTTAATTTCGTGCAAGTCCTCCATGCCGCGTGTCGTGCAGTGTCGCGTTAGCTTCGGTTTCAATTGAACCATTTAACTGCACTAATTCCCTCTTTATGGTTTCGAAAGTTTGTGTAAGTCATCCACGCGACCATAAATCTGACCCGTGCGTAAAGTAGTTGGCCACAGCCATGGCAGACGAAAAGGCAGGCGGTTCTTCACTTTATAATTGCTCCATTCCTCGCTTGACATCATCGACGACTGTGCGGTACATTTTTGATTCTTGTCTTGGTTTTAATGACATGGCATGTCTCGTGTCGTGCTTGAGTAATGAATTTCTGGAGTGGTGGCCAAGTGTGTCGTGTGCCAGGGCAAGGAAGTTTAACTTCTTGATAATTATTTGCAGGAGAGGAAATTATGCTCCGATATACTTCGTGATTGTGCCTCGGCTTCTGCACAATACAAACAATGAAGGCTGGCTTCGTTCGTACTTGCCAAATGGGCTTATAATATTTCTGACTTATGCCAGTAATTTTTAGCAACGAAACTCTGTGCCACGTTCTGTGTGAGAAAATTTTATTATACAAAATTGAGCCAAGTTATGTGAGCACAAAGCATGGCATGCAGCAACCCTTCTCAACAATATGCAGTGTGTACAGTTTGGGTTTGAATGAAATAACAACATTGAAAAGGCAGATACGTAAAAGCAGCAGCTTTTCACGATAAGACCACAATGCATTGAAAGCTGGCAAGAATGGAAGAGAGTCATCGAAGGGAAAAGCAAGACGAAACGCATGGATTTGGAACAGTGCGTTTTCATACGTCAAGTCGACCAGGTCGCCACAGAGCAGTGCCGTTTCTTCTACAGGATCGGTGTTATTAAACTGGTGCCTTTCTTTGTTGACTAAAGTGTCTCTTGATCGAAAAATTGAATTTAAGGAGTTAGCGTCACTTAAGTTATAACCGTAAAGTGCAGCTCTTGACTTGAACATGACCTAACGACAGACATGATTAAACTGGCGCTCAGCTTTTATCGACGAAGTTCATCTACCTGCAAAGCTCAAGCAGTAAATGGAAGTTTAGTGCTTTTGATGTAGTGGAAATCAAATCCAGCATGGGCGTCTGTAAATGCAAACGACTTGGAAAATTGCAAGAGTTTCTTGCGCAAATCTCCGTGATCCTTATGGCACTGACAGGTAAGTCGATTGATTTGCACGTATTAACAATTTTGCGATTATCTCACTGCTTTGCGTGTGAAAACTAACTTTTGCGTTCGGTGAGACGTGGTTTGGAAACAATATAATTCCTTATCTCTTCCGAAGTGCTGGTGACAAACAAGCTGAACTGTTAAAGAAGAGTGACTCAAAAAATTAAAAGCAAGTTGTAATTAAAACTGGACCGGTTTCTCCAATTGCGAAACTAACAACCCTTGGAACCTTCTTTCGTCGCATCTTTTTAGCGCTGTCGAATTCATTAATTTATGGATGAAATCTCAAGTGCAGTTTTGAAAATAGTAATTCAAACGTGTGATAAGCGAGAAGCATCTCAACGACCGCAATTAATTAACGCACAATTTTCCAGCTTGCTCAAATTGAACCTCGGACACGAAAACTTTTAACCTTCGCCCTTAAGTAATTATTCATTGGTTTCAGTCATTTTCCAACCTGGTGGCTTTGTAAGTGCCGTGCCATTGTTTAGCCGATTTCGAGTTCAATTACGCAGCGAACAATGACATTTACTCCCGAATACTAATTTACATATGTTTCGCAATTCAAATTAGTTCCTTGCGTATCACAAAGTCCAATCTTCCTTCTGATTACATTATAAAATTTTATTACGCATTGTGCGTTAGATATTCACAGTAGTTTATGTGGTTGTCAAGCTGTAATCGGTTCCAATGTACAATTCGTAGACAATTTCATTCGCCGAAATCAAATTCCAGTCTCATTTACCTATTCTATTGTCAAATCCCGACTCAAAAGACGTAAATCACTGGATTTTATTGCCCTTTTGCATTTTGTTGATTGAATAACGACAACTTTAAGAAATTGGACACGTTGAAATAATTTTAATCACTTTCCATCGTCGACTAGACACCGCATCAACTCCTTGCTAGTCTTTTACGATGGAAGTGAATTAGCGACCACGAGACAAAAAAGAGCATAAAACGCGACTAAAGTTCTGGTTCTTCAACTTTTTTATGTTTTACTGTCGTTCGTGTCAAAGCGGAGTGAAATACGAATTTCTTTCACCTGAATGGTGAGTTAAGCATGCTTTCATCCGACTTGTTTAGCAGGGGCAAGTTGATGTTGATCTGTATTCTCTGCCCATGGAGAGCAGGAGTGAGAAAAAAGTGGTTCTGCTGAAGGGGAACAGGTGCTGCGAGGCACCTTTAATCTATTCATTATTCTAATCTGTGGGTGATGATGATATACGATACGCAGACTTCAATTATGAATTCAGTCCTTCGACTTGCTTTGGCGTTTTCCAAATTGCCTCAATTTTTTGCAATTTTAAACCGATTAAACTGTTCTATCAATCATCCGACACTTGCCACGAAACGCGAAATCAACCCCCTGCTTGCGTCGACCGCATGGTCACGATGCGAAAGAAGAGCAGCAGCACCAAGTCTAGCCAGATTCCTGTGCCTCAGCGTGCTCAGGTCTTAGAATGGGCAGATGGACAAGACTCGGAATTTATGACATTGTTTCTCTCATTTCACTAGAACAAACAACATAGCCACGCAGGACAGCACAGCAAAGGCGTTTGATGGGTCATAATTTATTCAAATGTAACTTGGCTTGGCTACCTCTGCGTGCGCATACGAGTATTTACAAGCTTTTTGTTCAATCAGTATGATCAGAGGCATTGCGTGCTCAGCTCGAATCAAAATCAGCTCGTGCATAATAAAATATAAAGACACGTAATTTCACGAAAACAATTTGTAATTGTTCCAAGTTCAATGTCAATGCCAGATGTACTTTCGTGTGGTCAAACGGCAGACGCAATGTGCGTCAACTTGATCGGATCCTTTGCCTGCTTTGTAGAAAGTTGATTGCACGAAGGACTTTCGTAGTTAGTGGCATTTTCACAGGACTCAAATCATGCAGGCGACAATTCACAAACGTGAGAAAGTTTTTGACAGGAAATGGAAACGAGAACGAATCATTTAATCATTTGATCTATATTTAGAAATTCAGCTTTTAACCAGGAACAGGAACCGAGACACGAGGCAGGGTATTTAAATATAGTTCATGGTATCCTGAAAATGTTAATTGCGCATATTTATTTCATTCTTCCGGTCACAGTCAGACCGGCTTTGCTTTTGCATAGGAGATTCAGGAGCACAATACAATGACAACCGTAATATTTGTCACTGCCACCGTGTACAGAAGCTACTCGCTTTTTCTCAGTTTGGCATCATATTTTTTGCTCAACCTTTACAGAATTTTTATTTTGAGCCGAAATAAATGAAGAACCACCGCATCGCTTTCGCATTCGCAAACTTAAACTGACAGACACACACAGCAAGCGTTCGTTTCATTTATTTACGTGCAGTTAGCACGCTATTATGTCATTGTTTTTGTTGTTTTCTTTGTCTTCGTCTTGCATCTGTGCACATCCACAAAAATTCACAAAGCGCAGAAAAGGAAGGCAAGAATGCTATTCTTAATCTGTCGTCTTCGTTTCGTATTCAAATTCCCAATAATGAGATAATATTAGCAAGGGCGACTGCAAATGCTGGCAAAGCACAGCGTTGGACAATGCTTCATGCAACGCATTAACTCTGAGGCAATTCACGCTGCACTCTTTTCTGCGGTTGCAATTTGAGGAAACTTGCACAAAATTATAATTAATGATAAAGTTATGATACAACTGAACTGAACAGCGCAACCCGAGAGCCCTGAGCTACACGCGTTCATCTTGCCCATTCTTTTTGTGCTACGATGCGTTAAGTTAAGCATTCCCTGCAAGCGCCCAAGAAACAATAAAGATTAAGCTAAAATTAATAGGCTTGCTTTCTACTCATGATTTTGGACGATCTTGGCAAAGAAATTATTCGAGTCGAATTTTGGAGATTCTCTCAAATTCAAAGCAAACAGCATTGCATTTTAAGCATGAATCATGAATATTGCGTTTGAATTGAAGCAAAGCCCAGCCAACGCAACAAAGACTGAAATTCCATGTAATTCTCTGAATCATAATTCTACAATGGGTTTTTAAGTTGTAAAGTATTTAAACAAAGGAGGAATCTTGCGTTTTACACGCCAAGCACAGAGCAGAAGCAGAATGCTCAGAGCGGATATGACAACTCTGAAATAAAAGTAAAAATAGCAGGCCGAGTGCTTCAGCTTCAGTGCTTGTATACTTTAATAATTTCCACGCTTCGGTTCGGTTGACTTCTTCACACGTACCATTCACGTTACGCGTAACAATGCATGCACTCTTTTTCACCTGCTTGCTCACTCACCTTACGATCAACGAAAAAATGACTGCGCAAGTTGGCTGTTGGCTTGGCCGTATAAAAGTCTCCTCTTGCATTAATATTTTGAGCACGTCGATGTTTATCAGAAAGGATTATGACTTCCGGTGGTTGTGGTCGTGGACTTCTGCCTGTTTATCAAGGGAAGGTTGTTTGCTATGCATGGCATAGCATGGCTCGAGCACTTGAGTCGGATGATGAGATGATGGCCGGACTTGTGCCTGGGCTGTGCTCGGGAAGTACAAAGAGAGGAAGAGGGTTATGACCGGAACAGAACAGCAAACGGAGAGCGACAACGCAACCATTCGTTTACATGCTACCCGAGCTCATGTTTTGCATTTAATAGTTTAATTATTTGCTTTTTTATTCTTTCGCTTTAAACTAGAGAAGCCGTAATTTATGCACATTATTGTGTTAAACGGACCCCAAAGCATGAATTATGCTACCATTCTGTCCACGGAGCGAGACGTTGCTAAAAACGGCAAAATGCAAATAAAACATTAAAAAAAAATTAACTAAGCTTTCAAACTCAAGAGATTCGGGTGCATAAGTCGTAAAACGACGTTAATGTAAAACACGTTGGTCGTGCCATTCTGAATAGCGCATTGACTCTTTAAAATGCGTCTTATTTCACATGTTTTCAATTTGGAACAATTTTCTGGAAACAATTATCTGAGAACAAATTGTCCTCAACAATTTCCCACGGCAGCAAATGTAAAATATCTGAGTGATGTCTTTCAATAGCTTTTCATATTGGCTAGCTCTAGCTTTACTCCTTTGATCGTAAGTCATTCTCCTAAAAAAATTCGGACTCTTTTTTGGGATGGGCAGATAAATTGAGTCTTAACGGACCGGGCAAGCTAAAAATATTATGATGTAGTCTTCTTCCATCTCCCACGTCATGTAATTCGGATTCAGATTTTTGTGCGAGCTGAAGGTTGCGTTCAGCATCCAACAATTCATATAGGCTTGAAATTTCTTGCTGCCCTCACAGATTCCCGAGATCCAACAAACTTTCCGTTCACCATCGACAAGAAAGGTGCAACTTGCACCGTTGCATGACAGTCTGACTGTGTCTCGAGCCATTTTTTCACATGCCCGTCCCGTACTTTCACCACATGCACATCTTCAACGAAGTCGTAGAAGTTGCCAGGTGCAATAAATCACTGTCACTCCACATTGAGAGCGCGCACGGGAGCAACATTCAGTCTGCACTTAACTCCTCGTATCACATCGTGATTAATTGAGCAGTGCTAATGCCACGTATGGTCTACGGCTCACGCCGAGTCAAAGAGCAGAAACCAAAAACTTTCTTCTTTTTTATCGAAGCTCAAGAATAGAATGATGAACTCGTGAGTCATTAATGCATTCTTTCTATCTTTCAGGTATCGGAATTATCGCAGCGCCGCCACCACCAGTCTACATTCGTGATCTCAGAGTTCCCCGCACCATAGTGAACGGTACAGAAAGCAATGTCGTGCTGGATTGTGATTACCGTCTTGACAAGAATGAGACGACGCTACTCGTCGTAAACTGGTACTTGAATCACAGCGAACTCGTTTATCAGTGGATTTACGGGAACGCACCACAAGCACTTGGCCGACTGCACGACCGCCTTAACCTGAATTACGAAGCATCCGATGTGGCCTTTGAGAAATTCCGTGCCCTTCAAATCGTGAATCCAACGACAGACTTGAGTGGAGAGTATTCGTGTAAAGTGTCAACGATTGCTGGAGAAGCATACAAGACTGCAAAAATGACAGTTTATTGTAAGCACATCGCTCTTGCTTGCTTGTTGAAGGCTTTGACTTTGACTGAATTTTTGTTATTGGTTGCAGGTCCAGCGACAGACGTCGACTTAAAAATTAGCCCGTTCGGGCAAGATCCAGAGTGCGAATCGAATCTGCTGAATATTAGTTGCTGGGCGTATGGTGTCTTCCCGAAACCGATTGTGACCCTTTATTATGGTACCAATGAAACACATCGACAGCCGTAAGCTATTTTCAAAACAAGAGACCAAATGCTTGCTGCAAACTTCAGGTAATCAAGTATTTGTTTTTAATTTAGGCTTGAGGATGTCGAAGCCGACGTGTCAAACACTGAAGACGATGTTTTCGATACGTTCATCTATAAAATTATTGATAAGAACAACGTATCTTCAACTACGCTCTTCACATGTGATTTAAAAATTACAGACACGAATTACTACATGCGAAAAGAAGTGTATTGGAGGAAAGGTAAGCACAAGCACAGACTCGCATGCAGACATTATTTATGGTGTTTAATGAATTAGTTCTGGGAAACGGGAACCGTGCGTCGTGCACCCATCGAACGGCAGGCGTCATTTATAATAGACTTGTAGTGGAAAAATGTCACATTGTGTGACAACAGGAAGCCTGCGTGATTTATTATGGTCTACGTTGAGTTGATGCTTTGCCTTGCATTGACTTGCGTAATTTGACGCAAACAAAAACAGTGGCACAGGCACAGTGTGTCAAATCAGAATCTGGGAGGTGGGAGACAGTTTTTAGTGCCAACAGGAGGGAGAGCAGAGCAATTTCAGTTGTTAGTCACGATCCAAAACTCGCAAGATTTGCGAGATGCATTTGAATTTGCAATGCGATTTATAAAAGTTTATGTACTTGACTTCAAATCCGTTAAGTCTATCGAAATTCCATACACGAACCACAACACCGACTTTACTTACCCCTTTCATATAGTTATATGTTTAGCTCGAAGTGGCTAATAACATTCGTGCGATCTTAATTGCAGATGGATCTAGAGCGTCTTCAATCATCACTTCCCCAATTACCTTCGCTGCCGTTCTCTTGACATTTATTGCTTCTCACTGCATTGTCAAATCAAGATGAACATAGCACCAGCAACAGCACGACCAACAGTATTGTGGAGTCTCCCGTAAATGGGAATGGGACCTCTTTCCCCAACCAACACAGAATCCAGAGCTTACTTCTCAGAAATGACAAACTACAAATTAATGAAAAGTATGAAAATATTATCCTCCATTTCTAGTCATGACCAAAACACTCCGACGATAAAGTATTCAAGCCCTTGTTCATAATATTGCGCACCAAAGACAAGCTTTAAGTTACTTTTACTTACTTTCTACGCTAGAATTTATGATTATCTAATGATAGCCTTTTCAAACAGAACGCTCTTCAAAATCGAAGGCGAAGATTTCATTCCCGAACTTCTGACAATAACTTCTAGTTTGTAACTTTGATGAGGCAGGGCCATCATTATATAGTTTGACACTACGAATGCATCGCAATTCACAATATGCACTGATCTTCTATTTTGTAAATGAAAATCATGTTACGAATAAAACAAAAAAGTTAATCCTATTTTGGCGGAATACATACGACAGACATCATTGTAATTTTAATTGTGGTGCTTTCAAGCTTGTTGAGTGGTCACATTTAAGATCCACTTGGCCACTGGTTTAGTACTTGTAACTGCAGCTGCGACAAGTAAATGGCTTCAATCTGAAATAAAACAGCGAAAATGAACGCTAGCTAGTCCGTCGGCAACATTAAAGAAGTTCCACACATCTCAGGGCACACAACAACAGTTCAAAATCAGAAAAACTGTTTATAATGTTGATGGTAATGGCTCTCAAATTTCATTCCAGCCATAAAATCGTACATTTGTCAACTGAAATTCCCAAAAATATAAATCATTACGCGTTTATGACCAACGCCTGATTGAATAGTGACAGAATCGAGCAACTGAACATTTAGCCGGTAGTTTTTGCTCATCTTGAATTTTGTCTCTTGTCTGGAATTGAAAAACTGCACGAGACAAAAGAATTTTCAAGTTCTTCAAGTTTTTTGTTAGAGACAAGAGGTTTTCGTTCACGCATTATCGCTTACACTTTCGCAAACATCTCATTTCGTGTTTATCATTGAGGGCATATAGCTCAGAAGTGAAAAACTCGTCCTGTTTCAAAATACTGGACCCTCATAATGCCACAATTGCAGACACGCATTATTAACAATGGGAAAGGTTCTCACCAATGCATTTGTAAATCCAAGCTTGAACTGAAGTCTGAAATTCACAACTCATTTTCCAGAATTTTGCTTTACTCCAGTTACGAATAACTCTAATTCATTCGAACTCATTCTCATACTAATTCAAAGGGTGCGTTTGAATTCATAATTTGTGTTCATCGAACCGTGCTGAATGGAACTGTATGGAATACAAATATGAATAGTCCATTCAAAGTGACTGCATACTGCACTGGTATTCGTTTGAATAAAAGATGACTTGTTATTCTAGGATTAGCATTCCACTACTGAGAGTCCAATTGATATTAGGATAATTTTGAGCAACAATCATCCGAGCTATTCGACGGATGAGTGAATTCCCACTGTCATTATCCGAATTTCGCTTTCTATGAAGAAATCAACGATTTGGCATAAAGCCACGACCAATTATAAGGGCCAGGAGCCATCATACTCCTGAATTGAGTCCTTCGACGTTCTTGTTGTGATCGAGTAGAAGCATTCAGAAACAAGCATCTGCGTGCCTGGTGAAGTGAAGAATTCAAATTCAAGTCGAGTACAAATTCAAATAGTGGCTTTTATCGATCAAAAATTTACCCAACTTGAAGCTGAAATTGATATGCTTCGGACCTCGCACCTTTCGTTCGCACTCGCCCAAGAAACTGGATTTGACTTCACTTTCTTAATAAGACGGCTTGTAAAACAGGGAATTTATTACGTGTCGCCTTGTTTCCTTCTGGTCCATAATTTATTCGTGTTATCACGCTACCGTGCGTGTACGCGTACGTGCTGACGATGCTGATGATCTTCACCGTGAACAACGAAGCATGAAATAAAATATCCCTTCGAATCCAGGCAGACAGACAGCACGAAAGAATTCGCATCTTGCATGATCAAACTCCTCAAACCAATCCGGCTTGTCAATTGACATCTTCTCGAGCTTTGAACTTCATAACACAAGTCTAAATCATTCGTGCGCAGGCTTGCCTTGTGCCATGATAAATTATTGATTATTAATTGCGATTCAGGACCAGCACGGTCAAGGACTTTTGTATTTTGCATCGTTCGCAAATCGACACTGTTTGGCTGTGCATCCAGGCATAAGCGTGCAGTGTGAATATTTTTGGGCTGACATTTGCCATCGCAAAAAAAACATGCATCATCCTTATCAATTGGTTGTTATTTGGGTTTCGGTTTGGATATTTTGTGTTTTGTAGGCAGATTTGCTGATTTGCAAACAAACAGTCGAGGTCATGATGTTTATCATGCAACTGAACTTTGCTAACAGTGTGGATCATTTACCTCGTGTCGCGTTTTCATTACGAATTTGTCAGCTTAAGTCGCTTTAAAAGAAAAGTTCTTATACAATAAGTGCATGTAGGGGCACGTAGCGGGTCCGCTCCACTCTGGTGCTTTCGAATCCAGTGTCAATGTCGAGCTTGGTTGGGTTGGTTGATCACTGATTGATTGCTTCAGCACTTCCTGATTGAACTAATTGCAACTGTGCCACCCATCTAGTCAGAATGGGTGCTTCAGAAATTCCCAAACTGTCCCCGTTACCATTTCACCAGGTCCGAACCCTACAAGATGGGAAGGTGATTTTTCAGCTTCAAGTTCCAATAAGTTGCATAGGCTTAGCGATTGGAAGAGGCGGCTGCCATGTCAAGGAAGTTGGACATAAGACCAGCACCAAAATCTACTTCGAAACACGTAAGTTTACTAGGTGGTACAGCAAGTTTGAGCAAAGACGCATGTCACAAGGTTGATTTTGGTTCTTAGGCCTTCTGAAAGAAACTGATCGCTTATGTACCTGCACCCTCATCGGTACCGACACAGGTGTCAAGCAAGCTAGAACCTTGATACAGGATGTTATTTTCAAGCACATTCGGCACCAAATGGTCAAGAATATGAATCAAGAGAAAATTCAGTTAAAGCACAGCAGTAAGGATGAAGCCAAGAATAATGACAGTGAACTAGTAAGCAAGAAGAGGAAAAATCGCCAGGACAAACCCGTCGCTAAAAAGCATATGAACTCGATTCGAATCAACCCCAGAGAGTTTCAAAATAATCGAAAATCTCATGCCGTGGGCGAGTTTGCCCGAAGATATTGTTCGAAGGGAAATTGCCGATATCGTTGCTTTCTCCAAAACAAATTAGATTCTCACCTTAAGAAGGTGCACATAGATCCCATGAAGGATAGGGCCAAGAACAAGTACATGAATGCAGAACGAACTGATCATCTTGAGAATTCACAATCAGAGTTTTCGTGTAATAATTGTTGGAGATCCTTTCGTGATAGAAAATCTCTTATGAAACATTTAGTCGTCAGCCGCCAAGATTGCGATGTGCGGTTCACTTTGTCTCAGCGTAAACAGTGTTTTTGTGGTGAGTGAAGAGATTTCGCGATTTTACCTGTTAAATGTTACTTAATGCTAGTGTTTCTTCATTGCAGATATGCAAAACAAGTTAAATGCGACGGCGGTCACTTACATACTACGTCAACGTCGAGATGTAATCGTTCCATTTCTTCAAAATAAGCTTCGAATGAAAATGATTGGCTTCTCTTCGAACACGATGAGCGTTACTCAGGAAGGCTTTGTGAGTCCAAGCATCAAATGTTAACATTACAAAAATTTGTTTGCTAAAACTTGGTCGCTTCGCTTAAAATAGGTCCTACTAATTGGCCCCCCCTTCGCAATGACATCTACTCCTGACGTGTACCGGACAACTGACAGCATGAAACAGTCGTGTGAATTTCCTGGCACCCGCCTGTGTGAGCCCGAAGAGAAGAAACAGGAGCTCAGCCTGATGAAAAAGGCAAAAAAGAAGAAGCAAATGGTTAAGTCTCAAGTGCAAATTACATCTGAATCTGAACAAAATTTTTTGCAAGAAACTGACCGAATGAAAACTTCGATGAACAAAAAGGAAAAGGCGAAATCTCAAGTTGCAATTGCACCTCAAAATGAGCAGAATATTTTGAAGACCTTGCAGAAGAAAAAACGACCACAGCCCGCGCCTGAAAAATCACGATTGAATGAGCCGTTAACATCGACCTCGAAAGTTCTGAATGAGTGCACTAATACTAACTCGGCTAAGGTTGAATCCAAGCCAAACAAGAAGAAACCCACTTGCATCAAAGAGAAAATCTCCGAAGACTCTTAATTCTGAAATCTGTCATACATCAATTCATCATAACTTGCTTATTCATAGTTTTGTTGTTTGTCTTTTGTGGAGGTTTCTATTTTGAAGCCATTAGACGTTTTTATCCGGTAAAATCCAGTTAACCAGTGCTAAAGAATGTCATACTAGAAAAAAACAGCGTAACACTAGTGAATCTCCCCGCGACTATATCTACCCGGGCTGTATCTACCCGCGACTAGATTAAGTCGGAGAGATTCAGTCATGGAATCAAAAAACAGAGTATACTAAAAATAACGCAATGATAAGTGATTTAATATTTGTATTGTATAAACTATTGCAGACTGACTCATGACTCACTGACTCTGGACAAAATCCCATGCTGTTTACACGAAATGAGTTTGCAGAATAAAGAGAATGCTTGTAATATTTGTAACAGTTATCTGTGGTTTTCCTCATGGGCTTCCTGTTTGTTGACATCCGAGTTCAGTATAATGTACTGGCTTTTAGTCGTAATCGTTCAATACCCAGTCAAACAGGCTTCTCCATTGGTGCACTGGAAATATTGCACAGAAAGCAGGAGCGACAAGATGGACGCAGCGATTTTATCTTGGCAAGATTGTCTCTTCTCACAACGCGTTGAGGAACTGCTGACGGATTTCTTGGGAAATCTGGAGCTGAATGGGCAGAAGATTGATATCAAGTAAGCTGTCGTGCTCATGCTAAAGCCACACGTTGTTTTTGAACCTTTAAATGAATATGTTTTGATTCGCTTTTTAGATTGCAATCCTACGATTTAAAGCAGATTGAACACCACGCAGTTGCGGCGGAGGTTCATCGGTCAAAAGTACAAATTATCATAATCTCCAATCACTTCATTGATCGTTTACGCTATGAAGCTCAGGCGCGGAAGAAAATGTCACCCATCAATAGGGTTTTACGGCCAAAACGTGTGATTGCCGTGTTAGTGCAATTGACGACGGAAGACGTTGAAGAATATCACCAAAGCGGTACGGTTACACTACAATAGAATTTTGCAACGCGGAACTGAAGTCCAATTATTTCGCTTGCCTGGCAGTTTTGTCTCGTTTTCACGAATGGTACGTTGTCGAAATGAAAGCAGTCAGCAAGCCACAACTGGACCAAGAATTTTGTGGAAAAGTATCTGAACAGATTACGAAAATTTACAATGCGGAGTTGAGTAGCACGCTCAATTTTATCATTTTTCCCAATAAAGTCACGAAGGACCAGCCAAAAATTGCGATACTGTTCAAGAAACCTGTGGAGCCTGGAGAAAACGTTAGGTTTGAACTGTCAAGAGGAAGTCAGGTTCAAATGCTGAATGACATCCAAACAACAAATCCATGTTCAGCACTAATAAGAGTTCCAGGTACGAAGAGCACTTGGTTTAATGCTTGCAAAATTCAATTTTAACATGATCATTTCAGATATTCTTTGCACTGACCGCAGTGGGCTAATCGAAGTCACTCCGTATGTGAACAATCATAAAATGGGGACCAAACTCGTCAAATACGAATATCAAACGAAACGAATTGACGAGGATCTGATAGAGCGGATGAGCCAAGTAAGAGATCATTGCATCCACCCATGTCATAAGCTATAAACTTTAATTCTCTCTTCGCAGACATTGCCAGGTTTCCAGAAGTTATTAGATGACCACATTTCGAAAAACTTGTCGAAGAACTTCCGCTTGTGCGAAGATTTCTCTTTTGATCCTTCCCTTGAACTATTGAACGACACGCTGATTTCGAGAGGTACTTCTTTCGGAACATGAGTTGAACGTTTCTGCTCATTGCGTTCATTTTGGTTGTTCCAGGGGACGACTTTCCAACTGTCATGCACATGGCTTGCTACTACGGACTTGAAAGCACTGTGTGGATCCTACTCGAAGAAGGCGACGGACTTGAACAATGTGCGGAGCGAAATGACATGAATGAAACCCCATTGGACATTGCGCAGGCAAAAGGATACGAAGCAATCGGCGAGATGATTAAAGACTACAAAGAGGTGAATTTCACATGGAAGGCACTGCAATATGTGAAGGATTTATACGAAAGAAACAGTGAGGAGCTTCGGCTGCAAGAAAATGGAGTTGACCACGAAAATGAAATTGACTATGACAGCATTTACGAAGGTGGAGACGGTGATCAAGAGCAAGCTGATAACGAACCAGACGAGGCTGCAGTCAATTCAGATGAAATTCAACCCAGCGGCCAGACACCCATCACGAGAACGAGAATCTCATCACATCACAACATCATCAATCAGAATCAGGTTAACGATACTGACCAGTTTAGCGACAGCCCTTCACTGCATGACGAAAGCTGTGATGAAGTATTTGCAAACGTTGGCCACATCGCCTTCAGTTCCAACCTGACTATCAGAGGGAATCGACTCACCATTCACCAAGACCAAATACAACATGGTGAGATGCTGAATGGCGAGTATTTAATGATGGGCCCTGCGCCACCGCTCCAGGAAAAGGCGCCAATACTTCCTGCGAATTATTATGACGTTGTGCCAACTGGTGACGCTAAAAAGTTTGACCCTAACCCACCCAAAATTGAATCTGCGACAACGAATAACGTATTGATGAGGAAGCTTTCGAAACTCACATTCGATCCAGGTGAATACTTAGTGTTACAACCTTCGGCCAATCCAGGAAGCACCGCAAGCAAAGGTCCATCGCCGAATTACCCTCCAATGGTCGCAAATCCTGCGTTTGGAATCACGAAGCCCAACCCAACATCGGACTTGCCCACACAACCACCACTACTTTTGGATGCCAGCGACGAAAACTTGATTGAACTGATGAATAATTTTAAGGACAATGTGTACAGTATGCAGCAATTGCAATTACTTTTTGAAAACTGGAAATCGAGGAATGACGTGCAGGAGGATATGAAAGAGAGGCAGAAAGAATTGAAAAGGATTCGTGACGAGTACAAGAAAATTCAGGAGAGTGCCAAAAAGACCAAAAAAGGCGCTTCACTGAAGTTCTTTCCTGGTAAGTGATAATTGATTTATCCCATTTGTAATACTTTCCAATACGAAACATTTTTCAGGAAAGAAAAAGAGTTCAAACGCAGGACTGACGCAAGTCAACACAATTCATGACAGTCACAGTAATTCGAAGGAGGGTATGATCTTAACTTATTAATGTTGCTGCATGTCCAAAGCATTATTTTCATCTTCAGTTACAGGAACCACCACTGGCCTTCCGTTCCCGTTTGTTGAGACACACATTCCAAAACCGGCATCAGAATCGGACTCGGCATCGCCCACCCTTATCTGGAAAAATCCTCACGACGACCGATTTGTCACTTCGTACGTACAACCAACTGCATCTAACGCTCAGCCAGAGCCTTCACCAGCTCCCAACACCACTGACTTGCTGGCTGAAGCAGAGTCTCCACCTCCGCCCAGACCAGCGAAGAAAATCTCCACTACGATGGTGCATGCACCAATGTGCCTCAGCCCTACTGCAGTACCTTATGTGAAGAAGGCACCGCCACCGCCCCCACCACTGTCTCCGACTCCTAAACTAAGTTTTGTTAATTACACGCGGTTTGGAAAGAAGAAATGAAACAGAATTTTTGTTTAAGCTGTAAATTGTACCAATAAAAATCCCTTTATTATTCAATGATTGACAAACTTTACCCGACACAGAACTCGTAGTTTGGCTTCGAATCAATAGAGTGGCCATGATCATGTTTGACTCGCACTGTTTGCGTACGTCTTGGGATAAGTTTGAGCCACAATCCGTTCTTCGGCTTGATTATCAAATTCCACTTGATTTCCATCGGAATCTGCGTTCTCTGAGAAGGCTCGATGATGAAATTGTGCACCAAATGAGCAATGGCACATTTGCTCTCGGTGTACGCAAACCTTCTCGCTGAAAGTTCAAGCTGTAGCGTACTTTGTCTTTGCTATACGCATCAATTGTTAATTCACTTACCAATACAACTTCTTGGTCCAACCCCTGTCAAAATAAAGGGTAAAAAATTGGTAACAGATTAATTCCTAAAAGTTACGGAGGAAATGCTCACCGAATGGCATGTACGCGTACGGATTCCGCTTAGCCGTGCTCTCTGGGTTGAACCGTTCAGGATCAAATTTCATGGGGTCAGGATAGTATTTAGGGTCATGATGAATTTGCATGATGGGAATGGCGACAACTAGACCCTTTTGAATGGATGTGCAGCCGGGTACTTCGTAGTCTGTAAGACAGCGTCGCTCAGCGCGAGTTGATGGTGGGTACTAAAGTATGAAGCAGTTAAACGGTACCGTGAAGGTGAGTCTGCAAAGGCATAATGCATCTCGGCTTACCTTCCGAAGAGTCTCTGAAAACAATGTATTCCGAATTATTGTGGTTAAAAAAGGCACACTCGAGGGAATGCTTGTGAAACCCGATTGCTTTCCTACCTGAAGTGACCATATTCAAATACGGGAGAGAGTTGACGGCATCATAACTCAGACCTTCCTCTGAATCAGCAGCCTGCTCAATTTCAGCAGCCAACCGCTCCTGAATTTCAGGATTCACAGCCAGTTCGTATAGTGTGAATTGCATCAGCGTTTCTGTGTGTGAAAGAAGGAAAATATATTTTGCTCATCTTGCCGATTTTTTCACTCACCTGCTGTATCGAAACCAGCCAAGAAGAAGAGAAGGCTCTGTGAAAGTATCAACTCATCTGAAAACTCCACCGCACTTGCTTTGTAATTTCGGAGTTTTGCAATCTTGTCATCGAAT
Organism: Mesaphorura yosii; assembly: GCA_009869945.1. Classification (NCBI taxonomy): domain Eukaryota; kingdom Metazoa; phylum Arthropoda; class Collembola; order Poduromorpha; family Tullbergiidae; genus Mesaphorura; species Mesaphorura yosii. The sequence goes on along the minus strand of WIXG01000045.1, from coordinate 198,758 downwards.
GTTTCGTGCTCTTTCTCGTCTTCATCATCGGCCAACTGTCCAGCACGTGCGTCCAGGAGAAGTTGTAGGAAATCGGCTCGGCGTGTGTTCGTTCTTTTCCTATACTCAATTGCTTCCTTTGTAACTTGGCCGAAGAATCTCACTGCGTCAATGTCCAGCAGGTGCAATTTCAGAATTCGAAACACAGCTGGAAACCAAATCGCGAGCAAAAGCTTGATCCCACCAAGACCATCAAATTGGTTGGAGAACTTTTGTGCCATAATTGCGAATTTGGAGTTTCGATCCACAAAATTGTTGCTGTCAACTCCAAAGGCTGCAGATGCAATCACGTCCATTGTGAAGCGACCACAAATGTCTCCCATGTCAAGATCCGGCTTCACTTTCGCCTCATCTTGCGCGTACTTTATCATTCTATCCGCAGACGTTGTGATGATGTGGAATATTTTGCGAATCTTGCCTGTAGAAAACGCAGGCGTCATTGCTGACCTCAGATCCTTCCATTTCTGCCCTTCAATGTTGAATAGCATCTTATGGAAGAGTGTCGGGTCATCTTCATTCAAGACCATTCCTCGCCGGTTGACAAAATTGTCGAAATCTTTCACCGTTACACGCTTGATCAAATCCAGGTCCATGAGAAATGCAACCGGACGACGGTATTCCATGAACCCACCAAACTTGATGTCTGGTATTTCTAGTGAGCGCAGTTTCTTGTAGATTATCGCATCGAGTTTGTGAAGTGGAATGAGCAGAAACATGCGCTGCCAAATTGACCCAATGTCGGTTGGTTTTACAAACGGGACACCTCGCTGGGGCCAATAGTCGTCGTTTGTGTGCATATAGTACGTGATTCCCACTGACAGCAGGATCAAGGCAACCAGGGATTGGAAAATTATCCACAACATGATCAACTTTTAGAAAGAAATGCACAAACGCTCGCACTTTCACGCTACGGTACTAACGACTGTGATCAGCCGGCAGGCCAACAAAAGCTTTTAAAACAAAAAGTGAAACAAAAGAAGAAATTCATGACACTGGATGCGTGAGGTTTAAAAGTTGTGTAATGTACGATATATTCCATTTATTATATATCTTAACCTGCTGCGCAGTGACTTCTGAGAATTGAGTATTAACATAATCATTCTTCCCCCGAACCTTTTCAATGTCACCAAAACTGACAGCACCAATGTCACCACCAAAACGGATGAAATGATTTACAATCTTGCTGGAAAAAACCTTGAACCTTTCGTCTTACGCGTATCATTCCCAGCTCTCGCGAAGATGCAACACAATATTTATGGTTCATGCTACCGATTCCTTTACTTCGTTAACCGCCGAGCAATCTAGTAACTAAAATTACTTATTATATAACAACACTAAAATTCAAATGGCACTTAGAATATGGCTATTTGCAAATTTCGCGCAGAAATCGTGCAAAATGTTTGAATTACTTTCTTGGTGAAATCTTCAGCCACATTCCATGTTTCGGTTTCATTGCTCCGGCGTTATCAAACTCGATTGGGATGTTTGTCTTGCTGCAGGGCTCAAACTTGAATTTATGCACCAAATGACCAACGGCACATTTCCCTTCGACGATTGCAAATCGCATTGCTGTATTTAAATAAGAAGGAATATAGTGATGCATTGTTTCCAGCATAATTTCAACAGTAACGTGCATGAATATTTACCAATGCAGTTGCGTGGCCCCACACCAAAGGGCATGTACGTGTAAGGGTTTCTTTTCTTCTTATTCTCGGCATTAAATCGTTCGGGATTAAACTTGTCTGGTTCCGGGTAATATTCAGGGTCATGATGAAAGCCGTAGATTGGGATCATGCACACTTGATCGAAGGGAATAACGTGAGAAGTACCGGGAACAGGATACTCTCGAGTGCACTTCCTGAAAGTCAATAGAAACTGTGTTAAAATGGTCATTTTTCATACGATGATTAAAGATGTATTAACAAGACAGTTGTTCCAACCGTTCAGTTCTTGCTGCTGGAGGATATTTTCGCAGTGTTTCTGAGATTACCATGTCCAGGTACTCGTTCTGATTTATTTCATCGTACGATAAACCATTCCTGGAGTCGGCGATGCGTTCCATTTCTTCGGCAAGCCTCTCTTGTATACCTGGGTTCAGTGCGAGCTCGTACAACGCGTAAATCAAAAGTGTCTCTGGAAGTAAAGAAAAACCTGTTTTTAAATACTTGTCAGCGCAGAGTGAATTGTTGATTAATTAGACTTACCTGTCGTGTCAAATCCTGCGACAAAAAACAGAAGAGCCTGGGCGAGGATGAGATCGTCAGTCCATTCAACCGCCTTCTGTGATTTCTGGATGTCTCGCTCCAACTTGTTGTCATCTTCCCGCTCATCCCCTTCGTCGATCAGTTGGCCATCTCTGGCGTCCATCAGCAGCTGCAGAAAATCATCGCGTCGTTCACCAGTTGTCTTCCGGTGCTGAATTGTTTTCTTCGTCACATCGGAGAAGAATTGAAAAGCTTGTTCGTCCATAACTTTCAATCGCAACAATTTCATGAGTCCAGGAAGTAAGAAGGAAATGAAGAGCTTGAACACTCGAAGTCCACTGAATTGCTTCTGAATTCTCTTGCCCATGACCGAAAAAATCGAATCTCTGTCGACAAAGACCTGGCTATCAACTCCGAAGGCTGTGGACGCAACAACGTCCATGGTGAATCGCGAGCAGGTGTCTCGCAAATCCAGTTCTTTGGATGAGCCGATTTCCTTCTTCAAAAACTCTGCCATCCGATTCGACGACTCAGTGAAGATTGCAAACATTCTTCTGATTTTCCCTGTAGTAAATGTGGGACTCATGGCGCTTCGCGTGTCCTTCCATTCCTGGCCCTCCATACTGAACAGAATTCGACCCATTAGTGTTGGGTCTTCTCGGCGGGCGAATGACCTTCGGTTTATGAAGTGGTCAAAGTCCTTAACAGTGATGTTTTTGAGGAGGTCAAGATCCATTATGACTGCTACGGGACGCCGAAACTCCATGAAGCCGCCAAACTTCGCGTCCTTCCCTTTGGCCTTAAGTGTCTTGTAAATTGTGTGTGTCATCTCGTTGAAAGGAATCCGGATTAGAAGTCGGTTCCAGAACGAACCAATATCGGAACCCTTCACGAGCGGAATGTTTCTCTTGGGCCAGTAGTCATCGTTGCCGTAAATGTACAGCCACGCACAAAATGCTAGTGCCCCAACTAAAACCAAAAATATCAATGAAAACATTATGGGAAATCAGAACTTAAAATGACCGCATTGAATGGAACTTTTGGAAGAACTAGAATGATGCCCCAAAACAATTTGACGCCTGCAGTTATATACTATGAATTTTAAGCATTTTAAGCAGTACTCAATGGGGACGTGTGCAGATGGAGCGATAATGAGTCCATGAGCTTTGATTCTATGAAACTGACGAAGGGATTAGACTCTCAAGGTCCACTTCACATTTCAGTGAAATACGCAGACTTGAAAGGATATATGCGTGTATGAATTGGGTTTTAAAGTGTTTTTTTACTGAATTCACATGACTTGGAACATGGCACGCGTAAAACCTTGATAAGGTTCTAACAAAAATAATTTCGGTCCGATAATTCATGGGCAAGCTTCGAAATAATTTACATCATTACTTCAATAAAGGAAGTTAAAATGAAAACACAAAAGCGTTAGTTGTTTAAAGCCAAGTTGTTATTGCAAAGCAATAACTTTGTTTACGTTGAAGTACCTCTTGAGAGTGTTTCTCACGCGAAACTATTTCAAAGTTCGTTTACATCTGTTAGGTAATATCTCAGTTATCAAGTTTCATTTAACCATGTGATTTCGAATACTCGCAATGCAATATTTATTATATAATATGATAAGGCTGTTTCACAATTCACGTGTTGAATAAGTGTAATTTACTTTCAGATCCAGTAAATATGGTGTTGGATTGGATTGGAGGGACACGTTTGTTTAGTATATCAGCAATTCTAGGATGCATTCAACCCGTCGTTCCTCCGATCGAATATGATGTTTGGCTCTAAAACACACTTTCCCAAAAATCTCCGTGCCACTCTCAGATTCCTGTGTAACGCATCGTAGCCTGGATACACTTTCTGTTTGACTTCCTTCGCTTTACTGTTTTCTTTCAATAAGATTCCTCACCGCTTTGTGTTTCTTTCCACTTTATGATTTTCTTTTTGCATGGGCTGAGTGAGCAAACAACTTTCGTAATGAAATACATACCAGGTTTCAGGCACGGGACTTTGAGACTTCGACAGGAAAACTGTATGCTGGACGCTTACAGACTCTCTTAGCCCTAAGAATGGATGACTCCGTAAGATCAATGCAGACACGAGGCAATAGGTAGAGATGAATTTCGGAAGTTCGCATTACGCATGAGAACTAAGGAGAGCGGTTTTCGAGTTGAAGTAAGGTAGGCAATATTGAAGAAAAGCACCCGACTTTCGATTTATTGCCGATTCAGCATTTCGCACATTTCGCATGAATTGAGTCGTATACAATTGGGTTTGTGTAGGCTAGATCTGGAAGTGGACAGCTTGGGGTAATAAAATTATCAGTTGCGGGGCAGATTTCACGGACACGCATGTCCGAGCAGTCATCACAATTAGAGTTGAAGGATTTCACGTTTCCAGTAACCACTTTTCAGTGTTAATGAAGCGTTGCTGACAAAGAGATGACAATAATCAACCAAATGGTGCGCTGAAGCTTAGGACCCGCGTTTGGTTCTGTAACGAGACAAATATCAACTTATAGAACAAATGCATTGACAGTGTCAATAGAAAGGCAACCATTGGCGACTATCACAATGATGAAAGGCAAAGCCCGACAACTCTAAAGTGAACATGACTTGCGACATATTATTAAAACATTATTCCTATTCATATTGTGCAAGAAAAGGACAGCGGCAGTAAGCGGGCAGGAGGCATGCAACAACCCTAATGCTTGTGTTTACTAGACTTGGGCAACATAATCAACATAACACAAACAAACGTCTTTAACAAGCAAAACTGGAGCATATGATTCTGGCATACATTATCAAAATTAAATGCGCGAGATGATGTAATCGAAAATAACAAGCTGTAGTAATAAGGACTCTAAGCGAACAGTTTTTCGTAGACGAATAGTTTGCGTCTACAAAGGAGAAAGCTCATCAATCATGATAATGTCATCGACACAGCAAAGAAAAGCGTTCACAGGCTCAACATGCTGTAATCCACACATTCCTTAACTTTCCCACTAAAATCTCAAGTTCAGCACTTAAGCGAGGCAAAAGAGGCACAAACAAACAATAAACTATGTTAATGAGTTTCTACGTTCTTTACACGACTTGCCAATCGCGACCACCACCTCACCTTGTTTCCAGTACACTTCCTTCCTCTCGTAGTAGTGAGTGTCTACAATCTTCAACTCACAAGAGAAGAGTGTTACTGGAGAAAGACTCTTCTTGTCAACCAGCTTGTGTACTACTGTGTCAAAGGCACCGTTGTCAGTACTGGACACGTCGATCACTGCGTCAGTGATACTAGACGAAAGCAAAGTGTGACACATAGATTGTCGTAATCCCACTGTTTGGAAACGAAGCAGACATATCACACTTACGGTTGCCCATTTGTGTCATTGGCTCCGTAGAAGAGTGTCACGATCGGCTTGGGATAGACATCGTAGGCCCAACACGTGACCCTGAGCATGTCTGAAACCTCGTCAGGCTTCGCACCAGTTGCAGTTTTGTTCGAGACATCCGCATCCGAATCCTCGTCGTCCAAACCGTTGAGAGGGTCGAGATCTGCAGGAACGACTCGCAGCTCGAACTCTGTGGCGGGAGCTACATGTAAAATACATGTCATATGCATTAACATCGAGAGAATACGAGTACGAGGAGCAACAATTGAAATCAGCGGCAATTGTCAATTATGCAGAATTATTTTGATTTATTTCGAATTCAACATTCCAGATAAGTATTCCGCTTCCCTGGAGAGTTCAAGAAGGGAAGGCAGGCAGGGCAAGATGAGTGATGAAACTCTAATCTGAGGAAGAGTGAAATTCGCTGGAGGATGAGAAATGGGAATGCTTGTTGACAGCTAGCCCGAAGAAATCGTTCTTTCTACAAGCTAGCTGAATCCAAGCACAAGCATAGCACAGCGCAGACCTATTATGCAAAATTATTCCTACTAGAAGATAAGAGTGAGGAAATGCATAATGGATGCTGCCTGATTACTTGGCATGGCACATTAGCGGCTGCGTGTGTCCTGCCATTCAACAAGAAGCCATTCAAAACACAATAGACCGTCGCCGTTTACAAATGAGAGCGCATTTGAGCAGACTCTGTTTGACAATACAAGTTTATCGAGACGCGAGATAAAAATCGTGAATACCCTGCCGCTTATCTTTCTGTTTGGGTATTTGGCATGTTGACAACATTTGCTTGCAAAACTCAAATGCACAGACATCCGGATACCGACTACCGACTCAATCATTACATAGAGTTCGATTTCGGTATTCGCATGATTTCACGGTGCACGACACGACTACAGCTGTAAAATTTGCTGTTGCTGTTTATTGGATCATCGAGTCAGTTAATGCCAAATCGAAATGATATGTGGTGGTGATGTATTGCTGTTGCCAAAATAAACCAGAAATCCCATCCATTCGTAGCCGCCAGCCTTGTCCTTGTCTTGGCCCCAATGCCACCGCGATTCAGCCCACATGCACTCATAATTACGTCCTAATTTTAGAATCTAGGCTAACTTGTCGACTTGACTCATGAACTAGAGTAATGCAATGTGTAGAAACAAAAAACTCACAATAGACTGTCATCTTGGCAGTTTTGTAAGCGTCGCCCGTCTTCGTGGAGACTTTGCACGAGTACTCTCCGCTCAGGTCCGTTGTCGGATTCGAAATCTGTACTGCGCGATGCTTCTCAAATTCCACATCCGACGCTTCATACTGCAGATTGACTCGCTCCTCCAATCTCCGTAATGACTGCGGAGGCTGTCCAAAAATCCACTGATATACCAAATCGCTGTGATTCACGTACCAGCTGACGACGAGCAGAGTTGTTTCATTTTGGTCGAGTCTAAAATCACAGTCAAGTACTACATTCGTCTCGGATCCGTTCACGATGGTGGCCGGGACTCTCAGCTCACGGATGTAAGGAGGTCGCAGAGTCGGTGAAACCCCAGCATCTGGAAATTAAATGAATACAAAGCACACTGCAGACTGTATTGACTGTAGCCAGTAGCCAGCACAATAAACGGCCGGGCACTTTGCCAAAATTGCCAACAAAGGTTGTCAGCCAGATCAAAGAGAAAAATGTGCGGTTGACACGTGAAATATTGCGCTCACTAATCGATATGATGCAACTTTTCGTAGTTCAAAGTACAGTGAGATTTTGGGAATCCGTTAACTAATTTTACAGCACAAATGTACATAGTAGTAAATTTTTAATTACATTCTGAAATTCTGCACGAAATGAAAGCAGGAAATGCGGGCACGCCACTTCGAGTTTTTCTCAAGAATCATTTCATGGCTGGACGTAAGAGGTTTTTAGATGACTTCGTCCGCTATTCGTTTTGAAGGTCATAAAAAGTCGTTTAATGCAAATAAGAAATATTTACTTGTCAAGGCCACAATAGTGAAGCCGATGCAAAGGTAAATGGAAAACAGGAAGCCCAAATTCGCGTACTGATTCGCATTTAGCATCTTGAGAGCACTTTGTCGTAAACTGATCTTTGCTTGAGACTGAATCCGAACCCTAACGGTTCACAAGTTACGGAACAAGAATTCCATCACGATCACTCATCACATTGCACTTCGGTCACAAGTTGCGGTCCTTAATTGCATGTCCATGCTGCGATACACCTTCCGCTTTCATGAGTCCAAACAAGACGAATTACATGTATTTTTCACATTCGCTGAAATCGTTGAGAACGTCGCACGTTACACCCGAATATGCATTACCCGAATGGTCTGTTCTAGCCGAACGCTTGAGCTAAACTGGAAGACGCGAGAATGAAATGAATGTTCAGACGGGAAAAACCAGTTCAGGAAGTTGTAAAGGTTCCAAAATTCTGTCTATTATGTGTGCAAAGGAATCTTTTTACACGCAACGCCGTTGCGTTATATGGAACACCGGCTTCGATCAACTTCGATGGAAAGGTCAAGTGTAGTAATCTGCCATAGTCTAGAATTCCGCGCGTCATTTATCGCTTGCCATCCACCGTGGGCAGCGTGGGAATTACGTTAGGATTTCTAACTTCGTTATAAGCTGACGAATTCCGCGAGACCTTTGATCTTCATCTAGTTTTAATTAAATAACGGATTTGGATTCGAAATCTTCAATTAATTGGTCATTTGTCATTATATGATCATAATGATGGAACACAAACGCGATTAAAATAATGTTGAATGCTGCTGGCTAAGTCCGTCATCCGTCTCGATGAAATTCGTTGTCAAAATTACATTTTACATTGCCTATGAAGTAGTTGTCATGAGCTAAGGCTGATTCACATCATTTATTGATCAAACGAAGGCAGCACGGCACTATGAAACTTTCATTGTTCAGTGTCTAGTCAAACTAGGGTAATAACCTTCAGTCTTCCGCTTACCACTGTGAAAACAAATCACAGTAAACTAAACATCGAATTTTAATTTTGCATGATAATCAAGGCGAATCGACTGAATCGTTTAAAAAAGCACACAACTTACATTACAGCTTACTCATTGGAATCGCACTGTCAGTTTGCAGAGCGATTCCGTGAACTGACAGCATTGCATCGAGCAACAAATAACAAATAAGATGGATCGTCGGAGTCAGGATTCCGATCGTTCAAGCCAAAGCCGTGTCGACAATCTGTACCGCAGGCCCAACGAGCCCAAAAGGAAACGCGTGCACAAACTGCCATCACTGCCAAAAGTCCCGCATGAGGTGCTGGACCTCTTCGACGAGCATGTGGAATCCAGGAGGCCCACGATTGTACAAACGTTCTCCTGGACACGGGCAGTGCCACAAAGGGTTCGTCAAGATTGGGACAATAAGCGCACCACATATAGATGCAGAGTGTTTATGCATTGATCGATTTCAGGATGAATACTTCGACCGAGAACCCAGCGAAAACATCGCGCATTACTACACGCCAGCGGCGGCGGATCTTAAAATGAGACTGATTTCGAGACGACCGCCGAAACCGAAACCGCCACCACACACCGTAATGGCCAAACATTTGCAACGCTACAAGGCGCCACCTCCAACCTTGGGGAAGAAGTACCCGAGTGGAAAGCCAACTTCTAGTTCCATCATGACACTGAAGGTAACTGGCAACATTCTACTCAAAGGTTATCTTGCATGCGAAACGTGATATCAGGATATTTTCAGCAACTTTTGACCGGCGATTATATAAAAGAGGACGAGGAAGCCGGTTCCAGTCGTAAAGGAAGGGCAAAACTTCCCAGACTGGACACAACAATGAACATGACAGCGAGGAGTAAACTCGGACCCGGGCACACTCGAGGAACACCGCCAATGAGGCAGAAGGCGAAGATACACACGAGAGAAGCGAGGATCGGGGCCAAAACAATTCAATTTCTGACTCCCAGATCTTATGCTAGCAGTCTGCGAGGAGAGGGACGGTAAGCACAATATTAGCGAGAGAATCACAGGCGCAGGGTCATTCACGTCATTCATTCACGAATGAAATGATATTTGCTTCTTTGCTGAATAGATTCTACAGTGATTTCGAAACTGCGCTTCCACTTCACCCAGACAAACAAATGGACATCCTGAAAGCGTTGCTGCACAAGCACAGGCTACCGGATCTTTCTCAAGAGCAAGTGTGCCACTACTTTAGCCTTATCAACTTTATTCCGGACTCCGCAATCTCAGACTGGCCAGAGTACTTGAGTGACCGCATTCAAAATCGTCTTCCAAACCAATACCGGGGAAAGCCGCTGTAAGCTTGAACCGAAAGAGAGGATGAACTGTCCAAGTCCACTACAAGCAATTTATGATCTGTTTCATCTTCGTAGTGTGCGCTACCTCTTGGACAACAAAGTGAAGTCAGTCTATTCGTTCGCACTGAAGCGAGGAATACTGAATTACGTGCTGATGGATCCAAGCGAACAAGTCCGACTCCACGTTCCGTATCCTCCGGTGCATCACATCAGTCTCCATTTGCGTGGCTCAATACCTTGGCATCAAAACTTCCTCGTGTGTCGTGAGCACATGAGACATAATCTGTTCAGTGCCCATCCAGTCATGATCAAGCTGCGTGATCTATGGCACATTGAGTATGAGAAACCATCTATTCTGAAACTGGACCACACTTGAAACTGTGATGACTTCTCTTTTGCAGATACATTGATATGAGATTCATCACACGCGAAGAGCTGACTAGTCCACCATTTCCAATGAACACTGACACTCTGTACGCCCACATTAAGAAAGTGACCAAAAGTATTGTCGAGACACTGACAAAGAAGTGGATGAACGAAGTGGCAAATGTTTTCGTGGACCTGAAGCACACATGGACTCACATGGTACCGAAAACAGCTGACGGTTCCTTCGTCATTCTCGAGCATTTCTTGGGAACGGCGAATAGCATCATGTCCCTGCAAGTGCGAGATCTCGTGATTCAGTCAATTCGTGACATTGTTGAGATCTTCTCCAAGTACAAGGCAAGTTAATCAATTCTTTCGACCGAGACTCGTGAGTCGCGTCCTGCCATCAGCTGAATGCATTACATGAATTTTTCAATGCAGGGCGGAAACGACTATAGTGATCTGGGCGAATATACTGATAACTTGTATCACCGCCGTCCCATCATCACAATAATCCTCGTGGCAGCTGCCCAAGAACCGTATGTCAGATTTTACCCAAAGCTGGAGGCTCAGAGATTTAAGAAACCGACGCTTGAACAAGATATTCACGATAGCAAGCTTGTAATAAATAATTTCCTATTGGAGATGTTAACCACAAGTAAAATGGTGCCAAGAATTGAAAAAATACTTTTCCCTGGTAAGAATTCCAACGCCTGTGCTTCGAATTGAAGTGCCTGGAACTGAATGCCGGATTTCTTATTTCTGCAGACGTCTACTCAGCCAAGTACAGGAACTTGCTCCCAGTTGGTGTACATGAAACGACTGTGAAAGGGTTGTTCAAGGAAGCATTTGACGTGCTAAAGGCTAACTTAGCTGGGCCGCAGTTGTACGTGAAGTTTTACGATCAATACCAGTATTTGTTTGACGGATCGTTTGAAGCGTCCATCCAAGCGTTTTTGGACAGAGAACCAAATTACAAGGTAACTAACGAAACAGATGACACTTCACTGCATCGAAGATATTTTGTGATATTTCCCATGTTTAGTTCACAAATACGAAAATAGAAGAGCTTCACAAACTTCAGTATGAGATTTCCTGCATTCAGCGATATGTACCTTTGAACTTTGTGGCACTTGATTGCGGACCTTTACACGACTTTATATGCGGGAAAATTCAATCCCAGATTGACAAAATAGTAGGTGGTCATGTCCAGAAGAATATGGACCTCTATAAGCAGTAAATTAACTCACAGACACGTTTTAGCCAAGCAATTACTTAAAATTCATGCTTCCCTGTTAGGATTTGCCAGGTGTTTGAAGAAATGGCGACAAAGTCGAATGAGAGAATAGAATCGACCGCAGACTTGGTTGCACTCACCAACTACCTCAACGCTTGCATGTCAGATACGTTTTTCCGAATGAAAACTTCCATAAATGAGGCCAATCAGAGGCGATTGTTTCTTCTGGACCACGAAGTCCTTCCAGGTAAAGTATTCTTAGTTAATTCAATAAGGGAGTTGTACCAATGCACGGATTGTAACTACAGACGAGGCTTTGGTGCTGCATGCCAATATATTTCACTGGCCCGCTGCGATGGAGGAGATTTTTGACAAGAACTCCATTCGAATTCAAGCCAAGAGAGATCAAGCTGAGGAACAATTGATCATAAACCGCGAAAAATTTCGAGCACGTCTTGTGAAGCACATCGAAGAACTGGAGAAGTATAAGAAGAAAGACTCGCCGTTTTTCACAACGGAAGAAATGAAAAAATATGCCGAGCATTTAACTCAGATAAACGACGATATTCGGCTGTGTGTTGATGTCGCGGAAAAATTGAACGATGAGGAAAGGCTTCTGGATCAGGAACAGACAACGTTCCCAGACCTGCAAATATGTCTGCAGCTGGTTGATCCGTATCACAAACTATGGACCACCGCGTACGATTTCCATAAGAAGTACGAAATCTGGATGGACGGTAATGACTAACAAGAAAATTTAGAAATAACGCCGCCTAATAAATCGTTCACTGAGACGGTTGCATGTTTTCTTTCTTTCGCAGGTCCATTTCAAGGCCTCGATGCAGAAGCCATTAACGATGAAGTCGAAGCGATGTGGAAGACAATATACCAACTTGCCAGGGCGTTCCAGGACCAACCTGGGCCTAAGAGAACGAGCGACACGGTGCGGGCGAAGATTGAAAGATTCCGTGCAAACATGCCGCTCTTACTCGCAATTTGCAATCCCGGATTGAGAGAAAGGCATTGGAAAATGGTATATAACTGATGACTTTGAGAAACTGAGACAAAATGCAGTAGATTTAAGATGAGCCTGTGTATCCATTTTGCGCAGATGAGCGACCTTGCTGGCATCCCCATTGACCTTGCTGATGACACAACGCTGGCCGATATGGTTGAATTGGGAATACGGGAGAAACTGGGCCCGAAGCTGGAAGAAATTTCTACGGCGGCAACAAAAGAGTTCCAACTGGAAAAGAATCTGGTTAAAATGCGCCAGGAATGGACCGGAGTTAAATTCGAATGCATTCTTTACCGCGAGACCGGCGTTAGCATTCTGTCATCGCTCGACGATATTCAAACCATGTTGGACGATCACATTCTGAAAGCACAAACAATGCGTGGATCGCCTTTCATAAAGCCGCTGGAACAGGAGATGGAAAAATGGGAGGACAAATTGCTTTCGATGCAGCATATTCTTGACGTATGGATCCAAGTGCAAGCGACGTGGATGTATTTGGAACCAATCTTCAGCAGCCCCGACATCATCAAGCAAATGCCACGCGAAACGAAGCAATTCCACTACGTCGAAAGGCTGTGGAAGGGCATCATGAAAAATACGACAGAGAATCCTTTGGTCCTGACAGCCACCTCGTTCGACAATTTGCAGAAAGATCTAATAAAGGCTAACCAAATGTTGGAGGAGATTCAAGTCGGACTGAACGATTACTTGGAGAAGAAACGTCTCTTCTTCCCACGATTCTTCTTCCTCTCCAACGACGAACTCTTGGAGATTCTGTCCGAGACAAAGGATCCACTTCGAGTTCAGCCTCATCTGAAGAAATGCTTCGAGGGCATTAATCGTCTTGACTTCACGAAGGATCTCAAAATCACGGGAATGTTGTCTGTCGAGAAGGAACGCGTTCCATTTTCAACGATCGTCAAACCACTTGATGCGCGTGGAATGGTGGAGAAATGGCTGAGACAGGTCGAACATCAAATGATGAGTTCAGTGCGTGATGTCATCAACAAGGCATTCACTGCGTACCACAAAATTCCACGAGTGCAGTGGGTCCTGGAATGGCCCGGTCAAGTTGTTATTTGCTGTGACTGCATGTTCTGGACGATGGACGTGTCGGAAGCAATTCAAACGAACCACCTTTCGGTTAGTGAGTCATGCACGTGCACAGCCTTTTCACGCCAGTGTGCGTTGTTTATAATGATCCTTCTTTAGGCTTATCTGGAACTATCTAACCACCAAATTGATGAAATTGTTGGACTGGTACGTGGTAAATTGGATAGCGGTACAAGAATAACGCTTGGTTCACTTATTGTAATCGGAGTACACGGTTAGAATCAAATCACCTTGCCACAAACATGGTTCCCTTATGACAACGTTTTCCTTTCGTTCAATTACAGCACGCGATATTGTTCAGCAACTGATTGACTTGAACGTGTCCTCCATCAATAATTTTAATTGGATCAGTCAGCTGAGGTACTACAAGGAGCAGAACGGTGTTCATGTGAACATGATCACAACAGACTTCAAGTACGGGTACGAATACCTCGGGAATACGGGAAGGTTGGTCATCACACCGTTGACAGACCGCTGTTATCGGTAAGTTGTTAATGTAACAAACACACATGACTCGAAACATGCGGTCATGATCATAGATGCATTTTCAGAACTTTAATGAGTGCCTTGAAACTGAATCTTGGCGGCGCGCCGGAAGGTCCAGCTGGAACAGGAAAGACTGAGACTAGCAAAGACTTGGCTAAGGCCGTCGCCAAACAATGCGTTGTGTTTAATTGTTCTGGTATGATAAGATCAAATGAAAGTCAAATGTTCAGATTTGCCTTGACCTCCTTGCTTAAACTAACTTAACGTCTTTTAGACGGCTTGGACTACAAGGCCATGGGCAAGTTCTTTAAAGTATGTTACACCCTATTCCTTACCTTTGTGTGACGTTGCTTGCAATTTCCTGCATTTCTTTTTCAGGGATTGGCGTTATGCGGAGCCTGGGCCTGTTTCGGTTCGATCGGGATTTATAATTTCACTGCCTCAAAATCTCAACCCAATCACTTCATCTCTGTTCTAATTTGGTTCATTTTTGCAGATGAATTCAACCGAATTGAACTAGAAGTCCTTTCGGTTGTTGCCCAACAAATTCTGACGATCCAACGGGCAATCGCTGCGCATGCACGCGTATTCCACTTTGAAAACTCGGACATACATCTGAATCCCACGTGCAACATTTTCATAACCATGAATCCAGGGTTCGATTGAGCACTACACGAGCTTCGATCAGCAAAACGCCACTACGAGATCTTAAATGTTCACAGGTACGCTGGTCGACAAGAATTACCTGACAACTTGAAAGTTCTATTCCGCACTGTGGCCATGATGGTACCAGATTATGCACTCATCGGAGAAATTTCGTTGTACTCGATGGGTTTTGTCGATGCCAGAAGGTAATTCGCTTTCCGTGCTCTCAATGGAAGAGAATAAGACAGCTCTGATCATGTTTGCTGAACTTATCAATAAATTGGTCCTACCAACCGTGGTTCTGACGATAATGAACAATTCTAGCTTGGCTGGCAAAATTGTTGCCGCTTACAAGTTGTGCTCTGAACAGCTTTCGTCTCAGCATCACTACGACTATGGTATGAGGGCCGTTAAGTCAGTGTTAACTGCAGCTGGAAATTTGAAGGTATAATGCTAATATGAACAAAAATGACAAACTTTTACGAATCCCTTGATTTCAAACGCAGCTCAAGTATCCAAATGAAAACGAAGCAATGCTTGTTCTTAAGGCCATCAACGATGTGAATCTCCCAAAATTCTTGGGTACGAAATATCAGAACGTATATTTTCAGTCGGTCTGAATGTTTTTGGATGACACTCTTAATTTCTCTCACAGCTCTAGATATTCCGCTGTTCCAAGGAATCATGTCGGATCTCTTTCCCCAAGTCCACCTCTTCAAGCCCGACTTAGACATACTCGTCGACACGCTAAAGACCATTTGCGCCGAAAACAATTTGCAGGCAACAGATTTTTTCATTGAGAAAACTCTGCAGATTTACGAAATGATACTCGTCCGACATGGGTTGATGGTGGTCGGGGAGGCAATGGGTGGAAAGACGCGTGCGTACCAGAGCCTGGCGAAAGCGCTAACGGAAATTCGCACTAATAAGATTCCTGGTCTGTCCGAATCCCGAGTCGAGTACAAAATTATAAACCCCAAAGCGATTACAATTGGGCAATTGTACGGATGTTTCGATCCTGTGAGTCACGAATGGTCGGATGGTGTGCTGGCCAATTCCTTTCGTGAAATGGCGTCATCAACGACGGAGGATCGAAAGGTAATAAGTATCTTTGAATCCTCTCCGTAGTCCCGAGCTTTTTTAGAATGTGATAATTAATTGATTCGTCTGTTTACCGCTTCAAGTGGCTTGTCTTTGATGGTCCTGTCGGTACGCTCATCTGGCATGTGCAATTTTCTCAATCTTATTTATTCCCGCCAGTTACTTATGAAGATGCCACTTACAGACGCTGTGTGGATCGAGAACTTGAATACCGTGCTTGATGATAACAAGAAGCTTTGTCTCATGTCTGGTGAAATCATTCAAGTAAATTCCGCTTAATGAAAACGATAAATGAGTTTTTGAGTCTTGATTTTGAAAGTTTATGTTAATTCCTCTTCTTCCAGATGACTCCACAAATGAACATGATGTTCGAGTCCGCTGACTTGGACCAGGCATCACCAGCTACAGTTTCTCGATGTGGTATGATTTACATGGAACCACGCCAGCTCGGGTGGAGAGCCCTTAAGGACTCTTACATCGATCGTGTGCCAAAATCACTAACACAAGATCAAATTGAGCTTCTACAAGAACTCTTCGATTGGATCGTTCAACCGTGCCTCGATTTTATTCGACTGGACTGTAAAACATTTATCAAGACTTCCGACCTGCACTTATTCCAAGTAATTCGGATACTGCATAAATGTGCCTCATGCTTTGCATGTTGTTAATCGAATCAAACCCACAGAGCGCCCTGCGAATATTTACGTGCTTGCTTCGCGGTGAATCCGGAATGGACGATCACGCATCCCAAAGCAGTGTTTGGCTGCAGTACTGTTTCGTGTTTAGCATCGTTTGGGGACTCGGCTCGACTCTTACTCAAGAAAGTCGTGAAAAGTTCAATACCTTTTATCGTGCTCTGCTAACCGGAAACAATAAGGACTACCCCAAAGCTAAAAGTTTCAAATTAACGAAGAATCAGCTATTCCCCGAAAAAGGGACTGTGTTCGATTATGTCTGCGACAAGAGGATGAACCAATGGCTGGGCTGGTTAGACTTGTCTGAGAGGGACTTCTCTAAAATTCCTCAGACTGCGAAGGTTATGTGGCACAGGCAGCATGCAGTCAAAATCGACCAAATTGAAATCACTCTAAAAAAAAGTTCTTTAACAGGTCGCAAATTTGATTATTCACACTGATGAGACTTCGCGACAGATATTCTTTCTTAAAATGTTTCTGAGTTACGGTATGCTAATCTTTTCTCCAAGTTTCTTCAATTTTACTAAAATTTTTCATAACACATTAGGCGAGTCGCCAATTCCCATTATGATGCTTGGACCAACTGGAACCGGTAATTTGAAAAAAAAAAAAATTAAGCACGTGCTTTTGTCGAATTTTTCATTTAGCGCAATGCGTGTGGCGATTTCATGCTTTTAGGAAAATCGGCGATCACACTTTCTCATCTCATGTCTCTTCCCAAAGAGAAGTACCTTCCGAACGTGATCAATTTTTCCGCACGCACGACAGCCAATCAAACGCAAGACATCATCATGTCTAAACTGGACCGTCGTAAAAAGGGTCTTTTCGGTCCGCCTGTTGGCAAAAAGTGTGTTGTATTTGTTGATGACCTCAACATGCCACAGAAAGAAGTTTACGGTGCACAACCACCAATCGAACTGTTGCGGCAATGGATTGACCACGGAAACTGGTATGAGAAGAAGGACACGTCGGCCCTTCAGCTGACCGACATGGTAAAGGAGCATTTGTTTTTGTAGCACGACTTTCTTCCACTACAAGATTTATGAGCTTTCTTGTCTTCTTTAGTGTCTGGTCACGGCAATGGGTCTTGGGCGCAATGAAGTCACCGCACGATTCATTCGACATTTGAGCATTTTGTCTCTGAACGCTTTTGACGACAATACCCTGAAGAAAATATTCACTTCCATTGTAGACTGGCACTTTTCAAATGAATACGAGTCAGACATCGTTCGATGGACCAGGGTAATTATGCAGCAAGGAAGGAATTTTAGCATGAAAAACTTTACCAACTTCATTTCGTTTCAGCCAATGGTTTTTGCCACGATGAGCGTTTACAAAGCCGCTACTGCAGTGTTTCTGCCGACGCCCACAAGATCACATTACATTTTCAACCTCCGGGACTTCTCGAGAGTTATTCGTGGCCTGTTAATGATTCCACCTCCATTAATGAAGGAACCGCAGAAGCTAATGCGCCTGTGGGTGCATGAGGTCTATCGTATATTCTACGATCGTCTAATTTTTGACGAAGACAGGTAGCAATAATGTGAAGAAAACTAGATTGTTTCAACACAACTTCGTGATAATCGTGGCTGCTTTTAGGACCACGTTTTTCAACCTTGTGAGCCAAACAGTGGCTCAGGCATTCAAGATGGATATTCAAAAGTTGTTAGGACACTTAGCCCCAGCCGGGGAAATGTTGCAAGAAATTCATATCAGGAATTTGATATTTGGAGCTTACATGGACCCACGTGCTGATACCAAAGTTTATGATGAGGTTAGCCTGTGGTCCAAAACTCTGCAAACGCTCTCCATTCTATTACTCGTTCTTTCCATCTTTGTACAGATTCAAGATCTCGACGAATTGGCTGAGGTGATGGAAACGTATTTGGCGGAGTACAACACGGTGATGAAGACGAAAATGCAATTGGTGCTGTTTAAGTTCGCAATTGAACACATTTCGCGCATAGCACGTGTACTAAAACAAGACAATGGACACGCCTTGCTCATTGGCATTGGCGGATCAGGTACACACGGGCGTAAAATAACATGACGTTAAGTAATTTAAGCTGCGAAACTGCGAATCCTCATTTCTTGCTTGCAACTTACCAGGAAGACAGAGTCTAACAAAGATGGCTGCGTTTATTTCTGGTTACGATTTGTCCCAGGTATGAGTTTGTGTCAGTCTTTTACAATGAACTAAAAGGAGTGGCAAACTTTGCACTATCTGCTTAAACAGATTGAGATAACTCGTACATATGGACTTCATGAATGGCGTGACGACCTCAAGCGAATACTGAAACGCGCTGGCTACGAAGGAAAGCCTACCGTATTTCTCTTCACTGACAACCAAATCAAAGACGAAAGTTTCGTCGAAGACATCAACATGATCCTGAACACCGGAGACGTGCCAAACTTATTTCCAGCTGATGAAAAGGGCGAAATTCTCGAGAAGATGCAAAGTGCGGCGAAAGAATTAGGCAAGAAGATTGACACATCACCGTTGACATTGTACAACTTTTTTGTCGACCGCGTTCGAGCATCACTACACGTTGTGCTGGCGATGTCTCCGGTCGGAGACGCTTTCAGAAATCGGCTCAGACAGTTCCCGAGCTTAATTAACTGCTGCACCCTTGATTGGTTCACGGAGTGGCCCGAAGATGCACTCGAGAAAGTGGCTCAAAAGTTCTTGAATGTGAAAGAGATTGATGAAACATTGCGAGAACGCAGCGTGTTGATGTGCATACATTTTCATGAATCTATCAGACACCTTTCCTCGGAGTAAGTAATCCATGTGCAAATGTACGCTGCAAAATTAGGAAACAGCAATAAATGCTACGGTCGTATAATTATGAAGGTTCTTCAAACGGTTTGGTCGCAAGACGTACGTCACACCCACTTCGTATCTCGAGCTGATATTAACTTTCAAGACATTGCTGGCCGAGAAGCGACGGGAAACTGAAGAGCAGCGCCAACGCTACCTCACAGGCCTTGAAAAGCTCCAGTTTGCAGCCTCGCAGGTGTCTTTGATGCAAGATGAGCTGACTGCATTGCAGCCCAAACTCATCGAAACATCTGCAGCAACTGAAAAGTTGATGATCAAAATTGAACGTGACACAGTTGATGTTGAGTCGACCAAAGAAGTTGTAGCTGCGGATGAGGCTTTAGCGAACGAGGCAGCAGCAGCTGCGCAAGCAATCAAAGATGATTGCGAGAATGACCTGGCTGAAGCCATTCCTTCACTCGAAGCTGCTAATCAGGTAAGAAAGATTCCGCTACAGTTATTTCGGAGGTCATTCTTAATACTATGGCTTGTTATCTTGTAGCTAAACATGAATATAATTCGGGATACATTCATTTCATTGAAATTTTAGGCCCTCGATACGTTGAAACCAGCGGACATCACAGTGGTGAAGTCGATGAAGAATCCGCCAATTCAGATCAAGAACGTGTTGGAAGCCATTTGTGTGATGAAAGGAATCAAGCCTGAAAAGAAAGTAGATGCAAGTGGAAAGGCTGTGGATGACTATTGGGGAGCCAGTATGAAGATGTTGGGAGACATGAAATTCCTGGAATCGCTGAAAGAGTACGACAAGAACAATATTCCTGCACCAATCATGAAGAAGATTCGGGAGAAATTCATCAAAATGCCCGACTTTGACCCTGAGCTCATGAAATTGGTCTCCTCCGCATGTGAAGGCCTTTGTAAATGGGTGAAAGCGATGGAAGTGTATGACAAAGTTATCAAGATTGTCGAGCCCAAGAAACTAAAGCTCGCCGAAGCTGAGAACGAGTTGCAATCACAGATGGACAAGTTAAATGAGAAGAGACAGCAGCTCCAGCAGGTTACCGACAAATTGCAAGCTTTGAACGATGAGTACGCTGCCATGAACAAGAAGAAGCGGGACTTGGAGGATAACATTGAATTGTGCTCACTGAAACTGGAACGAGCAGAAAAGTTGATTGACGGCCTCAGTGGCGAAAAGCAGCGTTGGAGTGACGGTGCTGAAATGCTCTCAGCTCGTCTGCACAACATGTTCGGCGACGTGCTCATTTCTGCTGCAGTGGTTGCGTACTTGGGACCATTCACAGTCGATTTCAGATATGTAATTAAATTCCCCGTATTGCCTGGGCATAAATATCCATTGCATAGGGTAGCCAATGCTGACTGCGTTTTTTATAGGATTGTCTCACGGTTTGGCAAGAAGCGTGCTCCAGCCAGAAGATCCCGTGTTCGAAAGTGATTTCTCTCATGAATACCCTCGGGGACCCGGTTAAAATTAGAAGCTGGCACTTGGCAGGACTTCCAATCGACACATTCTCAATTGACAACGGAATCATTGTAACGAACGCGAGGAGATGGCCACTTCTTATCGATCCGCAAGGTAGGATGAATTAGAATGATCAAATGTGTTTCGATTTTTAGGATCAACTTGTTCAATTTAAACAGGCCAGGCCAGCAAATGGATTCGGAATATGGAGAAAGCGAACAATTTGGTCGTAATCAATCTAACAGACCCCAACTACCTTCGTGTCGTTGAACATTCAATTCAGCATGGCATTCCCGTGCTACTCGACAACATCGGCGAAGAGATTGATCCAGCCCTCGAACCAGTTCTGCTCAAGCAAACTTTCAAGCAAGGTCCCGTTTTATGCATCAAGATTGGAGAATCCGTTGTGGAGTACAACAAGAATTTCCGATTCTACATTATTACAAGACTTAGAAACCCGCACTATTTGCCGGAAATTGCTGTCAAGGTCACACTGCTCAATTTCATGATAACCCCGCTCGGACTCCTGGACCAGCTGCTGGGCATCGTCGTGGCCCGCGAGAACCCTGACCTCGAAGAAGAGCGACTCGCTCTCACCGTCCAGAGCGCGGAGAACAAACGCCGATTGAAGGAGATTGAAGACAAAATCCTGGAAGTGCTGTTCATGTCAAAGGGCAACATTCTAGAGGACGAGAGAGCTGTAAATGTGCTAAGCAGCTCCAAATCGCTGGCCAACGAGATTCTGATTAAGCAAGCTGGCGCAGAGGAAACGGAGAAGAAACTCAACACCAAGCGAGCCGAATACAAGCCCGTGGCTGAGTACTCGGCCGTTCTCTTCTTCTGTATCGCGGATCTGGCTGGCATCGACCCGATGTACCAGTACAGTCTGCAGTGGTTCATAATCCTTTTCATCAACAGCATCAATCAGGCAGAGAAGTCGAAGATACTCAAGGAACGGCTGGAGCATATCAAGAAACACTTCACTTACTCGCTTTACTTGAACGTGTGCCGCAGCCTCTTTGAGAAGGACAAGCTGTTGTTCAGTTTCCTGCTGACAGTTAACATTATGAAGGCTGAAGGGAAAATAGACCCTGCGGAATGGCTCTTCTTGCTGACAGGAGGAGTTGGTCTAGACAATCCAAATCCCAACCCGGCGGCGAACTGGCTTCCAGGCAAGTCGTGGGATGAACTCTGTCGGCTGCAGGAATTTGAAGCGTTCAAGGGCATTGCGTCGAACTTCTCTCGAAGTTGGCAGCACTGGAAATCAATCTACGACTCCACGACACCGATGACGATGCCTCTGCCTAAGCCATGGGAGTCAAAGCTGACTGCGTTCCAGAAACTTGCCGTCTTGCGTTGCCTGCGACCGGACAAAATGGTACCTGCGATCCAGAACTTTGTGACGACGCATTTGGGGAGAGAGTTTATCGAACCACCACCATTCGACTTGAGGTAAAAGTAAAAGATCCGTTGGATCCATATGAAATAGATAGATGATGCCAATGCTCTGTTTCAGTAAATCTTATGCGGAGTCGCTGTGCCACGTCCCACTCATATTCGTGCTTACCCCTGGAGCTGATCCGACAGCCGTTCTGCTCAAGTTTGCTGAGGACATGGGCTTCGGAGGCTACAAACTCCAGTCGCTGTCTTTGGGTCAAGGTCAAGGACCACTCGCGATCAAGATGATCAACACTGCTGCGAAGAGCGGGTATTGGGTCGTTCTCCAGAATTGTCACCTCGCAAGGAGTTTCATGCCAACGCTGGCAAAGGTGAAAGAATCCGCTTAAGCTTGTTGCCTTTGTCACTGCTCGTCTTCATCCCACACTTGCTACGTTCATTTCTTTGTTTACAGATTTGTGAAGAGTTGTCGCCCGAATCGACGCACCCAGACTTCCGAATGTGGCTCACGTCGTACCCTTCGGACGATTTCCCGGTCTCTGTGCTTCAGAATGGAATCAAAATGACCAACGAACCACCAAAGGGATTGAGAGCAAATGTGCTGAGGTCGTACCTGAACGATCCGATCAGCGATACGAACTTCTTCAACGGTTGCAAAAATGCGCACGTGTTCAAGAAGCTTCTGTTCTCGCTCTGCTTCTTTCACGCTTTGGTTCAAGAACGGCGAAAATTCGGCCCGCTTGGCTGGAACATTCCGTACGAGTTCAATGAAACTGATTTGCGCATCAGCGCCGTGCAGCTTCGCATGTTTCTCGATGAATATGAAGTAAGTAACTGCGAACTGAAAACGGCTTGGCTGTATTACAAAAGTTGCGTTTTTCTTCAGGAAGTTCAATTTGACGCGATTCGGTACTTGACTGGGGAGTGTAACTACGGCGGACGAGTGACTGATGACTGGGATCGAAGAACGCTGACCACCATTCTCAAGAAGTTTTACTGTCGCCAAGCGATTGACGTCGATTCATACCAGCTGGACCCCTCCGGAGTTCACTACATCCCGTTGGTGACCAGACACCATGATTTTGTTGCGTACGCCCAAAGGCTCCCGCTGACGGAAAGCCCAGAAGTCTTCGGAATGAACGAGAATGCGGACATCACGAAAGAACAGCAGGAGACGAACTTGATATTCAACTCCATTCTTTTGATCCAAGTGAGATAATCAATAGAAAATTTAACGTTAGTCAACAGCTTTTCAAAATATATACGCTTATTGTATTTTGTTGCAGAGCAATACCGCGACTGGCGGTGATGGCAAAACGTCAGACCAAGTCGTGATGGAAGTTGCGTCCGACATTCTGAACAAACTGCCGGACGATTTCGACGTTGATGCCGCGCTGAAAAAGTACCCAACGCTGTACAATCAGTCCATGAACACAGTTCTGGTTCAGGAGATGGGGCGATTCAATAATCTGCTGATAACGATCCGGACCAGCCTGATTGACGTCCAAAAGGCGATTCGTGGTCTTATTGTGATGTCAGCCGAGCAGGAGGAAGTGACAAAAAGTATCCTGATGTCCAAAATCCCTGCGTTGTGGATGAAAAAGTCGTACCCGAGCTTGAAACCGTTGGGAAGTTACATAAATGACTTTCTTGCCAGATTACAGTTTTTACAGGTAAGCTATGGTGTGCAAGTGTCGAAGGTGGATTAGTAATTGTCAGTACTGTATTAAATCGATTTTTTCAGGGTTGGTACCAAAGCGGCCCGCCAACCACGTTCTGGATCTCTGGTTTCTACTTTACACAAGCCTTCCTAACCGGAGCCCAGCAGAACTACGCGCGAAAGTACACCATTCCCATCGATCTCCTCGCGTTCGATTTCGAAGTGCTGAAAGACAAGGACTACGACAAGCCGCCGGAGGATGGTGTGTTTGTGAAGGGGCTGTTTCTGGATGGCGCACGCTGGGATCGTTCCACCCGCGAATTGAACGAGTCGGAGCCCAAAGTTTTGTATGACACTCTGCCCACTGTAAGTCGTCAAATTACACCTTCGCCTTGGTCACTGTACTTGTCTTGAGTTCAAATTTGTAATTGTTAAATTACACAGATCTGGTTTAAGCCGCTGCTAAAGTCCAAAATCCACGAGCGCCCGTCGTACGTTTGCCCAGTCTACAAGACATCAGAACGTCGTGGTATCCTCTCGACGACCGGCCACTCAACCAACTTTGTGGTTTGGGTCACGCTGCCGACGAACCGTCCGCCAGATCACTGGATAATGCGTGGCGTCGCCTTGCTTTGTCAACTATCACAATAAGCTAGTCATTAGCCGTAGCGTATTAACCCATTAATAGAACAGCCCGATTCAAAGTTTCCATTTTGGCACTTATAGCCCTTATGCGAAAGTGTTTCTTGGGTTGATGTCGTCACGAAAGTCACAATTCTCCTTATTTGCGTAAAGGAACCTAAAAGGTGAGCCACCAAAATCATTTTTACAAAAGTGACTCGCTCGTCACCTTTTGCCACTTATGAGTTCACTTTTGAGAAGTTGGTTCCTGATTGGTTCCATTTACACTCCACTGCAACATACTGTTCAAAGATTTTTTTCTATTTTAGAAATATTACTTCTGCAAAACTCTTTTTTGCAAATTTGTCATAAATGCTATAATGGACAAGTTGAATTGAACTAATGAAAATGCTAGAAGGGACTTCGACTTAGAATTTTAATCGTCCGCAAATAAAAGCCAATCGCCTTGACCTGTGACATGTAGTTGATCAATCGTTAAAAAGGGACCCGCCAATGCGCGATTAGTAAAATCGTGCGAAGCCCCTGACCCACGCGTGAAACAAAGAATCAACTGTCTTCTGATTTTCCTTAACTCAAAAGCCCATTCCTTGAATCGACGTGTACAAGACAAGAATTTTAAACGCGGAATCACAGAGTCTGTGCAAAATTTCGCATTTTAAAAATTCTGCTTAGCGTGTGCGTGTTGTAGGTTGTAACACGCCTACTCGTGGATTTGGAATCTCTTAGAAAGTCCTGCTCCTGTCTGTGCCCCGGTGGAGCGATGTGTGACTTTCCAACACAGAACAATAATCAAAGACATCGAAGACGGTCGTAACTCTACAGTTGGCAAAGTGAGTCCTGAGATATGACATGATTCTGATGAAAATTCCGACATCGCATCGATTTAATTAGTCGACTATTTTGAATACTACAGGACGTTGTGGGTGCGCGAAGTTGGAAGATACAAAGAAGGATTCACCGATGGCTTTAATTCATCGCGCACTCTTGACTTGGTTCCTGGTCGTTCTCTTCCTAGTCCTGATTGTAATTAGACTCGAGTCGAAGAGCGCATGGAGCTGGTTCATCGTGTTCATTCCGATGTGGATGTTTAACGCAATAGTTTTGATTTACTCGACAACCTTTGTAATTAATCGCTGCAAGAGTTCTCGCAATCTTGCACGTAACAACACTGGAGCACCAATAGTGTATTTTTCAACGATTGTAAGGCAGCGCCTATATTTTATTGCCATAATTCTTCTTAAGATGACGGGTGAGGTGCTCCTTTGCCTCAGACTGGATCTGCCCTTATGGAACCTGCCACTCACGTTTGTCTTGATTCCCTTCTGGTTCATCTTTGCTGCTGCCCTTGTCAGCAGCGCGAGAAAACTGGGTAAGATGGCAACATCTGAAGCAACAGCAGCCAGTGACTCTCATCTTCAGCCACGACCTGCTCCAAGGCGAATTAGCAATTCAAGTTCATCGGGAATGGGGATGGGCGGTATCGGAAGTCACAATTATGGAATTCGAGCTCGACGAGGAGCTGGGGACGGCGACGGTGCTGAAGGTGTGTCACGAGTGAATCGCGCAGCTATGGCCGCAATGGCAATGCAATAGGGTAAAGAAGAATCATGATAACGGTATTTATCTGAAACCATCGTAATGTCTAGATTGTGTTTCTGAAAGTACAGGTAGGTTATTTATCATTGCTAGTAAGTCGTCATCCTTTATGTGTTAGTATTCTCTTGAATTTCTTGCAGTGTCAATCTTGAGAACATTTTATACTTGTACATTTCTTTGTTATATGATATGCAATAAACTTGAAACTTGCCTGTATGACTCCAAAGGAAGCATAATCATTATGCATAAGCAGCGTATTGACTTAAATCTTAGGTTAAAAATCAGTTCATGAATTTGGAAGTGAAGAAATAAAACTTACGCTAAACTCCCCGTCTGGTTGTCTTCCTTGCTATTTTGCAACTTTTTGAAAGTTTGAGAGGTTTCATCTCATTTCGTGACCACATTCGACACTGACATTTAACAACTTTCTGATGGATGAATCGGAATCCAAGCTCGAGTTGAACTCGCAGGTTGTGTTTGTAATTCAGCCAAAGCAAGGTGAAGGTGAGAGCAGTTGGCGATAAAGTTAATTTATGAGTTTATACTTAATTGTGAAATCCGAATTTATTCGTTCTGGCAAGATGAAGTTCCGAGGAAAGATGTCTTCTGTGCTTTCAATCCGGCAGTTTGCCCGTAAGTAACGACAATTTCGGCCTTACTTTCTACACTTAAATACTAATGTTTGCGTTATCCATGGTAGAGCTGATTCACTTACTCGCAAGGTGCTCCAAACAACTGGTGATTCGAGTGTGTCCCGACAAGATAAATTTCATCGTCTGCGAACGTGAGTCACGCATTCGAAATACAAATGGCCCAACCGCACACTGCGAACTCCCGAAGGATCCATACTTTGACGAATACGGCATGGAAGGACTTTCACCAGAGGCTAATGAAATTTTTCTCGAGATACCCTCAGGTGGATAACCCGCGATGCTTCCGTTCCCACTTTTCCACACTTCCCACTTTTTTCTGATGTTGCATTCCGTGATGAGTTTCATGATTTCATTATTCCATTTTCAGATGCCTTAGCCGGTGTTATGAATAGTATAAGGACAACTACCGTGTCGTCGCTGAAAATCAAATTAACCAAGAAGAATGTTCCATGCTTGACAATCGAGATTGAACTTGTAAGTACAAAGTATGAACTGTGCATAATGTGAACGTTTTTTGTGGCATCCGCATCCTTTGAATTATAAATCCTTTGTGTAACAGGGTCAAGCAGGCTCAGGTCAACTTTGTACTCACGATATTCCAGTGGACATGGTTAAGAGGGACGACTGGGGAGAATATAAAGATCCGGACTTGCCCAATTTCGATGTAAGACATGTTAATGCTGTAATGTAATATTCATAACTCAACAGTGTGAGCAATAAATTGTTGTGTTTCCGTTGCAGGTGAGTTTTGGAATGCCAGAGCTTCGTATCATACAAAGATCTTTAGACAGGATGAAGAGCATGTCAAACAAGTTAACCATTTCTGCTTCGAAATATGGGGAACTCTACTTTGCGATAGACACAATGGCAGTCAAGTCTACTGTGAAGTTCAAGGAACTGGTAAAAATTTTCGAACTTGGTAAGTAAATTTGCACGGACCAAATTTTCAGTTTGCAATTTTCTTTAACTCGACGACACTTCTACAGGGGACGATGGAGAAGGGCCTGCGTCAGAGGATGTGAATACGCAGATTAGTTCATTTGCTGTTGAAGTCGATATGAAATCCTTACTTCAATTAATTCCACAAGAAACTATGAAGCCTAACAGTTTCATCTGCAGTAAGTAGTTTTACTTCTTTAATGTGTGTGCCTGAGTAGAATTAAATTTTACTGGGGCGTATTGCAATTCTTTGTTCCAGGTATCTTACACGAGCGCTTGCTTCATTTTTACTACATCTACGGTGAAATCTCTGTACAGTACTTTCTACCATGTTCAGCGTCTTAGATTTACGAATGTACGGTGTATGGTGATTACGGCCCGATTGTAGTTAGAACTAGAATACGAATACGGTGAATAAAATTCAAGCTGAGTTAGCCTATGGTATTGGGCGATGTCCACAACATTTTATTTACAGCCCGTGTTGTGCAAGACGCAAAATGGTAATTGTACGCGTCTTCCGTCGGTGGTGGTGCGAGCAGCCGAGCAGGAGCACAGCGCGGTTCGATTGTTGCTTGTTCGTGCCGCTTGTGCGGAAAGCGCGGAGCGGGCAAAGAGAAAGTACGCGAGTGGTTTACGTGCTTTTTCGACTCGGTTCTTGACGGAGACGGAGATAATGTTGATCCCAGCAGCGCAGCGGTCGCGACTTGCGAGACGCGAGCACGACAAGCGGAAGGCACGCACGCAAGGATTTTTCACTGCTCGCCGTGCCCGCAGTCTCAGGCACAATTCCCATTAATGCGATGTAATCACGAAACGCGAAGGCGAGACGCACGACAGTGAAAATTCTATTTCCTCCGCTCCGCACATTCGCGTTCACGCTGAGCTCGCTTGCTCGCTCGCGTTCGCGTGCACGCAATGCAGTGCCGTCGGGCTGAACGCATTGATTATCGCTGTGGAAAGCGTCAACGCTAAAGCCAGCCGCCCGCTCTACGTCGTCCGTGCACCGCGTCGCATCTCGTTCCATATCCCAGCAGCTCCAACTCCAACTGGAGGACCTCTCCCTTCTCATTTCATGCATGCATGCGTCATATCTTGGCCTTAGCGCTCGCGTTGGTTGCGTTGGTGAGCCGTACGCGTGCATAAAAGCGTGGAGGAAACCTTTAAGCAGCCGCAGCCATCACGCAACGCGACAAAAAGCAATCTGTACCAGCACCAGCGTACGTGCGCGTACCAGGGCTACCCGACGCGACGGCTGGGCTGCAGTCAACTGCGTAACGCGACGCGACGCCTGTCTGGACTGAACGCGGTGGGGTGGTTTCAGTGGAGAGTCAGCAACTAAGCGAGACAAGTCGAAGCGACTCTTGTAAATGGGCTCCGGGCCTCGAATTCTACTGCAGCAGCTATAGGTCTCATTTCGCGACTTTAAACAAAGAATTTGCATCGATTACAACGTTATATAAACTTCCAACAACTTTTTGAACTTGGACTTGAGTTGCAATCACGTTTCGATTCGTGTGTGTGTGAAGTGTGAGGCGAGCACAACACTCTGCTGTGCACCCTCGGAATAATTTTTGTTAAACGTTAATGTATGTCCTTGCTGCTGCCTAGTCTTATGAATTATTTAATTGGTGACCATTTTCGGAGTGCGTTGATTAATCCAGTGAACAGTGCTCCAAGGATGGATGGGAGTCTACTCCTTGGGTCGGCATCAGCAGGCTCGGGATCCGGATCAGGGACACCATCATCGAAAGATGAGTTTTGGACGCCTGAACTTGAAGTGAAACTAGCAGAGAAGATAAGAGGCTTTCCTTGCCTCTACGATAGCACTCACGCAGATTGGAAGAATAAACCATATCGCCAAGATCTCTGGGAAATGATTGCTGCAGAAATGCATGCCTCAGGTATAATTTGATATTGGTTAAGCGCCTTTAAACTTTGGCTTTGATCATTAACCGCCACGGATTCTAATATTATGCCGGTGTTTCTTATGAAACCAGCTGAGCAATGTCGGAAGAAGTACAAAGGACTCCGAGATAAGGCTGTGCGAGAGTATCGGCTTGGTAAAGAGAGCAAATGGCCGGCGGCCGAAGCTATGAGATTTGTACTCCCTCTTGCAAGAATTCGTCATGAAAATAGGTAAGGAATTTTCCTGTAATCCTGGTTTGAAAATACTAGGCCTTATTTTTTGACTCGCAAAAATCTATTAGCAGGAAGCCGTCAAAATCGGGAGGTGGAAATTATGACGATTCCAATAATTACGGGTTTGACAATGGATCTTTTGACGTGGATGACAATGAGCATGATGAAGGCGAGGGCTACAATCACCGATCGTCTGGTCTCATACCAGGAACCACGATTCCCAACATTGTACCACCGATTGTGCAGCCTCAGCCGCAGCCTGGAATTCATTCATTCTTCAATGGCTTCAACCACTTGGCATTGCCCAAGTACGATCATAACCCCAGCACTTCCAAGCGGAAAGGCTATGATGGCGAGGAGTATCAGTACGGTGATTACTACAATCAAGCTAAGAACATGAAACTGCCTTCGAAGTCGTCTTCTTCTGTCATCATAAGTCGCCCACAGCCACTGCCAGTTAGCAATGGCTTCAATTTGAACTTGAATCAGCTGGGCACAATTAATGGAAACCAACAGCCTCCAATTTACAAGCCTCCTGGTAGTGAGGCTAGTGGAAGTGGCAACGGAAATGGAGTTTCAAGCAGGCGCTCTTCAACTTCAACTGCCCAGTCTCACCAAAAACACGGCTCACATGGCTCCAGCTATTACTTTGGGCAGTACATCGCCTCAGCACTCGACACACTTTCAGGCGAGGCTGCGAATGATGCAAAGCAGAAGATTCAAGATATATTGTTTAAAGCGCAGGTGAGACACGTAGTTCACAAAAGTGGAAGCAACGGTGGCAGCAGCAGCAGCGGCAGAAAAGCCGAGGGCTCACACCCAGTGGTTGTGTTCGATGAGACTACGGGCAGAGAGCAGGTGGTGGAAGTTGATAAGGATAGTTTGACTCACTCTCACTCCTCCAAGAATTAGATCTTGTTATATTTGTATTGATTATTAATGTAGATTAGATCATGGACAAAGGTAGAAAACTTTCTGTACATTTCCTGAAGATCGAACGCAATTATCGGCTATACACTAAATTAATTGTCGCAATAGTTTATTGTAGGGCATCTTAGAGAGATCATGATCTTGACAATGACTTGTTAGTCACAAATACAAAAATAACGATAATGATATTTCGCGTTGTAATTGTAACATTGCATGTAGCTATTAAATTGATAGTGAGATTCGGGTCAGGGTGAGCGGTACAAACCTAACTTCGATTAAATACTGCAGTATTATAGATACTTGCTAAAGTGCATATTAACTCTTCCTCCTTAAGTACTTGTACTTATTCGTTGTGAATGCTAGTTGATTCTGTTGATCTATGCAAATCAGTAAAACCTGCAATAAAGTTGTGCACGAGTTTCTTTACTCAGGCTTCGTAACATTTAAAATATTCGTGTTCACCAAAACCTGCGAAACAAGGGAGGATGAAATCCCAACAATGGAGTAAACGATCTACGAGGAACAAGTAAACGCCTGTAAATCGGATGAAAAAATCTTCGACGCGGTGGGCGATGACTTTGGTACAATCGAACGTATTCTCGGAACGCAGACTCTTCGCCAGCGTAAGCGATCACTGTGCTTGATGTGGCCTTGGTTTGTGTTGTACTGTCTTCCTTGTCTGAGCTTGAACTGCGTGAAGAAGTACTGATTTGAAAGCGCGCACGGATTGCTGGAGCTTCAGCAGGAAAATCCCTGATGCAACAATAATTCAGTTATTTAGCAATAACGCGAACCAATTAATTGAGCATGCAGTAACTTACCTTTCGATTCTCTTCAGCCAAAATAAATCAGAGTCAGAAACTGCGTACATGTAATGCGAAGCTTCCGTAACATGACACACGTCTTCAATTGGGAGAAACTCAAAAACTTTGACGAGCAATTCTGGAGACAAATGTTGAAGACTTGGTTCAAACGAGATTCCATCAACCAATGTCATTAGTACTTTGCCAAAGTCAATTTTAATAGTATCGGAAAGACTTGAGCCGTCGAGCTGAATTTGGTCCAACCACTGCTGGCTTGGTAAAAGTGCATTCACGTCAAAACTCCTCACGGAACAATTCACTGGTAGATAATCGCGAATATTGACATCAAGATGACAACTTTTCACTTGTGAATCGGCGTCCGCCGTTTCTTCCTGCTTGACATGACCTGAAACAAAAAGTGTAATTGGCATATTGACAATCTCGATTATCACTTCATCGCTGTTCACGGCACTGTCTTTACTTTACCATGAAGTGACAAATTCCCATTTTGTGCCAGCATGATTACGTCAACCGGGTTTGTGTAGATATACAGCGGTTCAGTTTCTTCAGGAGAAAGTTCCGATTGTTGTGCGTCAGTGGAGATAGCACTTTCTTGGCGCTCTACATCCCTCCGAAAAGAATGCGTAATGAGATTCTTCGGGTTTTCGCGTATTGCTCGGTAAGACACCGTCAAAATTCCCGTAGTTGAATTTCGTAGATTGGGTGGAAGCTGAGACGATAATCTGTCAATCAGTGGAGCTAAATTTGTCACGTTATCGCTAATGCATACGGTATGAGATTTCGAAAGACTTACGATATAATTCTTTCTTTGTCAGTCAAGAAACGAACTTCAGTCGGGTCAATTTGATTCTGAGACGGCACAAATCCAATCTCAATCATAGCGACATGGCAAATGCACGCAGTAATTTCGTCCAGCTTAATGGGAATGTCGACTTCGCTGTTTTCTGCTCCTGCTCCCTTCGTCGAGTCAGTGTTTCCTCGATTAATTAAATCGATCAAATGCTGAGGCCATGGACTTTCTAGTGCAATGTCGCGAATTCGTCGCAATGGTTGGTCCATTACGGAAGCCGTGGTTCGTCAAGTTTCAACAGGCACATCACAGTAGTTTACATCTCGCTGCTTTGGTTCTGATAAAAAAATTTTGTCACTCATTAGGAATCCTTAAGTCTTCATGCCAGAAAATATTACATACTGCGCAAAACATACCAACCAATGGAACAATGGAATTCCAATCTGGTGTTCAAGTGGCTACTCTCGTCGTCTCGTCTCAAGTACACGATTTCGCGTAGCAACAGTGTCTCGGTCCAGTCTGTGGGTCTGCCAGTTCGTTCATTCTTCTGAACGGTCACTGTAAATTATGTCACGAAAATCAGTTTCAGTTCATGGAAAATTGCTAACACGTGAATATTTATGTTTATGAATGACTTGCGGAACTCGATTACTTTCGTACGCAGTCATTTCTGACAGAATCGGTTCGCATTTTGATTTCATCCTTTCTTGTGAACAATTCTACCGGCAATAAGAATTGAATAAATTGAGATTGAGATTCTTGTACGCGTACGGTCTTTCTCTGTGTCGATTTTTTGATACGGTGAAAGTTCCGGATCCAGCACAACTGTTCCAACCCACCGTTGCCCATTTCTACTGAACTGATCTGCAACTAATTGCAGACTGTTTGATTTGCGAACATGGCGAACATGACATTGAATTCATACATTCATCAGGTAAGCCGTTCCTGGACCCGGTGAACCGCTTTCGTGTCACGCACGACCCGACTTTTCCCAATAATTATACTTTACTGCTATTCTCTTCAGATCTCCAATGCCTGGGATGATTACGATGGACAAGCCATTGGGGTACGCAGTAGCACAACAGGAAAATAATTCAGGCACAGCAACTTTTATGTGAATTGATTTGTTCGACTTTGTTGTTGGTTTGTAGGAGCTCTTATCATTAAGTGATCTCCACTGCATGAGTTCCACTTTAAGAAGACCAGATACTTACACAAGAAAGATTAAACAAGACCTTCCTTCGCCATTGTCCGATATGAGCGTCTTACATTTGCAGTAAGCCATTCCATTCATCTTCTATTGTTTTATACCTGACATGCTTCTACATTTAATTAATACGTGGTACTATTAATTTAGAGTCCTTGACCACTTAGATGCACAAAAATTCGATTCTGCATTACAAGCACAGTCCCAACTTGGCCAGCTATTTTGTAAAGTACTTCAGTCGCAAAAGGAAGAGAATTGGGCACTTCCGATAATGGACGTGATTTGCAATGACTTGCGAAGAGTTGCTATTACGGCCACCATCAATGAAGACGTGCTCCTGCGTTCAGAAGAAAATCAGCCTACCTGCATGGAGAGAGCTGCGGATGTAATTATGGCATTATTCAGAGTTTGTGCTGCAGACACGTACGTAAAAATTTAATGGTAATGTATTGGTGAGCAATAATTTTAATAACTATATTTTAGGCGTGCTCCAGAACCAGAAACGAAGCGGTGGGGAATGTTGGG
Organism: Mesaphorura yosii; assembly: GCA_009869945.1. Taxonomy (NCBI): domain Eukaryota; kingdom Metazoa; phylum Arthropoda; class Collembola; order Poduromorpha; family Tullbergiidae; genus Mesaphorura; species Mesaphorura yosii. Next base: position 164,566 of record WIXG01000045.1, on the reverse strand, counting down.
CCTTGTGAACCACCTGTTCAAAATTTACTTCCGTATTAATCGGTTGCAACTTTGCAAACCTTTAACGCGAGCCATTGAAGCACAAGCGATTAAAGACAGGTTTCCTGTCTCCCAAATGGTGACTTACAGATACTACGTCGGAAGGAAGGCAATGTTCGATTCTGATTTCAAAGAAGGTAAAATAATCGACTTATAAGGTGCTGGAGAAGGTTTAATGCATTCATATTTTTTGTGGTTTTTAGCTGATCAATGTCTCACATATGCTTTCACCTACACCGCGTCGTACAGGACGTCACAGAATAAGAGGAAAATACTCACCTACTTGATTCCAGTGAAAATGTTTCTTGTAAGATTAATATTTGATTCAACAATCTATCGTGTGGCTTGTACAATCCTTCCTATTCAAAGGGATGGCTTCCGACAGCAGAAGCATTAAGGAAGTTTGACATGTTGGAATTTCAAGAAGTTTCAGCCGCACTGAAAACAGGAAACGTGCGGAGATTCGACAAGGCACTCAAAGATAACGAAACTGTTTTTATCAAAGCAGGCATTTATCTCATACTGGAGAAATTACGAATGCAACTTTACCGTAATCTGTTCAAAAAAGTGTAAGTGACAAGTTGTTCTTTCGTCGACGTAAATTATACAGTGCACATGTGTAACTGACATGCAGGTATTTAATTTACGGAAACCACCAAATACCAATCCACGCATTAGAAGTGGCCCTCAGATGGTCAGGGCAAGAAGACATTGACACGGACGAAACTCATTGTATCACATGCAACCTTATAGCCGAGGGTCAAATTCGTGGCTACATTTCATATCAACATCAGATGCTTGTCGTCGCTAAACAAAATGCGTTCCCAAAACACTCGACGTTAAATGCAGATTCTTAGTTGAATCTCAGCTCATCAATTTATTCTAGCTAAATGTTTATCTGTTGTCCAGAATCGTTCAGACGAGTAAGTTTAATTTTTACAAAATAAATAAATACACATACAAGTGAGAAAATACAATCAACGGCTACAATACAAAATCGAAGTACGAAATGTCCTGATCACTGAGAATCGCTTGAACTTGAACTCGAGGAGTCGCTGCTCATCACTTCCACATCTTCATGATTTCTTGTAGAAGGATCGACTCCGAGACTAGGTGATGATTGTGGCGGATGATGGTAAAATCCCGATGTCATGCCCAGAGTGCTCATCATAGCGTCTGGTGTCATACTGCCTGAAAAATTCTGCTGGGATTGTGGATGCCAGGGTGGAAAAGGTCCTCCGACGTTATTTTGTCCCATATGTGGACTGTTCAGGGAATCCAAAAGCAGTGAGGGTGGAGCTGAGCCAGGCAGTTCGCCTAACTTTCCCAAGAAACCCATTCGCATTTCCAGATCGGTTGGATAAGGACGCCCTGAAATGATACCGAACCCGTTGCTATGTCTTTTGCTTCTTCAATCGATCGAATCAGGAAGTTTAAAACTAAGTTGACCGAACTTACGTGGATCTCCTGGCAGCCAATTTAATGGCGCCGCAACTGCATGAGTTGCAGAAATGCGATGAGCGAATCTGACCAATTCTTCGGAGGACACAGACTGCTGCTGCGCCTTGGTCATTTGATCAAGTTTCTGTTTGGCTTGGTACAGCGCAGTTGACAAAAGCACTTCCGCGTCTTTCAGATGCTTTTGCAATGTTTGGATCTCTTGATCGTAGTGATTAACCTCCGTTTCTAATTCCTCCATCTTTTCCTCGATTTCACCTTGCTCATGGGCTAACTGCACAACCAAACTCAAGCCAATTATTATTGCTGCCAATGCAACGCCAGCCGCAGCCGATTCAAGCGCGGAGCGTACCTTAAACATATCCTTCAGCGCACTGTTCTTCAGCAGAAGTAGCTGAATCAGTTGATTCTGATCATCTGGGCTCAGTTTGTCTTGTTTCGGCGCAATCGTACTCTCAAGCAATTCCCTGCGATAAGAAGTTAGTTACATTATAGTCAATTGATTAAAAACTTTCGTGCTGATTGCCGGCTTACTTTGAAATGTACTCAATATCATCGACGAGAGACAGCAGTTTCTCTTTCGTACTGACGTCCCTTGCAGCCATTTTAGATTTGATAAGAGGTAGACTTTGATGCACTCCTTAAAATCAATGGTCAATGGGCCAATGGTTTCAAAAAGTTTCCTCAGTAATTTCACGTACTTCTTGACGCTTGGAACTTTCGGATTTACGCGATCACAATTTGCAAGGAGGTTCGAGTTCCCGCAAAGCCAAGCATAAGTAATTTACGAAGCGTGTTTTGTAGTGTCGTCGAGCTACGCATTCGAGGCAGTACTCAAAAGAGTTGTTCAAAAGTAATTTTTGCAAGGGCTTGCATAACTTGCTGCTTGCATTGCATTGTTGCATTGCCATAGCTGAGGTTTTTCCAATTAATTTGCATAGAATCAATTTAAAGGAACCTGGATTTTCATGATTTGAATGTTTGTTTCAGTTTAATAATGTCAAGACTAATAAACTGTTAAGTGTATTGAGTTTGGACGTTTGAAGGCACCGTCTCTTATCAGGTCAGACGCTACACGCTGAGACGAATACTACAGAAGAAAACCGAAGGTAATTCAACAAATAGGAGTCACGAGTATAAGAAATCAGAGTCAAGAGTGTGCTTTCTAATAATCCGGGTAGAGGAGACTTTTGGACAATAATTATGGCAGTGGAACCTTGTGATAAGACCGAACAGTTATTAATTCGTTATAATTGACTGATAAGATTTCAGTACTTCGGGAGTACTGATTAAGTAAAGTGCAACACCATGATGGGACCACAGCCGGGTAAGAAGTTGCCCGGAATCTCAAAGCGTGAACTTGAAGAACAAAAGAAGAAGCAAGAGGAGAGAGAAGCCGCAGCTGCATTTCAGGAGTATTTAACAGAGTTTCAAGAGCCTGCAAGTGGAAGGGCACCAAACAAAGTTTGGGTAAAGGCTGGAACCTACGATGCGGGACGTAGAAGTAAGTGGTTCATTCTTTTACAGCCTTTCCTGAAGTTATAACTAAGGCTGATTAAAATGAATGACTGATGTTTTAGGTGAGGATACCAAAGATAGAGGCAAACTTTACAAGCCGACATCACGCTTTGAGAAAGAGGAAAAGCCTGTCAAATTTGAAGTCGAAGATTCAAGGCCAGAACGGCTGGGTAAAAAGAAGGAGAAAGAAAAGAAGAAAAGTAACCTGGAAATCTTCAAGGAGGAGCTGAAAATGTAAGTTGATGAATATAACTTAAATGTCTTAGAATTTAAAAATAAGATGTTATTGAATGACACGCAGTATTCAAGAAGAGCGCGAAGAACGTCACAGACTGAAAAATGTACTTGGTCTCCAAGAAGTCATTAAGCTACCACCGAAACCTGGGGATGATCTCAGAGCGTCATTATCTCTTGAACTCGGTTAATAACTTTAATCATCATCAAACATTCAGCTATACCTTTCGGCTAACGTTCTCCACTTAAAGATTAACAATCCCTTTCCCCTTTCTTCCCTACATCGTTGTTGCCCACCTTGAGGGTGAAACTTACTGCTGCTGCTTCTCATATCCGCAACAATTGGAATCTGATTAATAATATCATCTCTCTTTCTGGAACCTGCCAATTATTTTGAATTTAGACGATGTTAAAATGGGATCAATTGATGATGGTGATCCCAATACAACCAATATCTACCTGGGCAATTTACCTACAAAGGTAATTCTCCTTCTTATCAATTGATGCTTGCTTTTTGTGAACAGTATCTAACCTGAGTTCTAATTACATACAACGACAAAATTTTTCGACATATATTTCGGAGTATTCAACTGTAGTTTAGTATTAGCATAAAAACTGGGAACAGAACAGCTTTCATGTATGATGCCATTTAGCTTTTAGTTTCTGTTTTTATAGCACAAGTGTGGTAAGTAAGTTTGATTGCTGCTGATTTTGAAAGGCGCCTTCACGGCAATTCTTGACCTTTGCTTATTTGAATCGTTTGACTGTCCAAAGTCTGTACTTCTGGAACAAATATTTCTCTTTTTATTGTTTCCTACAACAGATATCAGAGCAGCAGCTCATGGATATCTTTGGAAAATTTGGTCCGTTGGCAAGTGTTAAGGTATTGTAAGCAAGAGTTGAGTTCATATCTGAAGAGCTTAACAAACTCAATAATGTATTTTCGTTTGGTCAAGGTCATGTGGCCAAGAACTGAAGAAGAGAAAGCCAGAAATAGGCTTTCTGGTTTCGTAGCTTACATGTCCAGGCGTGACGGAGAGAGAGCTCTGAGACATTTGACCGGATGCGAAATTCTTGGGTCAGAAATAAAGGTGGGATGGGGAAAAGCAGTTCCAATTCCGTGTAAGTATAATTGGTGACCTTGGAACATTAAATTGCATACAGTGCTAAAATAAGATAGCGTGTTATTGAGCACAAAGATTGTACTCTGTTCACATTTGCAGCGTATCCTGTATACATTCCTCCTCAAATGTTGGAATTAACAATGCCACCGCCGCTTTCTGGACTTCCATTTAATGGACAACCCGACAGACGCGATAAGCATAAGGTATGGATGCAGAAAGTCTTAACTCGAAAAAGCACATGGTACATGCATTCGATGTCACTAACTAAACGAACAACAATATCCAGGTACCGCCGCCCGGAACGCCGTATCCAACTGATCCCAGGGGAAAGGAAGAATTTGAAAAGGTAAACAGTAAGACTGGTACTGACTCGTAGTTGTGTACTTTGTCTATGTGATGGCAGTGGCAGAGTTAATCACATTATTTCCACAAAATTTAGATCGTAAATCGTTCAGTGGTTAAAGTGGTTATACCAACGGATCGACTTCTGCTATCTTTGATCCATCGAATGGTTGAGTTCGTCGCAAGGGAAGGACCAATGTTTGAAGCGATGATAATGAATCGCGAAATCAACAATCCACAATATCGGTAAGACAGATTTCGAAGTGAAATTTTGGGTATGTAGTAGACATTCATTGAATAGTGAATCTTCATTATTTGTAGGTTCCTGTTCGAAAACCAATGTCCTGCCCATATTTATTATCGATGGAAGTTGTTCAGTGTCCTCCAAGGTGAATCCACGCAACGGTGGAGAACCGAAGATTTTCGAATGTTTAAAGGTACGAAAGTTAAGTTAATCTTCAGGCAGAGTTCGTGCAGATAAAGAAGAAATTTTTTTTAGGTGGATCAATTTGGAGACCGCCGAATGTTGGCCTTTTCACTCAAGGAATGCCGGAAGAACTGGTTCCGGAAGAGGATCGTGAAACAAGAAAGGGCAGTTTATCTAATGCGTAAGTGAATAGAATAGCATGCATGATGGTAAGAATCTGACCGAAATCCCGTTTCTTCTCAAAGTCAAAGAAATCGACTGGAACGAATGCTGAGGGGAATCTCTCTGGAACGGAACAAGATTTCAGAAGTCATGATTTTTTGCATTGAACACGCTGAGTCAGCAGATGAAATCTGCCAATGCATCAAAGAGTCACTATGCAACCCAAAAACTGCATTAACAAGGAAGATCGGAAGACTGTACATAATTTCAGATATTCTTCATAATTGTTCGGTGAAAGGAATGAACGCATTTGCGTACAGAAAATGTAAGTTATCCCATTGAATGATTTTGAAGCATGAGAGGCCATTGCCTAATTGCGTTCATGACAGTCTTCAAGGGCCATCTGCCAGCTTGCTTTCAAGAAATACATTTCACTTACCAAACTGCTTTGGGCGATGGAGATGTGGCAAAATCAACTCAAGCTGAAAGTTTTAAACAACGAGTGATGGCCTGCTTCAGAGCGTGGGAGGAATGGGGAATTTATCCCCAAGAATATCTTATTCGTCTGCAGAACATATTCCTAGGCCTGATTACTGTTAGCTCCAGGGTAAGTCTTAATTCATTCAATTAAGGTTGTGGGAGGGACCTAACCAACTATGAGTTCATTTAGGAGGAAGAAGAGAAAATCTTGGAAGGTCTACAAGAAGAAAATGAAGAGGAAATTATGCGCAAATGTCGAAAGTCACCGCCTCGAGCCAGCATGCCACCAAGAAGTGCCATCAACCTCGTTCGGGCACTTCAGTCTCAAGATGTTGACCCGGACCTTGATGGAGTACCTTTGGAGGAGTTGGATGATGGAGTCCCTTTTATGCCTCCTACGGTCGAGGAAAAAGTAAAACCAGAGACACCTGCTCAAACTGCTCCAAAAGGTGGATTCGTTCCGTCCAAGGTAACGCTAGCGGTTCACAGCCGATTTTTAATCACAAAGGTTCAGCAACTTGTCACGACTCTTTATCTTGCAATTTAGTGGGAAACAGTTGACCCGGAGGAAGTGAAAGCGCAAGCAGTGACAACAACCTCCAAGTGGGACTTATTTGAAGAGAATTCGACCAATTCACAGGAAGAGAGAGATGGTTCGGGAAAAGAGAATGGGAAGAGCGGCTTAGGATTGCTGAACAATTATGATGATGACGACATTGACGGTGTTCCAATGGAGGAAGATGGTCAAACTCCGGGTGCCAACTTTAACAATGATGTTGGCAAAGTCGGTGTAGAAATATACGAGGACGAGATATCTGAAGAGAGGAGGCTAAAATTGAGACAAATTGAAAACAAAGTGCTGGCATTCCAAGACGAGTTGGAGTCGGGTCGCAAAAAGATTAAGTCCGGTGAAACAATCCAGAGCCTTATCACGCAGTACAGAGAACGACTCTTGAAAAAGGTTAGTTGCTGGAATATATTTTCTGGAGTCTCGATATTCAAAACCCGAGCCTATGAAGTGGAAATACTGATAAACTTATCTGAACAATTCAAAGTCCGAACGTGAAAAGTTAAAGAGAGAGTATCTAGATCAAGAGGAAGAGTATGAAGACGACGAAGACTATTCATCATCTTCGAGGAGGAGGCGCAGTGAACGAGATTCATCCCGCTCTCATCGTGATAGAGATCCTGGGTCCGACCGAAGAAGCGAACGTGACCGTGATAGAGAGCCGAGATCAGATCGAGACCGTGACAGGTCGAGAAGATATCGGACTCCATCACCTGAAGAGGATTATGATGAAAGCGGATATTCACCACCATCCAGCAGGTTGATAACTCTTATCCTTTCACTTACAATTATTACGACACAATTAAAATTTACCCAATAATCTCGGCCTTAAATTCAATTCTAAACTCATAACGTTGAAGTTGACTTTCCTGTAACATAGATTCAAACGACAGGTTTGCTCACTATTTTACATTATTTAAGCAGGTCAGCCAGTGGAAGATCAAGTAGAAAGTATGAGAATTCTGAATCAAGGTCACCAAAGCGTTCACGCTTAAGGTAATGCCCCTTCCTTCATAACGCGACTAAATTCTATTCGCATCAATTGCACTCGCGTGGGTTCATTAAAATTTAATTGCATTTTGCTCAATTTTCGCAACACGTCTTTCATATCGCTGTCCCTGCCATGCACTCGAGTGTAATGATATGAATGAGAAATTGGTCGAGCCAAACTCAATACGTAAATTAATGACCGACGTCAAGACTCAATCACATTCTTTCAATTTCCTTCCTCACGTTTGATCGTTCTATAAATTAATGACAATCTGTCTTGCTTTACGAACCAAAGAAGTCGAAGTCGGAGTAGAAGTCCACGATCTTCCAGGAAGAGTCGATCGCCGTCCCCCTCAAGATCCAGCAGCCAGCGACATCGTCATAAACATAGGCATTAAGGGTGAAAAATCTGTTCTTACTGTTGAGAGCAAAGTCGTGCTATTTTATATGTGCACTTAATTGTGAAGTTAGATCCTATCTACTTATCTTAAGTCAAAGATCATGATTTCAGATTTTTTGTTTTTTATAAAATGATGATTATGTGTTCAAGCCCAACAAATCAAATCATATTTAGTACAACGAAAATAAAAACATTTTAGCATTTCGAAGTTGCAGCTGTAAATGTTTTTGAGCCTTTGTTGACTGCTTTTTTACCTAGCGAGGATTTTTCCATTAAAAGCCATATAAGACTTATTTCCAACGGCCAATGACAATACATAGTTCAATGAAGATCGAATGTGAAGCCAAGCGACGACCCGATTAACACCTTTTCACGCCGTAAGCCAGAATCAAAATAACGGGACTTTGCGAAAAAGGTCAATGGACTGGACCCAATCTAGCTAGGCGACAATATCAACACACAACAGCCACCAGCTGGCCAAAGCAAAGCCCAAACATTGCACTGCACCTCAGAGTGGCCAGACTGCTTGTCGCCTGGACCGTACATGTACACCGTGTACAAGACGTGGCAAGGGTCTCACCGAACTGGACCATCGTCTTGCAGATTTTGATTGCATGTCTCATGAACGCTCGTGAACATCAACATCAATCACTGAGTTGAACGAACTTACCTCTTGTTCTAGTTGCGGCTGGTGGAGTGTGGAGCATTCTATCTTGACCTCTGTCCATTTTTCAGTTTATTCGGTGCGGACAATTTTCATGTGCCAACGGTCAATTTTGCAATTCGCAATCCTGGCGTCTGTACTAATTAGTAAGTCAAAAGCTGATCGCAAGCGAAGACGAAGACGCCAAAGTGCAAGCTCCTTCATCATCTAAGCACTTGGTAAGCGAAACAGAACTGAAGAGGCAGCTCATTTTCTCCTTGTGCAACGCTAATTCGCAACTTGCAAACTGAGGACTCATACCAGTGAGAAGTGAGGGCTCGGGAACTGCTATTCGTTCAACTCAGGTAATCACACAAAATAAGATGCTTTCCTCTTTCCTGTGTAATTCATTGCACCTGCAAATTCCATACAAAAATGTCGAAGACGTTCATATTCGGACTAAAGTACTTGATATTCAGTGAATTTGGCATTGGGCTGTTCATGCTGAGCTTAGAACGAAAAAAATTGCAGGGTAAATTACGATTCCCTCGAATATTAAACTACCGAACCGCCCAAATGAAGATTAGCATCTGCGAGTTCTTTCATAGTAGACACGAGCTACGCGCAGCAACAGCAAAACTTCGACAGACTTTCCAGACTGCTTGTCGCCGTTTTGCATACGTCATGGGCTTGAGTCCCTTCGACGCCCGTAGCTTCTTTGAGCTTACAAGAACCTAGCAATTTATAGTTTAAGTTTCGACGAAAGTTACTAGATGCTTCTGAAGAAACGTAATCTCTAAAAATGCACTTGCAAAGGCTGACGTCACTGATGATTTCACACTTTATGTTCTCTTTTCAGGCTACGCAGCAAGTAAGCGTCGTCAAGATGTATAGTCAAAACGAAAGGCATCTACCCATGTCGAAAAGACTTATGGAAGATTCTCCAGTTGAGAAGATGGTCAAAAGGGCACTCTCAGGTGTCAAAGATTGCCGAGATTTGGAGAGAAACGACGAGTGGGGGCAAGGGCAGGCGCAAGGAGGAAAGGCATTCCAAAACACTGCACTGTATAAACAACTGGCTCAACCAGTCGTCAAAGACAAGAATCCTTCTGCTTCTGCAAACGTTCGACGAGAAACTTTTGGACATCAAGTTAACTCTCCATACGAAGTTGATCCCCAGACATGGAAGCATGTATTGCCGAATGCCAGCATCACCAATGGGGTTTCAAAGAAACGGGCGCTTGATGATAAAGGAGACGGTGCTGTCGCAGTTAAGAAAAGACAATATCGGAAGAAAGCAGTCAAGCTCAAGACAACTACGGAAGTCATACAAGAACTCACTTTTTCACAAACCGCACAAATGAATACAATGGGAAACTTCGAACTTGCTTACAGAAACGATCCGGAAACCATGCCACCTTCCGCGCATAAGGCAAACAGCACTCAATTTTTGGACATAAGTGGCGTGATGGTAGCAGAAGGATCAACATCAGGAGTTGCAGTTACATCTTCGAGTTTCGTAAATTCTCCAGATAAAAGTTCGAGTCACAGCCTGTATCCTGAGTATTCAGAAGAAATACCACAACCACATTCTTTTCAACAGCAGTTCATGGCTTCAGAGTTTCTTCAGTCTCCTGTTCCAAGTCAGTCACAACAGCAGCAGCAGGGATACAAACCTCAATTGCAGTCAGTAACTCAACAGAACCCAAGGACTGTTCACTGCACTACCAATGGCAATGGCGCCTTCGGTCACCTGGAGCGAATGTCGAGCTCTGATCTTGTAGAGGCTAACATGAGGCTTTTAAGAGTATGCGTTTCTAAATCTAATATCTCATTATCCTTATCTTCGGTTTTGCAGTAAAATGTTCGTTTTATTTCTTCAGGAAATTGCGATTCTCCGCCTCTTCATTAAGTCTCAAAAACAGCGCATAGAAACTTTGTGCAAGCAAAATGAAGCCTATCGCAAGACCATAAACCAAAATACTTTCCAGCATGAGCTTGAAAAAATTGACATCATGTTCAGTAGCAACGATAATCTAGCATTTGACGGAGTCTCGCCACATCTTTGGGGTTGTTGAAGAATTTTGATTTTAATTGTCCAGATTTCCTTTTTCCGATACTGATATTCCAATATTTCATTGTTTTCAGCTATTGCTTTTATATTTAAATCGTTTACTTAGATAGTTTACTGGGGTTGTTAATGTTAAAATGAGTGGATACGATTTTGCATGCTATCACTCATCGAATGCCAATGCACGTCATATATCCTTGTTTATTTGTTGTAGTGATTTTATGTTAAGTTCATTCAATAAATGTAGAATCAGTTCTCGAATAATCAAACCCAAGATGTCAAGCGCAATTTCCTCCAAAGAAATTCTCAAGCAAACCAGAAACGTGAAACCTTCTCAATTGCGCAAAATATCCAGACTTTACTTTGCATGTGCATGCCGACTGATTAATCGCATGACGTTTGTCCAGACAAATTCTTTAATCCGTAGGTCTAGTCTACAGTCTGCCTGATTATGATAGTAACTTTGTGAAGAAGGAATACGTGACACTGGGGACATGATACAATTCTCACTGCAGGCGCTTATTTCTGACGCCAGCTTGTTCGAGGGTGTTATTGAGGAATGCAATGTTGACAAGCCACAATGGAATGCGTGAATATTGCATAACGAAAGGTGCTACCACGATGGACCAGTCTGGCACAACTCGCCTGGCGCTTATTGTGACGTGACTCGTATGATATTTGTTAATTAGCGGCTCATTTTACTTCTGGGGCACGTAAATTAATTCACAGAACTTAAAACCTCATCGCGAAGAGCAAACCACTACCACAATAAACTGGTGACAATAATGTGAATATGTCAGGACCGCTTCTTATCAGCGTAATGTCAACCATACACAATAAGGTGACAGAATCAGAATCATTCAGAGGTGCTTACCACCGTTTAATCCTACTACGACTACGACTATGGTATTATCGTACTATTTACACTGATATTGATGAGGGCAAATAAAACACTTACTTCCCTGATATGGCAGTGTGGGGGAACAGAGATTAGTAAATACTTGACACCTTCAACTAATTGTAAAGTACCAAAGTACCAATTATTCACCTCTGGACCACACCGCAAGATGCGTGTTGACGTAACGAGGGAATTAACACTGAAGCCCCAATCACACTACCAGCACGAGACCAATCACTTCACAGTAGCAGCGGTCTCGAACGCTGCGGCGCGGCGCCTCGTTGAGTCGTCGGTCAGCTTGGAATTCGCGATGTTGCGTAGTACGAGTTTGCCAATACTTCAAGTACCATTTTGCGATAATCGTGCTATTCCACCAACAAAAGTAAACATAATAACTTCATTTGAGCTTTTTGCACTTGTTGAAACTGAAACTCCTGGTTTTCCATCATTCGTAAATCCAAAAGTCCAGTCGAGAGATTAATCTATCAAATGAATGACATACTTGATGGGGGTAATTTAACTTAATCATGTAATCGAGTTAATTGTATTGTTCAAATGCCATCGATGCGGAATAATTCCTGCTAGCTATGAGGGTCCTGGGAGGATGAATAATGAGCCACGTACGACAGCACACACGAACACACGCGTCTCCTGTCCAATACAATCTGGTTGGACCTGTCCGTTTTTTGACAATCTGCGAAGATAATGACTTGTAAAAACACAGCATCACCAATTGTCAACTCGGAGCACTCGACCACTGATTACAATAAAATGTTTAGCATTGACCAATTTAAGGTTTAGTTGACCGATTTAGGAGGATTGACACTCACATGCAAAGTTGACCACGGCCTCTTTCCATCATTCGTTATTTGAGCCATGGCTGAAAGAAGAATTTCGAGGAAAGTTAGTTTTAACTCAAAACCAATTCAAGTCGTGGGACAGGACGGAGTAACGAACGATGATATCGTGGAAAAAGAAAACGACAAGACGACGACAGAGGGAATTGTCATCCCGCATTATCAACAGCACAATCACACCAACATTCACCATGACTTGAACAAGAATCGTTTTCAAGTGTCGGAAGTGCCTGCCGAAGAGAGCTCGGAGCTGGAAAGCGAAGTGGACTCGTCACTGGACGAAGAAGAGGAAGCTCCTCACACTGGATCAAATCAGGGTTCGTATGTGTCAAGATACTCAAAAAGTATGGGACAACTGACAGAAGTACTGCCACGGCTAGACAATTTCCGGGAGCACGGCTCAGTGCAAGGTCAAGTTAGGCCGACGCTGGATGAGCTTCAACATGGAGAAAGAATTATTGCTAAGAAAGACGAAAAGGTTCGATAAACGATTATATCGGCCGTTTAAGTTTGTTTAGCTTCACTGTCTGACTGTATCAACGACTTTCAGGATCCTGACGTTGACCACTCTGAGGCGCCAACCAAGTTGAAGGGAAAAGTAATCAAGTTTGGATGGTTAGAAGGAGTATTGGTATGCGAAGCTAAAGCAAATACGAATGTGTTTAGTAAATTGCCTGAAGGCGATGTCAAAGGATTAAATGATTTTTAGATGCGATGCCTATTGAACATTTGGGGCGTGATGCTCTTCATTCGCTTGAGTTGGGTCATCGGACAGGCTGGAGTTCTTCAAGGGATTTTGGTCATTACATGGGCGAATGCGACAACATTTATCACAGCAATCAGTATGAGCGCCGTCAGCACAAATGGACAAATCAAGGGAGGTGAGACTTGACAAGTTTAGCTTACGGAGCTAAATTGTATCCCTTACGCGTTCTGAAGCGAAATTTTGCAATTTACAGGCGGAATATACTACATGATTTCAAGATCACTTGGGCCTGAGTTTGGTGCTGCAATTGGGCTTCTGTTCACGTTAGCCAATTCGATTGCGGTTGCTCTGCACATCGTTGGATTCTGTGAGTCAGTGAATGACTTGTTGAAAGAGTACGAATTTGCCACAGACGGAATTATTGATGGAGGCCCACATGACACAAGAATCATTGGAGCGGCTCTTTTGTGCTGCATCCTCGTTCTGGTGTTCGTTGGAATGGACTGGGTGACGAGGGTATGAGCCCCAACCGAAATCGAGACCCTCGATCTGTTATTAAGAATATTATTAAGATGCGCCGTTCCTAATCTCATTTCAGACTCAAATGCTGATGTTGCTCATCTTAATCGCTGCACAAGTAGCGTACATTGTGGGCACGATCATAGGACCTAACAATGAAAAGAAGGCGAAGGGATTCATAGGATACAACAGTGAGTCATTGCAATTAACTGAAGAAGAATGCGAAAATGATCACCAAAGTAAAAAATTACTGGTTTTCCGTTGCAGTTGAAACGCTGAAGGATAATTTATACACGAGTTTCGGTCGTGGAATGGGCGATGACACAAAAGAGCATAATTTCTTCACCGTGTTCGGGGTCTTCTTCCCAGCTGTCACAGGAATTGTCGCAGGTACGCCATAAAATTAGACCTCGTTGAAGAGCAGTGGGTATCATTTCCTCACTTTTCATTGGCTGTTTCGTAGGTGCAAACTTGTCTGGAGACTTGAAGGACCCAGCAAGTGCGATTCCGAAGGGCACGCTGTTAGCCATTACAATCACATACCTCAGCTACATTATTTACGGGTAAGACCAGAACCAAAACTCACCGTCTGTTTGTCATCCGAGCTAATTGAATACATTGCACACAGTGCTATTATGGGAGCAACTGTAATTAGAGAAGCATCCGGAAACCAAACGGACTACTTTGACATGGCAGGCGAATATCATGAAAGTGATGTGTGTGATCGAGAAGATTGCAAGTTTGGTCTCTTGAGATCTGCCCAGGTATAAAATTCAATCATCGACGGCCCTTCTGGCAAATACGTATTAGTTCCTAATGAATTACTTTTCCTGGAAAGGTCATGGCGCTGGTTAGCTCCTGGGGTCCGCTAATTTACATGGGTTGCTTCGCAGCTTCCATTTCTTCTGCAATTGCTTCACTTGTCGGAGCGCCCCGAGTGCTCATGGCTTTGGCGAAGGACAAACTGTACCCTAAAATCCACTTTTTCTCAGTTGGCTATGGGGCAAACAACGATCCCGTCCGAGGCTACATTCTTGTTTTCATAATCGCTCTTGGATGCGTACTCATTGCTGATTTGAACCTGATTGCCCCACTTTTGTCCACCATTTTCTTGGCAGCGTATTGCCTGATCAACTTCTCATGCTTTCACGCATCTATCACAAAATCTGCTGGATGGAGGCCGGCATTCAAATTTTATAATGCATGGCTGAGTCTTCTGGGAAGCATCATGTGTCTCTCTGCTATGTTCCTGATGAATTGGATTTATGCTGTAAGTTTAACTTGTGAGATTGGTTTAAAGAACATTCATAAAACTAAATTTGTTACTTTTTTAAAGTTGGTGACTATCAGCATAAACATAATCCTCTACTTGTACGTATCGGTAAGCCATTTTTTAGCTCTGAATCATTCAACAATTAATGCGAATCACTCTTGAATCATGATTGTATGCATCTTTGCAGTATCGGAAACCAAATGTGAACTGGGGTTCCTCTACGCAAGCACAATCGTACAATTCTGCGCTGAAATCTACACAAGAGTTAATTAATGTTGAGGACCATGTCAAAAACTACCGACCACAGGTTCTTGTGTTTAGTGGATTGCCTGCGTCACGGCCGGCCTTAGTCGACTTGGGTCACTTGTTTATCAAAAACACAAGTCTGATGGTGTGCGGCCACGTGGTGAAGGTAATATCCATTTCCATCCTATTCTCTTGTTGACGCTTTGACACACGTGGGAGTGGAACATCAAACACTCTTTCCTGCAGGGCCCGGTGTTTCAACGCGAAAGGAACACGTTGATTAAGAATTCTTATGCGTGGTTCCGCAAGCATGGCAAAAAGGCATTTTATACGCTAATTGAAGCGGACAGCGTTGAAGAGGGAGCTCATTCGCTGATGCAGACGGCTGGACTTGGCAAATTGAAGCCAAATATGGTGCTCATGGGCTTCAAGCATGATTGGCAGTCCTGTAACTCTGAAGATATGAGGGATTACTTTAACATGATCACGTGCGTGACGAGTAATTTCTAACTCCAATGCTCGAATTAATCTAATCGGAATCACTTCACCTTTTCAGTGAAGCACTCAATTTGCATTTGGCTATCGGAATACTTCGTGTAAAGGGCGGTCTGGATTATTCTGGCATCATTGAAGAGGAAGGTCAGGTGACGGTTGAGGAGTTGTTGATGGAGTCGAGAAGTGGCGGGGCGCCAAAGGCGAAGACTGAAGAGTCTCAAGGTTGGCTTTGTCTTCGCATATGGCAAACATTGAATGCACTTGTTTTGACGTTTTTCTTTGCTCTCGCTAGACGAAGGCCCTGGCGGCTTAAACAAGGCAGTTGCTCTCAGTCCAAATGGCACACCAGTGACCGAGACAGCTACGGTGGACGAAACAGTCGAAGTCAAAAAGAAGAAATCACGTAAAATTTCAGTTTCGGCCATGTACCATGGTACGCAACCAGGAAAGAAACCATCGCGTGAGATTCTGAATAATGTCACACAATTTCGGAGAAAACATGCTGGCAAGACTATCGATGTTTGGTGGATGTATGCTGCCTCCTATAATTGATCAGCTGATGGCTTTAAATTCAATGCTCGCTTGAATATTTAGGTATGACGATGGTGGATTGACGCTCTTGCTGCCATATCTGCTTACAAAGAGGAAGCAGTACGCTGGGACAAAGCTCAGAATCTTTTCATTGGCTCCAGGCGGAGAGGATGCGCTGGGTCACGAGCAAAGAAGGTATGACCACTAGCCTCATATGAAGGGCCATATGTGATTTGAGTTATTGAATTTTCTGGCCAACAGCATGGCAACTCTGCTCGCCAAGCTGCGCATAGACTACAGTGACGTGATTGTCATCTCGGATGATGCCAAGATGAAGCCGGACGAGTCAATCAAGAAAGAATTTAACGATATTATCGGCAAATTCAAGGCCAAAGGAGAGATTTCTGAAGATGAATTGAGAGCGCAAAAAGAAAAGACAAACAGACACCTTCGACTGAGACAGCATCTGCTTCACTACTCGAAGGAATCTGCATTCATTACCATGTACGCCACAACGGCAAACACCGTGGCTTGACTTGATCGAATTTTTTAGATGAAATTGACAGCTTCCAATTTCTCATTACAGGACGATGTTGATACCTCGCAAGGGTTCTGTGTCACCAGCTCTGTACTTGGCCTGGTTAGAAATTCTGACACGTGGAATGCCTCCATTTTTATTGGCACGTGGAAACCAGTCATCCGTATTCACCTTTTATGCTTAGGACGAGGATGTTTTTAAGGCGGTATCGTTTTTCTTTGTTTGTGACTAATGCTCGCGTGAATCTTTGAATCGCTGAATTTATGATTGTGATTTCATGTGAACATTTTTGCTCTACAGTTAGAGGTCATGTTTTTCTGTGTTATTCATTATTCATCAAAGCGGGTAATAAACAACATGTTATTTTGGCTTGATTTTCTAAATCAGTATGGTGAGTATGAGAGTCTATAAAAGGATGTCGAAAGCGACAAGGTCCGTCATTTGAGCCTTCGCTTTCAATACGTTCTCGCAATTCTTAACCTGCTTCTGCAATGGGTAAACTCGCGTCCCTCACCATCCTTTGCTGCGTCGTCGTTTACGCAAGCTCCAGTCCGCTGAAAGTGAAACGTAAAATGACGATCAACAACGCGGCCGTAAGCAGCGGTGTGGTGTACAGTCAATTCAATGCGGCGTCTCAGCAGCACGGGAACTACGAGGAATCCACGAGCACTGGCTCAGAAAAAAACTCCTCCGATGACGCTGAGGTGAGTGCCAAAGTGCAAAAAACTCAGTTTTCTCATGTATCCTTACTGCCGTATTCCCTGACAGGAAATACACGAAGAAAAGGACACTCCTGCGGCCGTCGCTCCAGCAAAGGACGCTTCTCCTGCGGCCGCCGCTCCTGAAGTAGCACCAGCAGCAGGCACTCCTGCTGAAGCAGCACCTGTGGCCGCCGCTCCTGAAGAAGCGCCACCAGCAGGAGGAGACGCTACGACAGCAGTAGCACCTGCAGCTTAAACTAAAATTGGCTGACACCACCACTAGAGCTCCCACCCATAAATCCACTTCAGCAAGTAATGTACCATGAAGTCGGCCCAACTTGGCATTTTCCGACAAAATACAATCCTCCGTTGTCTTAAATATCCCCAGTCTCTCGTGTTCTTTAATTGTTGCATCCAGCCTGAGCTGCACCTACAGACCCCATCAGCATCAAATAAGTCTTATCGTCTCGCGAGTCCAATCTCAGTCTCATAAGACACGTCGAACCGACACTGATCATTGCATGCTGGACGGACTAGAGCTTATGTTATATGCTTTTGCTTATTGGGATTTCGAAATACTCGGTTGTTTGAACTGACGACGATAAAAGTGTGTTGGTGGTCATTTGCTTGTCGAATGAGAAGAAAATTTGGCTTTTATTCTCAAGTAGAGAATCATTGACGGGGCCACAGAAGACACGGTGCTGAATAAAGTTGGACAATTGGGGCTCAGCAAAGAGCGCCCATTCACTCTGAATTGCGAAGGATGCAAAGTTTAATCAGTTTTGGAGTAAACTGTCTTTATTTCCGAATTTTTATGTCTTATCAGGACACAATAATGCTTTGATACACTCCTGCATGTCATCAAAGGTGAATTCCCATCCTGGTTTCGGTCTTGTTGTCACCCAATGCTTGATCTGCGGCACATTGTAGAAATTTTCTTTCGCCTTCTTCAGTGCTGGATAGTTTTTGTACAGCTCCCACCCACAAAACCACTCGTAGTACGTCAACATATGATGCACCGTGAAGTCAGTCCAAGTCAGGCCTTTTCCGACAAAATACAATCCTCCCTTGTCTTCCAGGATCCCATTGAATTTGGACAGGTACTTTGGTGTCGCAACTTCCAGTGCATTCTTCAGCATTGAACTCTTCTTGTCTGGGTCCATTTCCTTGAAGTATCCCAGCAATTCTAAATGTGAATGATATCAGGATAACCATAGTCGATTTAATTTATTAAAGGGAAAATGTATACCTCCCATGTAATCCACGAAAGAATCCACGATTTCATCGCATTTCGCGGATTCAAAGACATTAGCGCCGGCAAGACCATGTTGATGTCCGACGAAGCGATTAATCGCTCTGAACTGTGCAAGTTGCTTCCCATCCACTTCCAGCACTGGTACATGACCCCAGATGAACTCACCCCATGGAAATCCTGTGCGTAGACGCAGAAACAAAATGAACTCATTCACGGCTTGGCTAGCTTGGCTTATTTTGTGTCCCGCCCTTACGCTTTTGATTTTCTGGTGACAACAGAGGAAAGTTGCCCTTGAGTGGAATTGACCGATCGTCTTCGTACGGGACGTTTGCATACGCAAACATCAGGCGGGTAATTTCCGCCAGGCCAGTCCAATCGTAATATATGAGCTTGTAAGTGCTGCTTGCCATGTCTCGGAGGCCTCCGCTGCAAGTTCAGTGAGCAAACGTGACTGAAGGAATGATGATACCACCATACAGTCGAGACGGTTTTAGATCTCAACCGCAAAAACATGTTACGTAATCAGCAAATGCTACGTAGAGATGCGAGGTTGAAATAGCGAAACAAAATTCGTCCTTCAAAATGGTAAGCGTTTATTGTAGCCCAATTCTCTTTGATATATTGAAGTAATCAACACATTGAAGGAATTCATTTGTTCACGTTCAATTTTTGAAAGATTTTTTGAAAGACTTCGTCGCTTAAGTGCATTGCCGGCGTGGGTCTCGTAGCTACCCAGTTCTTAATTTGTGGAATGTTGTAAAAGCTTTCCTTTGCCTTCTCCAGTGCTGGATAATTCTTGTACAGGCTGATGTTGCAAAATTCCTCAAAGTACTTTAGCAGGTGGTGAACAGTAAAGTCCGCCCAAGTGAGACTTTTGCCAACCAAGTACACGCTACCATTGTCTTCAATCAACTTGTTAAATTTTTGCAAGTAGTTTGGAGTCGTAACTTCCAAGATGGTCGTCATCTTTTCCTTCTTCTTGTCGGAATCCATCTCCCGAAAGTATCCTTGGAACTCTAGAAGGAATTGGTAAAATGTACTTGCACGGGCTCTTTACTTCATTGGTGTGGAAAAGCAGAAGCGCTTCTTTTGTACAATACCTGCGACGTAATCCATGAACGCATCGACAACCTCATCGCACTTGGCAGATTCAAACTCGTCCTTGCCCGCAAGACCCAAGCGCTTGGCCAGGAAGCGGTTGATGGCTCTGTTCTGAGCTATCATCGGCTTCCCATCGACCTCCAACACCGGAACTTGGCCCCACGGAAATCCTGTCAAGTCACATGTGCGAGAAAATTATTGCATTGCGGTACTTCCCTTCCACGTCTCTTTCCTCTTAATCTTTTCCAATTGGCGTGACTTACGTGCTTTGTTTTCGGGTGACATTCCTGGTATGTTGCCTTCCAATGGAATGCGCTCATCTTCGTATGGGATTTTCGCATACGCAAAGATGTACCGTGTTGTTTCTGCCAACCCAGTCCAGTCAAAATACGTCAACTTGTACCTGCTATTTGCCATTTTGCAATGATCTGATTGTGAATCTGTATGTCCGATGCTCGGTGCTCTGGGCTTCAAATGCGAGGAAAGAATGAAATTTTGATGTCTTCACTTCAACGTATTTATGCGGCAGGTCAGTAAATGCTGGAACACACAAACACGGCAGAGTACTCTCAAGGTTACATCCAAAACGTTTTCATTCCCTCGTGAGAGTCAGCACAGACACAGTCAACCATGACCATCGAATTGTTACATAACGCTAGCTCTTCTGTATAATTCCATCAAAGCACACAATGGCACAATTACATAAGCATAAGCTGTGTATGAGAGCGTTATATCTCTGTCAATCTTCAATGTTATGGCCAAATGTAAATTCAATTACGTAGCCATTACGTATATTCAAATTCATGTCCAAACTTGATTCAAAATACGTCGGTTCTTGCCTTGGTTGACGTTGGTATTTGATCACAATTTCTGAAGGAACTTGATGCCTGAAATCATAATTTCGCAATCTTATTTGTGCTTTATTGTGCAGTTGTTTTTGTGGTTTTCAATATGCACTCAGCAGCTAATTATTAAATACTAATGAAGCAAGTACTCGCTTTTTTTAAGGGAGCTCGATAATTTGATGATTATTATATTCTCACTAATGAGTGGATTTCGTGGGCTCGATGCTCTGACAACTTATCATTTTTCGTGCCACACTCATTTCCTTCATTGTAGAAAATAATTGGCACAGAGTAATTCCGGGAGGAACTTCACTAATTGAGTGGCAGGATCATCGAGCAGAAGAGCAGAAGGCAATGTTGTTAGACTCGAACTCGTGCTCACCCAAAAATGCAGATAAAAAACTGTGGCTTGGATAAGATTTGGAATATTTTCAATGATTTCTTGTGGTCAGTCTCAAAATGAATAATCAGCTTGACGTCGAGAACCGAGTTTATTTAAATCCTGACGTATTCCAATATTTGCTTTATCTGTTTTCCTGCGCTGAAAGTTAAAAGACACGAATTCGTACTAGCAACGCTTCTCTTAAGTCTCCAAGATGACTGAAACCACCTGGACCGCTTTCCTGGCTCTGGCTGCAATCATTGTGCTTTCTGCTTTGGTGGGGGATGTGGCTGCTCGTGGCGGCGGCTTGTGTAAGTGATATGCAGCCTTTTAATTCCACATGTATCAGATAACTCAGGTTCAACCTCAGATTTTCAATCCAACAGCATTCATGAACGGAATTCTTGCATCACACCAGGAGGGCGTCGTGCAGGATACCTGAGCGAAACCAAATCGGCTAATCGACTGCTCCTTTCGTTTCACTTGTACCAAATTTGGACGAAATTGAAATGCACACAATTAGAGTGAATAAAATCAAGTATTCGAACTGAAATTGAATTAATTCAATGTCGTACGTTCTGAATTTCGCGATCTCACTAGAATTCTTGTTGTGATTATAATCGAAAGAAAGCATTTTATTCTTGGGTCAGGTTGTGACAATTTTATTGATTTATTATTGAAGAAATCCAGTGACGAAAAAATGGAACCGATGTAAAATAGTCCATTTTTACAAGGTCCGTCCCATTCAGCGCTAGTGACAGACCAAAGCTGGTAATTCCGACAAGAACTGGTTCTGATAGTGTTCCGTCGAGAACGATCAGTGGTCCACCAGAGTCGCCCTAATGGACAATTAAAACCTAGACGTCGGGCATCTTTGAGCTATGGCAATTCTTTACCTGCCCCATTTGTGCCAGATTGTCTGCTCTGGTTTTGTTGTCATTCGAGTTTTGATCCAGCCCAGTTTTACCAGTACAGATTTGACTGCCTGTCAATTGGGAATATTTGGGGTGCATCGAGAGCTCAGATGGCGAGATAAGAAGCCAAAAGTACGTGAAGTAGTGCAAACAGTCACTAGCATTTTGAATTATAAAGTGATTATTGGACTGCAGTATGTTTGGTACGTCTTTGCTGTCCGGGCTCATGCGGCCCCAACCACTGGCGGTGGCGTTTCGCCCTTCGTAGTACAGATTTTCTATGAATTGCATTGACATAATTTCGGATCATTGCTTTGCTTCATTGCTTCCGATGGAAGCTGAAGGAATGTCTGGACTACCTTCAGGAGCCAATTCGATTACTTTCGCGGCGATTCCATTCATCATAATTTCAGTCGTCAGTTTAAGCAAGACAATGTCGTCATTGAATGTTGAGGGGTCATAGGCATAATGGAAAATGATTTGCTCAACTTCGTAAGACTTGGAACCCACGTCGGCATCGCATTTGGCTGTATCTCCAATAACAACGACAATGTCAGACGGCGATTTGTTCATGTCGCTTTTGAACCTAGCAAAGCAAGGACAAGGACAATTTAGACTCTTGCGTGAAGCACGCCAGTTCGATCGGAGTAGCTTATGTAAAGCACGTTTTCAACTTACTGCCCAAAGAAACAATGTGCTGCAGTTAGAACGTATTTTGGATGGACAATTGAACCACCACAAAAGTGAGCATGTTCGTGATAGTCGCAGTGTGCTTTTTCAAAGTAGGATTGTGCGAATTCTGTCCCGTGGCTCGCTTCTATTGACTGATAAGTTTTGCGAATGCTCACTTGCCAGGGAACCTGATCAATGGTCGTGTTTTTCCCGTGGTAGATCGCCTTCGCCTTCAAATTACGGGGTCTACGAGACAAGACGAAATGATGGTTGTCAATTTACAAATCAATTACCCTGACAGGTGCAAAGAAAAGAATTTACGCCTTGCTATTATGTTCTTGACTCGGGTCAGAATCCGCCGATGAATTCGAACCTCGATCTTTCTGCACATCATTTTTAAGTACAGAAACTTGCATGTGCCACCGATACTCTAAGCTGGACATTAACGCGAGTAATGTTAGTATTTTCATGCCAGAAGCACGGGGATCTTGCGTGTCTACGAAAGCTGATTCAATAAAATTTATGAAGAATTCCCGCAAGATGAAATTCCTAGACGTTAGTTCAGACTTACTTGCATATCCAGTAAGATTTCCGCATCGTGCCGATGGAGTCCAGCCATTAAATCCTTTCAACAAGAACATGTCGGAGTCGCAATCTTTGGGCTGTCTGCCGTATTTGGGACCATCAGTCTCGAATTCAATAAAGTCAATTCTGCGCAAATTGGGGACCCTTAGCCAAATGGCAAATTCGGATTTCGTCTATACGCTCTAATTGACTAACCTTAGGGTAACATTGTCATATGGCAGCAATATTTTTAATTCGCAGGTCAAGTCTCCAGATGAGGCGTTGGGGTAATGTGGAGATTTGAATGAAACAAGAGAATGCTCGTCAAGGGTTGTCAGAATTTGGCCACAATAACCTTGGAACAGACTTGTTTCTGGAAGTCATAATCTAAGTTTGTACTGTTGTCAAAGAATACGTCCAAGGATCTTACCATTAAATATTTTAGATTCACCGGACGAAGTTCCGAGGTATCCGAATGTCCATATAACGGATAGCAAAGGCCAAGATTTAGAGCTCGACATGGCTAATTGAACAACCAAATATGTCACCTAACAAAGAAATCCAAATTTATATTTATTTTCGAGGAAAGACTTTTACAAAATTTGAATTTACAAAACTTGCACCGACTTCAAAATAATCGTCCGATGCTAGTTCACCCTGCGAAGGCAGCGTCGGACTAAATTTTCCATAGATGCTCCTTTTCTAAACTCGGGTTTCAGTGTCAGTGTCGTTGAATTAATTGGCTGGTTGGCTTTCCGTGACTTCATCTCGACGCGTGCAAACAAATCTTCATTATCACGGAATCAATGGCACTGGTCATGATGCATTCTGATAATGGAATCGTGATTCATGATTCAAACCATGAATCATGGTGTACGGAAAGCAATTGATTGCGTGTGACATGTCAATACTCTAGGATGTTAAAGTTTAACTGATTCAATGTCAATTTCTATAAGGTTAGGGCTAATTTTCAAAATGAACCTCAGCTTCAGTGTAATAAATTGATCTCAAGTCTCCACGTATCAAAAACATTTAAGTGGCTCGTGCGTATTGACCATAGCGAAAATCCCTGGAATCACTGCGCTGGTAAATATCATTTACGAGAAACAAATCTCCAAATCAAAACATGAACAATTTAATAGTGATAGTTTTGCCCGAATAAGGAAAGAACTTTGGTGGATAGAAATTAAAATTGTCACGTAAAAATTATTCGAAGTGCATGTCGCAAGGTTGGGTCCCACGCCAGATGTTTCATAAAATGCGTGCTTTCCTCCTGTCTTTAATTCCAGCATTTTTCTTGCATGCAAAGTAAATTTTGGAGGTTTCAACCTCACCTTTCTTGTGTTACTGAAAGAAAATGTTCTCCCCATCTTTCCTCACACTGCCCGGCTGTTTAAGCTGCGCAGTTCATTCGTACTTGCCATCTCGCTCTCCGATTCCCCGTCTTGTCAGAAGAATTATGTTACATTCTCTCGACCACTTTCATTAATTTTACACATGAGAGTATCCAGAAGAAAAGAGAGAACCCAAAATGCAAGCGAAGCACTTGAGTCTCCTTTTACAATGCCCATTAAATGAAATGCTCGGGAACTTTCAAGGACAACCAGACGAGGGAGAGAGCAGCCAGGAGAAGAGAAGAGAGAAATGGAAAGACGACGAATAATAACAATAATAATACACATGGACAAAAAATTGGATCTCCTGCTCTTGGCCTGGGCCTGCCTGGCAAGCCTGTCCTTTTGTATGAAGTAATGCATGAGAAAGGTTTTACTTTGAAATTGTTTCATCATCCCTGCCTGTCTGCCTGCCTGCATTGAACAAACATCCCTTCATCTTTTCTTTTAACTTCTTTCTACGTCTTTCCCGCAGCGTCATCTGCTCTGTTCTTAATGCCACGTCGCATTTCTTTTCTTTCAATATTTCTTCCTTTCCTGCACCAACATCGCCACGGCATGGCAGTCGTCTCCCGTCCTTTCAAATCGCATTTCGTGGGCTCACCGGCTCAAAACAAATTGAACCCGGTGTAACAGCCTCGAAAGAAATTACGTCCTTTCTTTAGTTTCTTTTGAAATTTCAACCCCTCGACTCCAAAAGACTTACCAGCAGTGCAGCCGCCAGAATACGTGCTATGATTACGTATTATTCTTACTTCTCTCCCGGTCCTTTTCTTAAACCTGTGTTGGCAATGCTTACCGACACACGATGGAATGTTTTCATTTTCTGTACTCGCTCTTAGAAGCGAGGGAACAGAGACGGAGACCAGAACCGACGTATGGACTGAACTTGGAAAGAAAGACTTGAGCGATTGCCGCCTTTAGCACTGGGCGATGTAGAAATCTGAGAGTGTAAGCACGGGACAAGCGAGCAATCGTACCTACGTTTCGAAAATCAGAAGTTGTCCCAATGAAAAAGGAGACGAGAAAACGTCAATGCCCAAATTGCATCGAGTAGAGGTCATGCTGGAAATCTTGGTTGAATCTATATTCATTTAGTAAGAAATATCAGTCATAAATTGGGCCCAGTGTCTGGTGCAGGTTGGTACGGAATCCAACTCAACGGGTACGAGTACCAGAATTTAATGACGGTTGTTGCTACACAAACACTTTAACTATTTGCATGAGTCATGATTTTAACTTTAACTACAATTTTATGCTTTCATCATCATCACCATCACCGTCGCTTTGTCTAAGAAGCACACTCGTGCTAAAATACGCTTACTTTATTTCACTTTGAGGCGAGACGAGCCGAGGTCACCGCTTGGACTCGTGTTCAGCTTAGGATGAAGTGTACGTACGTGGTTTAGTATTGCCAATACCAAGAAGTGCTTCGTCTCTCTCGCCGATCGTCTTTATGAGCAAAAAATGAGTATTCGCAAGTATGCACGCAGTACAACGAGAGTGTGTTTTTGCTTTTGCTTTTCCTTTGTGGTACAAAATTCGTACATTCTCGTGTCTCCCACCACAAACCGCTTGGCGACTCTCCTTTGTAAATAAATTCATCGCTTCTTGTCCTTCTTACAACGCTGCATCGCAGCGTTACGAAAGCAAAATACAAAATGTGAAGTTTCATCGCGAATTCACGCTCGAGGCCAAGGCTTACACTACCACTTGAAGAAGAATTCAATGAGCACAAAAGAAAATACATGGAAAAGTGGGCCCGGTGCAAAGACGAAGCAGAAAGGGATGAAAATGTCGAAACAACTTGTTGCTCAGTAGAAATGCGTATTTTGTGGGATACAGAAAGAGAGAGCTGTAGACGGATGCGGCGCGAGGAAGATGAATAAAAATGCAAGCCGAATTGAGAAAGGACTCCACGCTCGGTTAAACAAATGCGTGCATGGAAATCTAGATGCGCATAGCACAGAAAACAGAAAGTCGTAAGCGACATTAAAAGTCTGTCTAATCACTCACTTGAGGTTGAAGGCATGGGAATACGAACGGTGAAGGTTAATTAAGGGAAAAAGATGTCGCCTTCTCATTATAATTAAAGGATTGATCGCAACTGAATCGAGCTTTCTTTGGTTCACAGCTTTCGGTGCAGCTGCGGCTGGTTTATGAAGTCAAGTGCAAGGTTAAACTTTCTTGACGAAGCAAACGATCAAGTGGCCATTTGAAACTTTGCGAGAGATTCGCTATAACACGTTGTGTTAAGCAGGCTGAACGACGAGGTAGTCACAAAGTTTAAAGTCTCCACACATTCAAGTAATGTTCCTTCGTACTAAAAATTTTCTTGTGCAACATGCCGCAACTTTCCTGGTCACATAAATTGCAACCCCAAAGACCTATCAGAACGGAATGCAGAAGACGCTGGTTGCCGGCTCCGATGCACATCGTCCTTAAACTGCTGGGCCAGCAACTTGCTCGGGAAGTCTGATCTTGTAATAACAGTAACAGGAAAGCATGAATGAGATTAAAAAGGCTCAATTTCCACAGTGTACAATACGTAACTTAATGCCAACCCAGTCGATAAATAAATGTTGTTTTTCATTTCTCTTCTCCAACTGGCTTCCTTGTCTCCTCTTCTCGTTGTTCATCTCTTCATAATAAATATTATCAATATCAACACGAGTTTCCAGCGAATCCGGCCCTGATGCACTGCACCACATGTGTGGCACAAGTAGAGAAAAGTGTAGCATACCACCGCAAAGCACTGGTACAACAAAGTTCAGGCATTCAGTATACGAAACAGACAACCACTTGCAAGGCAGACTCAACTCATGGATTAGAAATTTTAATACACGTCGGGGATGAGTCAACATGTCATCGGAAAGGGCAAGAAAAAAAATAATGCCGCTAAGAAGTAGATAAGACTAATACCACGAGTACGACGTGCAAGTGGTTAGTAAAGACGATGAAATCATCGAACAGTCTTGGAAAAGCCAACAACTTAAATTAAATTCATATGAAAACTGAGAGCTACTGCGGACTTTGCTTTTGCCTTGCTTCAATCGTCAACGCAGGATTTATCGTTCAGGTCCAGAAAGTGCAGATCGCAGGGTGAGAAGAGAAGAAAGGGTAAAGGGGAAATTAGAAAAGAGAAACTTAAAGTCACCACACCACAGACCAGACCAGACGCGAGATGCGGTGCAAAGTGCAATGTGCAATGCAAACGTAGACGCAGATGATACGGTTGAGTAAAACTCTGTTTCCTTTTCCAGCTCATGCTATGTCTGTCTGTCGTGTTTTAGATTGTGCCTGATTCATACGCAGTAAAATATTTCCCAATGAAAATACTGCTGCGTAATATCAAAACAATTTTATTACACTGACGTACTTGACTAGATTATAAAATGTCAGTTTATTTTTCCCCACTCCAGAGGAGTTCATCACCTCACACGGCCGCACCGCCTGCGCCCGATACCATTCAATAAAGTACCAAAGCACCGAACAGTGCCACGCAGTACAGCGAAAATGCATGGTGTATAGAAATCCACTTGTTGATTCAGACCTGGCTGATGTTGCTATTGCTAATCATACTCCACTCCGCCTAGGATTTTGTGGATCGCGATCCCATTGGATTGCATTGTGTTACACGGGCCGAAGAACCGTGTTATTGTTATTTTTACGTGCAGACTTAAAGCTTTGGCATTATTCTTTTATTAATGTTTTGCAATTTCAATTTTTTAACGATCACAATCAGACTGCGTTGAAATGAGTCTGCTCTATTGTTGTGCAGGGGATTGCCACGGCGTATTACTTTTCCCGTGTCTGCTTGCCTGCCTGATTCTTGTTAGTTAACTCTGGTTTTAAATGCGATAAACTGACTATTGGCCGACGTGTTATTTGAGCGCTGGCGCTGCTAAAGAGCTTAGATGTTTAGAAGCTTATTCACTCCTTTAACGATTCACTAACACTAACTTAATATTGTTGTACTTTAGTACAACTGCACTCGCATCTCTTTTAGCTATACTTCAAATTATGATTACGGGTTCGGGAAGAGATGAGAAGAGAAGCAGCAGTTAACAGTGATAAGCTAGCTAGCAGTTCGCATTTAGCGCAAGCTGGCAAAGGGCAAAGTGAATGGAAAGAGAAAAAAGAAAGGAAGTAGGTGGACCATGGTGTGCCGTGACTCTCGCGATTGCACTCTGACACAAACACACAAACAAGTATGAAATGAGTATCGGTATTGAAATTTACATTAGCATTTACCGTGTTTGACTTTCAAGGGGAAATTTTCATACTTTACTTTTGACAATGCGATGGTGACGCTGACGCTGCTTTTCGGCTGCCGACGAGACCTTCACTTTGCATTTCATGCCCACGTGTACTCTGCGTTTGCGCGTGTATTTGACAGCGACAGCTCATTTTCATTGCATACTGTTCCAACCCCATTTCTAAGTGAGCTAACTGAAGAGCTTCAGAATCAATCGGAATTTTTATACACGCAGTGCAGTCAGTGCAGTGCCATGCATGAAATATATCATGATTCATAGTCCATTAAGCCTTTCATTCCTTCACTCATTTTCTGGTACACTAAAGCTCTGTCTCCTGCCTGGCTTGACCTTCTCCTTCTCCCAGTCTCCTCTCTCCTTAATGGTAATGGTACTTGAGGAGAAACAGAACGAAAAGGCAAAGGCGAAGGTTGCATGGTTTGAATACGAAGCACCATTCATTAGCGACCAATATTACTAACTAGTGCAATAGCAGCCATTACTATTAAGCTGTGGTACTATTTAACTAAAGCATAATAAGATTGAAGCAATGCTACGAGCTGGCAGTAATGAGAGCATAATGCTATTGTGTACAACATTCGTTCGCGTTTGAACTCTGTTATCAGTGGAAATGGAAACATTTTAAAGTTTACATTTCATGAAAGGAGCAGAATAGCGAGTAGCTTATCAGCTTGTACTCGTACTCGTACTGAAGTAGAATTACAATTACAATTACAATTTCCATGACCATGCTACGAAGCTACTGCGAGCAGCCAACTTCATGGAATTAGAATTAGCATGTGTCTATGAATACTGAATTATGATGCGTAGTAGTACTTTCGTGCTTGTACACTATGAATTGTAAATTTCTTTTCCTCGACTACGAAAGAGCTAACTGCCAAACCACAATCAGTATTATAATTTTCCCTTTTGAAATATTCTGTATAGCCAGCGCCAGCGCCATGATTAAGAAGAGCACGCTGCTTCTGCTGCCGTTGCTCTTGCTGTTGCTGTTGTGGTGTGGTGGTGGTGGTGCTTACTGTTCATTACTTACACTATACACCAGCCAGCTACGCATGTGGTACTCTCTCTTTATTTTCACAAAAATTTCCCCACAATCCACACACGTATACACGAAGGAGTCAGTCAAGTCAAATGCTGCGTGAATGTGAATAAAATGTACAGCAAGCAGGATGAATGTGTTTTGTACTTTGTACTCTGCAAAGATTCTGAGAAAATTATCATCTCCTCTCGACGACGACGGCTCGAAATGGTTCAAAAGGAAAACACAACGCTCGCTAAAGGACGGATAATAATATTTACTCGCAGCGTTATCGCTTTTGAAAGAAGAGACATCCTGTTGCCTTGCCTTGCTTTGCATGCACTGTGCGTGAGCGTGAAGCGTAGAGTGAAGAGGATGAAGGAATCGTGTACCATTACTATCTTTTGCTTGTTGATCACATGCGTATTGAGAGAAACTTGAAAAGTTTTCTGATGTGAAAATATTTGGGCGAGACATCTTTCCTTTTTGCTTGATGTTCGTTTCATGCTTTATGCTTTTCGCGTGTTTCGCCGTGGAAAATGTCAGTCTAAAGAAAAATGACAGAATTTTTGGTCGTCGGCCATTGTGCAAATTTCGTGCTTGCCGTTCTTACTGTAAATCAAAACGAGTCAAATGTTGACTTTCTACAGTGAAGAAGATTCTGGCCCTGGTCAGAAAGCTTCAAATTATCAATTAGGAAGAAGGAAGACAAAACTGCGACAGAGATTCAAGAGATCAATTGGGTAATTGAATTTGGGATGCTAGCGTTTAAAAAATTAGTCTTTACAAACAGCCTGAGTGAATTTCTTTGCAATTCATGCCATTCTCATTTCAAATCACGTGAGTGTAAATTCAGCCTAGATCCGAGCTCCCGAGCTTGTATTCGAGCCTTGGAATTTGTATTCTCGTATATAAATCTGAGCCTAACGCATCTCACCCTGTATCAAAGTGAAACTCTCATTTCTTTCATTTTAGAAAATCATTTCACAATCGCATCGCTGTACACTACAAAATACGAAGTACGAGATCTCAGAGTACAATGTTGAGTTTACACAGAAAATTGCTGTACATGCATTTCGTCATCCACATTAGTAAGTGCACGCCAAAGTACATTAGTATTTATTACCACCACCACAAGTTGGTATCGTATCAAGTTGGTAAGCTGAACCTGTGAGCAGAGAGAACAAAAAATGAACATCCAAGCAAAGCATGGCCAAGTATTGGCATTAGATTTGAGAAACTCTCTCTTGCATACATCCATCATGTTCATTCTCTTCTCTTCTCCCACTCTCTCAATGCTCAATAACAATTCGCTCTAGCCCAGCCAAGCCATGAATGCTGAATGCTGAATGGCAACTACCATCGCATCCCTGTGTGTTGTGTATAGGAATGGTAAGTTGAAAAGTACCACCACCATTAGCATTAGCATTGCCATCAACTTCTTTCACAATCCCAGCCAGCTTCCACCGCTTGGCAGGCTGGCATAGTATCTATGTCAAGCCCATTCCCATGCAACTCCATGTGCTCGCCTAGGCCTGCCCTGCCTATAGTTATAGTGCGTATGTATTGAAATTTCTGAATCGCAGGGGAAAAGAGACAGAAATGTGTGAGCAAAGTAAAAGAGACAAGTACCACATGCGATTGCATGTAAAAAGAGAAGGTACGGAATTGTGAAGGTTCTCCTCAGCCCAGCACAAAGCATGATACTCTGCAGCGTGGGTTGGTGGTTGTTTGGAGGAAAATTTTAACGCGATGGGATTGGAGAGAATCGAGTTGGAGACAGAATCTCCTCCAAAATAGTTCATCTTTCTCTTTCCTAACCTGAACAACTCAGAACGGGGAGAAAATTGAGCCAGGCTCATGTAGGGACGGGGTGGTGAGCCAGTCCAGCCTTGAAACTTGAAATTCAAAGCAATAATTTCTCGTGTGTTCAAGTCTTCCATTTGCATTGAGATTTCTCTCGAGTCGAGTCTTTCAATTGACCAGCAGCGTCGAGTTGTGCCTTACTAATGAACGCAAGTTCATTATGAGATAGCAATAACTTTCGCGGCATGTTTTGAGTTTTCACTGTTTCGTCCATTTCGTTCAGACTTTTTATTTATTTCATAATTTTCTACGTCGGGGTTTCAAAAAAGCGGGCAAAGTGAAGGGAAAAAGGAAACCTCAGAAGCGGGTTGTGGCTGTTGTTGGATACGAAGACGGAGGAGACGGGCAAGAACTTGGGGGATTAAGTTTCGGTTTTGGTGGCGGTGTGCGGGCAGGTAATTCGTATTACGCTTCGGCTGCTTCTCACGCGATCCTTGGAGTAGAAGAACAACAGGAAGAATTCCACAACCAGGGCGAAGACAGTAGCAACAAGTACTACAACAACAGCCACAGCAGCGGGTACATCGGAGAACTCAACAGGTTGGTCTCAAATTCACCCTCCTCTCGCTTGCTCGCATTCGCATGCGTTTCTTTGAGTCTGCTCGCGCAGGCAACATGCAACTTTCTTCCATGCTTTTTGGATTCTGGCGCCCTTGCATTAAGGGTCGAGCGTGTATTCATGGAATCGGAATTCTTGTTCCGCATTTGAGTATCTGCCGTGAATTTGAATGGCAGTCAATTCACAAGGTTTCGTTTTCGTTAATAAGAAACGACATTTGCTGCAAGTAAGGAAATAGTTACGTTGCAGAATCATCTCGAAAGGCCATTTTAATTAAAGAAATCCATTTAAGATTTCAGTCTGGCTGAGCTCTTGCGTTAAGGTTTTCTTCTTAGCACGACAAGGCAAGGCGAAGCGTTCATAATTTATGATTACGCGATAAAAAGGCTGTGGGGTGAAGTAAGCGTAGCTTTTCTAAAATATTTCGACATTCACTTTTTATGACGCGTTGTGTTTTCCTTCAAAATCAACCATCTCGAATGCTATTACGTATTATAAAAGTAGCCTAGCCCCATTGTTGCCGTTGCCTTGTACTTGCAGTTAATATTTTATTACTGTTGTTGCCATTCCTGCCCTGCACTTCACTGGGGAAATACAAGTACACGAGCCCCGCACAAGGCAACTCGAAGCAAAGCTAGTTCATACTTGGAAATGGCAAGGCAAGACGAGTCACAAGTCGCAAATCGCAATGCAAAAAGTACGAGCAAAAGCAAAAGCATGTGGCATGAAAGATTGCTGAAAGGCTGAGAGCATATAAATATAATACAAGGAAAAAGTAGGACAAAAGTCCAATTCATTCCGTGTGCACATATGCATAGAGCACGATCAGTGAGTATTCATCACAGTAAGCATGTTTTTGTTGTTATTTGCACGGTCTGCACTGTACCAAGCAGGCAGGAGCAGCAGCTCAACAGTACTATAAAAAATGGCAGTGTGAAAAAGTGCGAGTACGAGTTCGCATTGCATGGCATTGC
The DNA here is from genome assembly GCA_009869945.1 of Mesaphorura yosii. NCBI lineage: Eukaryota > Metazoa > Arthropoda > Collembola > Poduromorpha > Tullbergiidae > Mesaphorura > Mesaphorura yosii. The sequence goes on along the minus strand of WIXG01000045.1, from coordinate 131,522 downwards.
GACGAGAAGGCGAAGGAGACTCTCCGTGCCATAAAACATGAGAATGAGAAAAGCAAAAGCTACAGCGCAAGTTAGTTAAATATAATTTAACTCGGCTCGCAGCAAGACAAGAGCAAGGCAGGTAGGAAGAAGGTAGAGCAGGCAGTAGGCAGAGAATCTCACCACGCACTCAGTATCTCAGCGAATGTGAATGGGAATTCGTATAAAGTTTTTGCAATTACCATAATAATGATATGATGATATTGCACTGCTATTGCTGTTGCTATTATTGCCAAGAACAAAAGGGAGAGAGTCCTCGCTGCTACGCTGTACGCTGCTAGCAGCCATAATTTTAAAGGAGCTGTGCTGCCTTCCGCGCCTTGCCTTGCCGGGATGAATAATGATATCATCAAGCACAACCTCTTGAGTAGAAATACATGGATGTATGTACGCGTACGTAAGAAAAGAAAAGGATTAAGAAAATATGATTCTTATAAAAGTACACAAGAATATTATTGCAATGCCATGCCATGGTGAAGTGGTTGAAGAATTTTTTGTGGCGTTCGAATAGCCTTGTAGTCTTCCACGAGCCTTTCCTTATGCAGTACTCGGAATTGTGTCACTGTTTCAAGTTTTAGAATCGGCAATGCAGTGGCAGGCAGACTGACGGGGTTGGAGCCTAGATTTATAGAAAGGAAGCAGCATCAGCACGAACTCGTCTTGCTGTCGCTGTTCTGCAGCATGGGCTCTTATTTACTGGGAAAATTAGCATTACACATTCTACAAGTACAAGGCCATGAGGAAAAATCATGTGCTTGTTAGACGACTATCTGGAATATGGAGACAAGGTGCCTCTTATCTGCGTAAATAAAACTAGTTGGAGAAGGAAGAAAAAGGGTTGCTTTTGCTCTACCAAATTATAACACTAGTTGAAGAAGTAGCTAGCATAATTTCGCTGGGGGGTTATTGCAAAGTGCTAACTTCCACGTCTCACGTCCTTTACGGTTCGATAAGGCGATTTATAAGGAAATTGTCTCAATAATATGAAACTGCCGCACAACATTTGAAACTGCAGACTATGAATTCTTTTCCGCGATTCCAGGAAAGCATTAACCGTGCAATAGTTCATTTTTTAATGTGAAATGAACCAATAGGATGCTGGTACGCCAGAGCGCACAGCGTAATGCATTTAGCCCTTTTCGCATCGGCTTACTAATAAACTCATTGTCGGCTTCATTCAGCCAGTCATTTCAGCGAACAGACGTCAAGCATGCAGTTAACTACAAACACATCAACTTTTCAACAAACGAATGAACGAATGCAACTGCTCGACGACCTGTATGGCTCCTTGTCTTTGATTTATAATTCCAAAGCTGGTCATTGGCGTCTGAATTGCCAAATTATTAAATGCTACTTCTCTATCGCTGGGTCTAAGCTTTCTCTTACAGATGCGAGAGAGGATTTAGTAAATTGAGCATGACGCATGCATCCACTTGGACATTGTACCAAAATCAAAATCAGAAAATCACCAGTCAACACACAATCTCCTCACACAACTCTGCCTAGAGAAAGCAAGCAATAAATTAATCCAATCGGAGACAATCAAAGCCTCCATTTATCAATTACGAATGAATTGAGTTAACGTTTATTAATGACTAAATAATTCATACTCAATGAAATAACGATAACCATGAAAATGATTATCGCAGGGAAAGGAAGGGTGAAAATTCCACGCCGAATGTCCGCAGTAGTAAAGCGGGGCAGAATCAAATGAATCGTAATGCGGACGTGATGATCATGTGAAGTGAAATTATACATTCTATTATTACGGCTTAATGAATAGAAAATCGGAGGGAGAGAGAAAGAAAGAGCGAAAACCAACATTAGCGGTACCGAACTGGTAATTTGGTATTTGGGAAAGGCATGTAGGTAGGCCAGCCCGGGACAGAACAGACACAGGAACCATGGGCTCCTGCTCACTGTTTAATTCTCCTGTCTGCCTGCACAATGAAGGAATCTCTGCTCGTCTCTTTCCCCTCTGACGAGGGTCGAGAGAATTGTTCAATTTAAAAATAAATCTGGCAATCTGCTTTCCCAGGGTTGAACTTTCTACTCGTTCCACTGCGCTGGTCGCTAGTGTCCACATCCGCATCCTCGAGCACGGGAAATGAATGAAAGCGGTCGTTGAATTAATACACGAAGTTGCGAATGGCATGTACTGTACATGTAACAATTACGATTGATACTCTTGATCAAATTAGCTTCACTTAAGTGCTTAATGAATTTCAACCACTATCTACCTAGTCAACCAGTTGGAAATAGCGCTTAGGCTTTAACCGTCAGGCTATCAGAAATAACTTTTAGTGTTTGCTTTTACTTCTCTTACCAAGCTCAAGTCGTTGCCTGAAAGCACGAGATGAGACCGGGCATCCATACGGTAAAGAACCGCAAGCATGGACAACGGACGCTATTTCTTTTTCTTGGTTCCTCACGTGAGCAGTAAGCAGGTATAGCTTGCACACTGCGCTGGCGTAGTCGTACTCATTTCGGCATCCAAGCTGTACTCACGAAAGACCACATGCACAGAGAAGAAAGGAGAAGCGCCCTTTCTCATTTTTGAAGTTGGAAAATATTTTTAGAAAACGCACTCGCTCCGTATCCATAATGCAGTGTCCGTAAAATGGTTCATTGTTGGAGGTTCAACAATACGTCCGCATCCAGTGCAGGCAGTACAAATAAACAGTGAAGTGCAATGTAAAATGTAGTCAGAATAGAAAGGTCTGAGGATGGTCATAAATTGTAAATCTTTCCCCTTCGTATTTATCATCTTGTACGGCTGAGTTGGTGCTGCTGTGGCTATGTGCAAGGGGCAAGGATTTGCTGTGTCTTGGCCTGGCTAAGAACTATAGAGTAAAGATACGAGCAGACTTGTTTTTCTAAGAAAAGGTTTTATAATACCCTGCTCCTGGGTTGCAGGGTGTGAGTGCCTCGCAGTCGCGTCACGTACCTTCACAAAGTACCACACCATGCCACACCAAGAAAGAAGCCTGCCTCGAAGGGAAAGGCAGCCAGGGAAGGGGAGAAAATAGGACTTGAGTGCAAGCACAATACGATACGTATACGTACTTGCCCGTCGCCCATGGTATACAACGAAAAGGGTCAAGTCCAGTCCAAGTCTCATCTCATAAAATATCGTGGCTGTTTCATCATTTAGTACTTGGCAGTGAACTGAAGTGGTAGCATCGCATTGGGCGTCGAGTTTTCTCGAGTGTGTGACCTGTGGTTCGTTCATGCTTTCTGTGAGACTGAATTCACGTCGTTAAGATTTCGTTTCTTGTTCCACAATAGTGCGAATAGTGCCTTCAGTTGAAACGCCTCTGAGCCTTGAGCCTAGTTATTTAGTGCCTTTCATCTTGTCCGGTTGCACAAATTGAGTTTATTTGATTTTGTCGGTGTTGAGACCTTCAACTTCTGAGCCAAGGCTGCTTAAATTCTCGTGTTAATTCAACGTTAATTCGGGTAAGATGCAACAATAGCTCTCAAAATCCATTACATGGATATGCGTTAACGCTCATTGTCTCCAGACCCAAAAAGTGCAAATGGCCCAGAATCCCGCTTTCTTTTGTGAAAGCTGTGTTGTAATACCAGCGCCACTTATTTTTTCATACTCAGTCACTCTTTCGATCTCGCTTCGGCGCTTCAGGCTTAAATGATCAAACCTATGCTTGACCTTTCACAGAATGGCGGCAAGTGCAGGATCAGCTTGGCTATTCCTTCAATACAATAAACATCTCACCGTCATTGGTGACGAAGTTCGGAACTCATTCCAAGGTGAAGCATGTGCGGATGCGAAGATCGTGTGCGATGGTGGTGAAATCTTGGTTCATCGCCTCATCTTGGCATCAGCCAGCCCATGGCTCAAATCGGTAATTATTTTTAATTCCCAAAGCAGCCGAATCAGGATCAGGAAGATTTATTTCCATCTCTTTCATTGCAGATTTTCGAGGATGTCTTCCCAAACAGCGACTTGCATCACACCATCTTGATGCCGGACATCAAATACAATGACATGCTCCTCTTGGTTCGGTTCATTTATGGTGGCGAGGTCACTGTTCCACTCAAACAGCTTGGTACACTTCAGGATTTGATCCAACTTCTCCATCTTGACTCTGGACACGTGAGCGGTAAATTCGTTATTGAAAACATCGACAAATCCGGAGTCACTTTCGGTGGAAGCACAATGATTACCAAAATCTCAGCGTCACCACCGCAGTCAACATCGTTGAATGTGCCCGTGCCTCATCCAAATGTACCATCACTTGGTTCTCCCGGTGGAGCTGGAATGGATTCGGAACTTGGACCAATGCCGATGCATGTAAGTAGTGTAGTGGTTTCCTTGAATTTTTTCCCACTTTGAATTATCCCACTTTCATCCTGCGATTTATTCGTTCGTGGATCAACCCACTACTTACTTTAGAACGCACATCGTAAAAGAATTGCATATTACATAATATGGAAAAGTGGAATATCCGCAATCCATGTCTCTTGTTTTTATTTAAACAACTCGAGACATTTATTTGAACCATCTATAAAGCTGCGCACTTGAATGAATCGTATTTCCTCAAAGAAAGGCATAACTCATGGCAAATGCGACGATTTTTTGGCAGAATCGGACTTCTTTATTAAAAGAAAAGAGACAACAGCGTACAAGAAGTTTACGTCTTCGCATTTCAATTCGATAAGGAATTCAGAATATGTGACAAACTCCTTGAAGCTCTTGATTTACAAGATGGAAAGAAAGAAAACATGTTCGAAAGCAGCAGGCAAGACAGGACAAGGCGAGAAGGAGTTTCTCTGATCTTGTTCACGGAGCATTAAGCTGTGGCTGCGTTACATTTGATTAGTTGCCAACTTTAAACTGATATATTATAGAACGTTTAACTTTAAAATAGAGACCTGAAAGAAAAAATCTTGGCTTGCGAAGAAATGAGTGAAATCCGCTTCTCTCTCCCAGTCTTCCTGATCATTTACATTTCACAGCCGAAGTTAGAGTCCCAAAAGATTCTTTTTTCAGCTTTCTAATTTATTTTTAGAATTTTAAAAAATTATATCGCCTGGGCTGGGCTTCCCGTGAAACTTTGTTCTGTGTGTCTTCTTCTTTTCACTACTTTCCTGTGTACTTACTTCCTATCGCAGCCAAAGCCTGCGCTTCCTTTTCAGCCAAGCCTGCAAAGCACTCTGAAATTATGTCGAACATTTTTACACTGGGGCTCTGATACCAGATTTCTTGCAGTCTCAAAATTACGGGATTTTAACGCGTTCAATGCTTCCCTTTCCTTTTGAATAGAAAGGATGCAGTTTGGTAATGTTAAAGCGGCAATCCATTGACGAAGGAATTTTGTGTAGCGGTACTCTCGTTTCATTTCTACATTTTCCCTATTCACGTGTTTTTCTTTGTCAAACCCCAGATTCTTTTCCTTTTTGAACCTTCTTCAGTTCTTGCCCTGAAATACACTCAAGCCGAGTGCGAGTGCACGCGCATTCAAAAAAGAGTCATTTGTAGGTTATTCGTCTTTGGTACAGTTTTAAATATTCTTACACACTTTTTCGTTTCTTCTGTGCGTTGCACACGCACCACTTACGACTATACATATTTCTAAAGTTCTTGAAATGCGCGTGTCTTGGGTATCCCTCAAAGCGTGCTTTCAGGCTTTTCCATCAGGATCTTCTCGAGATTGGAATCTAAGATTCTGTTTTCCATTTCATGCCTTTTGCCTGTCCAACTTTTCTATTTTCTTAGCTTCGAGCCATTTCTTTCTTTTTTTTCTAAAAATGAATTTCATGTTAACAACCACAACCAGTCACAGTCCGTTTTGCTTGCCTGTTATGACTTTTACGTACGTACCTGTACATCGCATCTATACAACAATACTCAATCTCTTGGTCGAGTTACATTGTAAATTCCTTCCGTCTTGCTTCGTGTAACACACATTTTCTATTTCTAGCTGGTTTCTCTTGTTTCTTTCCGCTGCATACTGCAGCACTTTGCTTCGGCTTTTCGTTTCCCTCAGGCGTCCTTTGTTAATTCTCATTTTCTTCTGTGAATAGAAAGGAGGAAGTTGAAATTGCTTTGCTGGGCAACGCATGAAAGACTTTTTAAAAGAAATGCACCACAGCTTGGCAGCTTTCTGCATTCTGGTACGAGATAAAAATGCAGGTTATTTCTTTGCGTCGGCGTTGGTACATTGGTACCACGACAAGCATGATGTTCTTAATTCTTGAACTGTGCTGTAGCTGTGTAATATAATAATGAAGAATGGAAGGTATAAATCTTGGTGAAGAAAATAAGAAAATGGCAGACACGCTAAATGGATACATCATTCTCCTCCAACGCTTTTGAAGCTTTTCCTTTTTACGCATCTTCTTTCTTAACAGCGAAGGTCTGTATTTCGTGCCCACTTTTTTGCACATCAGCCAGTTTTATTTCATTAAGCACGACGTGCATGGAAATGGAGTAGTTGAAAGTTTTATTGCAATATCGTTACTAACTAACGTAACTTTCCTGAGCGCAAAGCAAGACTGATTGGCTTAGCATGACATCCTTTCTTTTGCCTTTACTGAAATATTCATCCTTGCTTTGCATGTATTGTATTCAGGTTCATGCTTTCGTATGGCAAAAAATACGCATATTTCTTCTTACTCGAGAAAGATTCGCTAATTCAATCTTACGCGAGGATTTTTATGGCGAAGAGGAAGAGGTTTCCGTGTTCTTAGCATTTTATAATGCTATTAATGTGAGATGAGGCACGACCAAGTGGCAAGTCACAGAAGTGGTCGTTCATGGCGTCATTTCCTTGATTTTCCTTTGCAGACACGCTACGTGTTGGTGTAAACTGTTGTGATAGTTTCTATTCTGTCTGCTACATCGACTCCCCACTTCCTGTTCTTGCAACAGCGTTGGCTAGTGTGATCCTGCTTAATCATACGAGTATATCACACTATCCTATTAACACATCCCCACCTATATTGCACTCATTCCTGTCTACTTTTGCAACAGATGTACTTGCAAGCATAATTATTTAAATGACTTGAATAACGATCTCGAAGGAAGGAAGAGAGAATGTTTAGAAACTCGGTAAATCTTGAATAAATTGTCACATTTTGCTTCGTAGTGTAAATAATTCAGTAGGAGAAAGTTCAGGATTCAGTATTATCAAATTTGGGGTGTAGAACATTATCTTGAATGGCTGAGTAAGAGAAAGCTGATGATTAACGTAAGTCGTGGTTGACAATAGAATGAGAAAATGATGCAAATGCGGAATTCAACGATATGCGTCAGTAGGCGAAGAAAGGCATGACCTCATTTGTGTTTAATCCAAACCGACCATTTTATATGTAATGATCCTAACTTAGAAATTGCAATTGCAAACAAGAGAAAGTTGATGATTCATGGTCTACTTAGTGCGTAAACTAATGATGTCATTACCAAGTGCTAAGAGAAAGTCGAAGGTTCTCTTCACAGACGATTTAGAATGCAGTCGAAAAGTCAGAAGTGGTGCTGATGATACTTCGATAGTTGCAAGCTGATTGCTTCAAATTCTATTTTCTCTGATTAGGACGGTCGCACCATTCAAGTAAATGACGAGATGGATCAATCAGACAATGACGAGGATGACGATCGGGACGCTTCTTCACCTAAACCAGAAGATCTTTCAGTGGCGACGGACTTAAGAGTGAAATCTGAAATGGAATTTACAAATCTTGGCCCGGTGACTAACGAACCTTTGGACATGATGACGACCTCAATGGTAAACAGTGACGGACCGATGTCTTCCTCCATGCTTGTGAATCATTCTGATCATCCCGAGACAATCATTTTCCCATCAAGCAAGAGTCCACGCAGCCGTGGTGGTGCTTCTTCATCAAACACGACCACAACCGTTCTTCCGAATGCTAAAGCCATTCTTGGCGAGCCCACAAATCCTGATGAAGAAGTCAATCTTAACGACGACGACGATGATCGGGAGCGCGGCCAATTGAGCCCCCACCGCGTAGTACAAAATAGACCGACCAGGATCACATCAAAGATTTTGCGTACACCCACAAATCCGTCACGTGTCCTTGGACAGAGACTATCAACTGGTGGACGAGGAGGATCGGGAGGTTCTCCAAGAGGAGAGCGCATGGGTCTTGGCAAGCGCACGCGTCACTCGGAGAGAGTCGTTTCTCTCTCTTCCACTTCCGGCAACTTGATGCTGAACAACAATATCGTCACAAACCATGTGAAGCCGAAGAGAACTCGTTCAAACACCAACTCCAGCATCATTTCGAACAATAACAATAACGTTCATGTGAAGCCCGAAGGAATTCTCGGAGAGAAATCACCAGGAAATAACAACCAGGTAAATTACGCTTCTGTCGCACTTCTTGCTAAGATTTGCACCAACTGCGGACAGCTTGGTTGAGTTTTTTATTCTTGTTTCCCTTTTTGCAACATTGCATGGATTTTTTTAATTTTCATATTCAGATTCCTAAACTCACGTCACTCAACTCACTGATTTTACACTATTAACTTCTTTATTCTAAATGCATGGTTTTTTCTCTTTTACTTAATTTGTAGGTTGCAATATTGGCAAAAGTAGGAACAAAAATAACAAACACTCGGACAAAAACCCCTCATTTGCAGATCATACCGGAGTCCGGCGTATTGCGTTGTTCCATGTGCCACTACGAATGCGCGTCGTATGACGATTACAAGAAGCACGAGAAGGTTCACCAGCCCAACTTCTCGTGTCAATACTGTAACAAGGGATTTTTCATTAAATGGAATCTAATTGCTCATCTTCGCACACACACTGGAGAGAAACCGTTCACTTGCTTCTTCTGCAAGGGGTCGTTCCGTCAAAAGGTAAGTTCGCCTCAAAGGAAAGGCCCGAGAGCCTGGGATTGGAAAAGTGAGACAAAACTGAAGTTTATGTCGTATTATTTAATTCCAGGCTCACTTGATTAAGCATATAAGTTCAGTTCATCGTTACCAAGAACCCAAGAAGGGTCCCAGTCAAAAAGCCACCACACCAAAGGTCGAGCAAGCCGGCGAGCACACTTCTGATCCGAACAATACTTCTGGTGAAATGATTGATGGTAAAGAAGATTTCTCATGCTGTTTCTGCGGCGAACCCTTCGAAAACAAGGACGCGATTCGTCGCCACATTTCGCAAGCACATCGCGAACTCCTTCAGCGCAACCCGTGACTAAATGACGTAGACGGAGTTGTGAATTGCTGAGCAGTGAATACATTGAAGTTATTAAATCTTTAATTTTAAGTTTAAATTTAACACTCAATGACCGAGAAATGTTCATATCGTTTCTAATGTTAAGTTAACTCTTCTACGATTTCGTGCAGACTTACAAGAATGCATGTTTGTGCAAGACCACCTATATTTTTCTATCTCCTTTTTCAGAATACTTAATTGCCAAACCTTTGTTGGCATTAGTTCACTCTTTTCTATCCTAATTTTACTTTTTCTGCTCTGTAGTCACGTCATGAGTGAAAGTTTGCCGATTTAGTCGCTGGCGAGGATGAAGTACGACTATTTTACTTGAAGTGCCTTCGATTAAAGTCGCCTTAAATCTAGTATTAGCTAAACGCATTGTTAATAGCTGTAATTTTAAGAAATTGAGAGTGGAATTGCTGGAAAATCAAAACCGAATGAAAATCAAATGGTTGTCATTTGATGACTTGGGGTGTGTATTGTTATTGTACAAGTACAAATGCTTACATTTAGTGATCATTTATCCCAAACGGACATGATACATTATTTCATTGTTGATTATTAACTTTGTACTTTATTTGAGAACTCGTGTTCGAATAATATTCTGTACGTACATGCTGCTACTTTAAAGTAGTGATAAATCTACTATTTCAAGTAGTGCCTCTCATATTTTCTCTTAACTTCATACTGTCTTTGTATGCTTTTATTTCTTGTAGTCGAAGAATTTATAAGAATGGCTGCCGAAAAAGTTTGTATGGAATCTTTTAGTTTGACTAATTTCTAATTCGATTAGACTATGATTAGGAGTCTAGTAGATCGTAGATCGCGTGATGCTAGACTTTATCTTCAAGAGAGCTATCTGGTAACGAAGTGTCTTGTATTTGCATTGTACGAGCAAAAGTCCCGGGACTTGAAGGGTAACAATTTAATAAATTAAGACAATATCAAATTAGCCTTACATTGATTGGAGATAGAATGTAGGTGTTGTACTAATTAGGATAGAACGACAGATAAAAAGATCAAGGCAGAACGTATTAGATGACGTAGTATACACAATTATTGTATTTGAAAGTTTATGATTCTTTGAGCAATAAAGGCAATAATAAAATTATACGTACATACATTTGAAATTCACATTTTATTCTCCTATTTCAACGTGTAATCATGAACACTTACGATTTAAATTATGTCGCCTGCATTCCAGAACACTCAAACCCACCGATTGCGATTTAATTGAAGTGTGAAATTCCATGGTCATGCTTCTCCATAGTCATTATCAGGGGGTCAGGTTGAGCAAATTATGAGTGTCATGTCTTATCAATTACGAATGTCCTCTTGTCGCATCACAATCGCATGGAAAAACGGACAAGTGTTTGTCACTTGGCACAGCGCTTTGAGCCCGGCCTCTATTGAACTTTTCGCACTGATCCGGGTCAGTGCAGGGTACTCAGTTGAAATTCGAAAAGAAAAGCAGTCTAGAGACGAAAGGACACCGTACGGTCAGACAGGATGCATGCCAATATTTCCTTTCCTAGACGCGCAAGTCTTGCTGCACTGGCCTTAATCTGTGCAATCTTAATTAGCCAGGCATCGTCGCAAGATTCAATCACAGTCGACGCCGGCGATCTGGGCCAAGTCAGAGGGTTTAAATTCTACACAAACAGAATTACAAAGTCCTACTATGCATTCGGTGGGATTCCATACGGATCAGACGCGACTGGAACCAATCGATTCAAGGTCAGTCGAACATTCCTTGCTTGCTATTATTACGCACTTGCTTCTACCAGAGACTGATTAGGCAGTGGACGTACGGACTGGACCTCTTACTGAAGACGGATCCGTCTTCGACGCAAATAGATGGGACCGCATTTGCCCACAGGATGGTCTTCTCGCCGCTGCAGACTCTAAATTAACTGGAGAACAGGCTCAGCTTCGTGCTCTTCTGGATCACCCGAGTTCGCTTCTTAACCGTTCCATATTTGGAATACCTGAAGACAGCGCCGACAATAGCGCGAGATCAATTGGCAGTGAAAATTGCTTGCATCTTCACATCAACACACCCAAAATCCCACAGAACTCATCGAATCCCGACGAGCTGCTCCCAGTCATCGTGTACGTGCACGGAGGCTCTTTCATGTCGTTCTGGAGTTCCTTGTTCAACGGTGGAAGACTACTGAATCACGATGTTCTTCTGGTTCCCATCAATTACCGGCTCGGCGTCCTAGGATTCTATAATTTGGGGATTGATGACGCTCCAGGGTACGTCGCACAATGTTGGAAAGTCGTAATTAAACTTAGATTATGGCGCTTTTTATTGCATTCAGAAACGCTGGGATCTACGACCTTATTACTGCTCTGCAATGGATTCAGAAATACATCGCGTACTTTGGAGGTGATCCCAATCGCGTGACAATCACGGGCCAGAGTGCAGGCGCGGCTGCAGTTACAAACATAATGGCGAGCCAATTGGCAACTGGATTATTCCATAATGTGATAGCCTGCAGTGGGACTGCAACGCAGGAGTGGGCGATCACCGATCAGGACAACGCGATCAAGAATTCGCTTATTATTTCTAGCAGGGTCGGCTGCTACACTCCGGATACAATGCCGGAACCTTTGACGGCAGAGCAAAAGCAAAATGTGACGAAGTGCATGCAGGGCGTCGCCGAGTCCGAACTCGTAGCAACGTTGTCTGCGTTCAGAGTAAGACATCCGCCTTCCGAATTAATCTATATTTATGGTCACTATTTGAACTCGTTCCTAAAATGTTGTTAAAGACGCCTATCGTCGTTGTTCTTAGGAGGAGGATAGAAAAAACAAAGGGCTCGGGTTTCATGCTGGGTGTCCTTCGGTTCAAGACAGCCCTGATTTCTCTAATACCATGGTCAAAGTGGTACCGGAGGATCCTTTTACAGTGTTTGAGGAAGGGAGACAGCTTCCAAATATCAACCTCATGATTGGAGCCACTCGTCATGACGGTGCAGAAACTGGAACTTAAATTATGTTCCATGATGTTCCAAATCACCTATTCATGCATATACTTATTTTCTTGCTTCTATTCCAGGAAGTTTCGTTCTTCAAGAAGCGTACGACGATTTCATCATTCCAAACAATCTCCAAAACAATGCGAGCTACATCAGAACCCAACTTTTATCTGACATGCTCACAATTCTGGGCATGGAGGATAAAACGTACGGTGTCGTTCAGTCACTTGCGGACACGTTCATCGGAGACGCAAAATATTCGGATGAATTGCGCCCGCTGTTTCCGGGACTCATAGATGTACGACGTAATTTCTCATAAACATTCGCGCCTTTCGCAATCTTTACTTACGGAATCGTGGTTAACTGTGAAATACGTGGCAGATTTTCGGTGTCTTCTTCTACAAGGCGTTGGCTTATCGCACAGCTGAATTCAATGCCAGAAGCGCCTCCAGTCCAAGGACGTACCTGTTCTCCTTTGACCAGAAAGGTCCATGGTCCCTGCACGCAATCACGAATATTGGCAGTCCAATCAAAGGTAACCGACGCACAAGACGCACTTTCGTTGAAACTGTCATTTCTACACTGAATTTTGTTGTTTCAGGCGGTGTTTCTCACGTGAGTATGAACATGAACGCATTTTCGGAATTTGTTGACGAACCCAATGAACAAATTCAAGGGATTTTGGTTCGCTTTAGGCGAGACTTGAACATTTATGATCTCATGAAGTTGAAGTTAATTTCATTTGCTTAGACCGACGACCAAATTTACCTCTTTCAATGGTTCCCATTCTTTAACAAACGAGACCAAGACGTTTCCACGCGCTGGGTGACAAATTGGGTCAATTTTGCGACTTATGGGTAAGGCTGCAGCCCAGCCCTATCAGTCTGTCCATGTCCTTAATTGCGTGTGATCATTTACCGGCATTTTTGTGCATTTGTGAGGAATCCAAATGGCCCCGACAGTGGCGACCCGTATTTCGACCTTTGGCCACAATTTCCACGTTATCTCCAAATCGGCAAATACAACGATTATGAGATTGGAGACTCCGTAAGGGAATTTTACCGTGACGATTGGAAAGGCGTTGCGTATGACGTGTACCCAATAGAAACTACCACCACAACCGCTTCAACACCAACCCCGACGACAACGACTGCAACTCCTCCGACAACTACTCCTTCAGCAACTACTCCTTCATCAACTACTCCTGGGGCAAGCAGAGCGTCCATAAGTTTTGAAAGCATGGCTTCCGTACTGATATTGTTGGTGGCCTGCATAGAAGCTAGTTTGTTCTCATAAAATAATACCATGCTAATTGGGAAATTCGTGGGTTAATAAATTGATTGGAGAAATGTGATTTTCACGAGACTTTCATACCCAAAGAGGGGAGAAAATTCTAAAAACGGAGTGACTGGCTCCGGCCATCAAGAGACAATTAGAAAGTCTCGCCAGACTGTCGCCGACGCCCTTCTCAGACGCTGCTCGCCACAAAGCAGGAGCATGGTGAAAGGCTTACGAGAACACAGCATGCAAAGGGGACTTAGTATAGCTTTTTTCTGTCTGGTGTCTCATCAATATCAGTTCACAGTTTCAGAGCGTTCTTGGAGTTCGATCAGTTCACATTGCCAATCTTATCACTCAGTCACAAACCAAGTGGTTAAATCAGTTAAACAAAGCCAGCTTTTACATTAACACTTGTAACGAGTTACCAAACCTCTCCAGTTCTGACTCACGATGGAAGTTCAAAAGTTAAACCGTGGAACCATTTTGCCTGGATTTCCCCAAGTTTCCATCGATAAGTTTGAGTTTCTCGAAGACGGAGCAAGCTCCGGTTCATCTTTCTTTCTGACACACTACGACGATGGTAAGTCAAATGTTTGGAACTCTCTGTGCTTCGATAACGCCAAATTCGCGCTGAGATTTAGCGTACAAATCTCGGTTCATTATAAAGTTTAATATGGTACATTCGTTGTGTTGTTCCAGATATTCTTAACGAGTTGCTTAACGGAGCATTCTTCGAAACGCTTGGAGACGAGTCAAATTCTCATTGTCTGCACCTGCACAAGATTGTGTTTTCGTTGCTGAAATACTGGACAACCACGTCGAATTACGACAATGAAACCTTGGAAGGCGAAGAAATGGTGGACAAGTTGGAGCAACTCCTGCAAGACGGTAAAATCGTGGTCCTGGATGTCAACGCCCCAATTGAGCTTAAAATTAAAGGCGACAACGTTGTGTTCACGCCATTGAGCTCTGGATCTGACGCTGGATGCATTATGTAAGTAACCTTATTTTTGACTACAATCATATTTTCACTACATTCATGGAGGCCAATGACACGTTTAGTCTCAATTTCCCCACGCACGCTTTCTAAAGCTCTGTCTTTTGCTTTGATCTTGTTAGGCTTTTGATTGAATCTACTAAGGAATGCAACCTTTACACTGGAGCCTGTCGTCTCACCATCAAAGACCTGAAACGCTGCTCGGCACTGCACAATTCGGATGGTAGTGTCAAGAAAATCAACAAGTTGTACTTGGACACGACTCACTGCCTCGAAGACGTGAAAGAGCTCCCGGCAAGATCGACTGTCGTCAAGCAATTGGCAAAGCGAATTGTGAAAGACATCGAAGTCGAAGATTTGACACAGTTTGAATTTGAGACATGTGCAGAAAGTAAGTAAAATGCGGCGTTTTTACATTCTTCTTGTGATGCAAGAACTCTCTGAGCAAGAGTTGATTGGTAATGTATTTTGGTTTTGCAGACAGAATCAGCAATCTGTTCGGTGTCTTCCACACGGCTGAATTATCTGGACAAGACGTCCATGTCCCATTCGAACTGGCGCAACTCATAAACGAGTTCAGGCCCCCTTCAAAGAAGCCCAATGTGTGCCACGAAAGCACTACTGAAACACGCGTCCATTACGACTGTGCAGACAGCTGTGGCAATGAAGAATGCTCTCCAAGCCAAGCCCACGACCGTTTCATAGATGCACACGGTGTAAGTTACCAGATATGAATACATATTTGTGACTTAATTATGCAAACTCAAAGGTAAAATATCTCAATCATAATTTTTCACATTCCAGATTTGTCAGATAGCGCTCGGGTGTGAACTTTCCTGTCTGATTGGAAGTGGCACTCAAAGAAAATGCCCGACTACTGTTGACCAGCTTGAGTGGACAAGAAACAAGAATTGTGTGTACTCATCGTGCAATGGATTTCTGCACGGAATTTACTCAAACCACTTATCCTTCAATGAAATGGGCCGGTTGCTGAATTATCTGCATGTTGAGCCATCAAGCGTCTTGCCACTCTTTCTGAGAGAAGACCTGACCACAGATGATGTAAGTGATAAGATTACATTAAGTATGATACTAGTGGCATGCTGCAATTACTGATTACTAACTGGTCATGCGTCTATTGCTAATTGCAGATTGAATTAGGTCTCGAGTATGCCTGTGATACAAGCCCTGAGCCAGCCGAAATTGCATCAGAAGTTCCAAGCGCATGCTTTGATTTTACAAGTTAAGAGTTTAAATAATACCAAAAAGTTCAATGTTATTAAGAGTTTATTGAAATGTTGAACATACTGAACAAAGAAAATGCAACTCTAGAATTATCTCAACCGTGTGGGCAAAATTTTAGATTACTACAGTTAAGATTTCCATATTTTACAAACCTAATAAAATCTTTATTATTCAAGCAAGTTCAGCCTCTTAAGTTTCAGAATACAGATTCCAGAGTTCAGATTCATGATCCATGCGTCCAAGTGCAGATCCACATCGTGGTGCAAAATTAAATCAATGATTGTGTTAAATCCATAGAAACGCCATAGGAAGTTCATGTTTTACGGGATCATAGAACTTCGTTACACATAATAGGTGAACTGGTTTCGAATCAATAAGTGTGATGAAAGGTAAGGGAAAGGGCATCTAGTATATAAATCTGAAATTCATTTGGTCTTCATACTCTAGGCTGGTTCATAGAAGGTAGTCTGCGTCCATCAAATAACTTACTCATTATGTATTAACTTTCTAAACTACCCGCTCATTTATTTGGCCGACACTGCCTTTCACTTCATCTGTAAGCACTTCCTCAAAATGCAGTCTGAGTCATGTGCCTGCGCCGCTCAAGATTGTCGTGGCTCCTGTGGGCCACCAAATTGTGGTAAGTTGCGTTTACAGTCAATGAAATGAGACACACATGGACTCCTATTGCATGGTCCTTTGTGCGTACGCATAGGAACGGGTGGTCCTGTTGGCTCCGGTACTTGCTGTCAAGTTCCACAGGAATTCCGTGACTACTCAAACTCCTGCTGCAATCGATGCCCGGTTGTTAAAGAAGATTCCGTCATTTGTGGTCTGCATCAGCCAGGACCACCGTACGTCTACAACAATGTTGACTGCACTTTGGACTGCTCTCCAGTGGACGTCAGTGAATTGGATTACATCAAACCAAACGTGAGCAAATATGGACTTCTTCGACATTCGGTAGATGAAATGCGCTGCCTCACCCTGGCCAAAGAAAACGCAGCTGCAGACATCTTTTCTAACGCGGAATGGTAAGAAACCCTTTTGAAATGAATTTAGTACTGTAGCTCAGGTTAATTTCGAATGTCGCAGTACTCGTTATGAAGGCAAACGTGTCGCGCAAGAAGTCGCTGAGAAAACTGTCGCCCTGCAACGAATTTCAACTGAACGACTCAAGCGAAGATCAAAAGATCTCTACTTTTGGATGAAAGAAGTCGAACGCATGATTATCGTAAGACACTTCACGCCCTAATTTAATTTGCATCCTGATTTGCCTTATTTGCCTGCAAGCTTTTGATTTTGGACGTGATTGTAATATGATCAGGATATGCGTGAAGAGTCTCGCCTTCTGGAACAACTTCGCATTCGTACTGAGAACGCAATTCGTGCAACTGCAGACTTGATTCTCCACATTGTTAACGAGTGTCTGCGTCGACGTCTGTCGCGGATTGGAATTGATTTGACGAGAGATGACGTGGAAGAAGAATTGCAGAAAGAGCGTGACATGGTTCTAATGGTTAGTTGCCTCTCAACCGTCAAAGGTAATTTGCTTGTGTGAATTTCGACAAATTCAATTCTCGTCAGACTCAACAACGTCTGGAAGACGTTGCCTCACAAATCCGCGACCAAATCGGGAAAAACCGTGCCGCCAAAGAACGTTTGGAACGTGACTGGAGTGACAAGATTCAATCATTTCGCATTGACGACTTGAATTCACGGCTGAAGCCCGAAGATCACACTCTGCTCAACTATCAAGGTGTGGCACGTTTCCCCGAGGGAATGACAACAATTCAAGAGTGGGAAGAAATGACACAGAGGAATATGGAAGAGGCTGAACGTGAGAGATGCGCTTCGTGTAAAATTCAGCAACTGGTCCCGGAACTTCTGAAAAGGTACTCCACTCTCACGTGAATTATTTACCCGACACCGCGTAAATTTTTAATGACACTCCCCAGCCTCGCATGCAAATTGAGAGCGCAAGGTGACAACGTGGAAAGTGCAATGTCGCGTCGCATCGCAGAAACCGAATCTCAGAAGGCACGTCTCACACATCAACTTAAGCTTGTCCTAGATGAAATGGTAAAGGCTGAACGGGCGATTGAGGAAATCAAACGAGCTCTGAAAGGCGATCCAATAGAAAGTGCGCTGAAGCTGGCACAAACTCGTCTTTACAACCGTGTGTATCGTCCAAATGCTGAATTAGTTCGTGATTGTCCACAATACGCGTAAGAATCGTGCAAAGTGCATTATTTCCTTTCTGAGGAACGGGTCAGGATACAACTAACATTAAATACGCATTTCAGATTAATTGAAGAAGTCCACGAAATTGGTCGCTCACAGTCTGCAATTGAGGCCCAGCTCCGTAATGCTGAAGACGCCCTTCACAAGCTTCGTCAGATTCGAATTGATTTGGAGAAGGAAATTATCGTCAAAGACAACACGCTGGTCATTTGTCGCGAGCGGTGCCAGTACATTCGAGCATTCTGGCCAAGTGTTGTCACTTTGATTGGTAACTAGCTTAAATTATGTAAGACGTACAAATTCATGTCGACTGTGGACGTAAAATCATAATAAATAACCCAGAAAATTGCTGATGCACTCGTACTGTGAATGCGAATGCCACTGTTGGTCTTTGTGAGGTTGAAGTTGAAATTGTGTTGAGCCGTGCTTTCACTTGAGGAATGCAATCCTTGAACGCACAATGAATGTAGTAAACTGCTCACTGCTCATGTCAGTGCATTGTGCCAGTACAAAGCGAGTTCAAGTATGTACAACAAGTACAAGTTACACGCAAAGAGTCATTGCATCGGAAGCACTGATCAACTCGTACCGTGCAACAAAAATATTTTTGTTCCTCAAGCGGTAAAAATAAAAGGCCTAGACCAGCCAGACTCCAAGATCTTAATGTTAAGTTAGTTAACTATTTATTTGCGGCAATTAATTTAAGCTTCCTGTAGTCTACCTTTTAATTAAGTTGAGACTTAAGTTTCTTCGATAGTTTAGAGAATGTTGTAGCAGTGCGAGTCCGGCGTGTGCTTTTGTGCTGAAGTTATCAATGGTCAGCAACGGCAGCAGCATCAAGATTCAAGAATAATGTGTTCAAGTGGTGATAGTTGTAAGAAACACATCTCTCAACAACGGCAATCTTGCTCCAGCTTCTCTTCATCTTTTATACTGATTTTTAGCCATAATTTATGCTGTATGCAATCAACTAGATTACTAACGAGGCAATTTTTCTAATCTTTATATTGAGCATAGCAGTAGCGGCTTAGTTTCATAAGAATGCACGTGATTAATTTATGTATGCCTGTTTACTGATTGTCTCTTGACATACTGTCTTAATTTAGCATATAGAAATGATCACTTGATTGAATTCGCTTCAAAGCAACCTAAAGTTATCCATATATGCAACTAATTTAATCGATGGAGGAAGAGGGGAAGACTGGCATACCGATCGCAACCGGCGGCGGTGAGACAAAAGCCTCCTCTTCGTCATCGTCTGGATCTTCATCGTACTCTCCTCTCTCAAGCCTAGAAGCACTTTTGGCAGATCCACAAGGCTCAGAATTGTTTGAGGAATATTTGGAATCAGAAGGCCTGCTCCAGCAATTGCATTTTTTGTTCGCGGTCGATGGCCTGAAAACAACAGGTAAACAACACAATTACAACAATGATTATGAGTCATAGTGTTCATTCATGATTCATTGGAAGTAAATATAACTGATTTTTTTTGCACGCAGTGTCAAATAGCGAACCACCGCAAAAATTAGCTCAAAAAATCAGATCAATCTCGAAATTATTGGATCGGTTAGTTGGCTTGAGTGAAACAACGAAGACTCAACTGCATGAAGATCAGATCAATTTGCCACCAACCGTGAATGTGTTTGACAAAGCACGAGATGAGATTGAGGCGCACATGAAGATTAATTTGTTACCAAATTTTTTAAAATCGGATATTTACATACACAATTACATCAAATTGCAAACCATCATTGAAGAAGGCAGCATTAATGCGAGTGGGCCTACAACATCTGAAGCTAATGCTGAGTGCACAGAACCAAACGTGAGTGGTGATGTCAGTAGCGGTCGCACAGGCTCCAAAGAGAAGGAGACAACTCTACCAAGTTTTTCGTCCCAAGGAGCGAGTTCAAGTGGAAACAATTCTGGTGCCATTCCTGCGCCATTAAAGTTAACCAGTGGTGCATTAGAAGCGACAAGACGAGTCAGGTATGATCACAAACAGAATCCGAGATATACTCATCGTGAACTAACGTGTTATGCTCAATCCAGGCTCGATGGGACTGCCCCTCCAAGTCGGCTCGTAATTCATCACCACCCAAGGAAAGGATGCGGCTCGGGACCGGTTCTTAATCCGTATCACGCCAGTTACTCGAGTTATAATCCTGTGTCTAGACAGGATTCTGAAATTCAAAGTCTGAGCTCCGCGGATGGGAAAATAGCCACTGCTTCTGGCTTCGTCAGGTACAGTTCATAAATCCAAACATAAAAGGTTGGAATACAGCACGTTTTTTCAACATTCACATGACTTACAGAAGATTTGACGAGAGGAGAAGCACAGGGGCAAGTAGTAGCAGTAAAATACGAAAGGATAATTTGCCAAAAGATAATCTCCCGAAAATCCATCCAACGGATGCCGCTTCAGTAATGAGGAAAGAGATTCCTAAGTTTGACGAAAAGGAGGTAAATAAACTTCAACAAGCATGCACTCATGCACTGATTGCTTAGCTAAATATATGTGATAATTCTATTTCAGTTTACGAGGCAGCTTATTAAGAAATTAGAACTCGTGGTTGAGGAAAGGCGTCGGGAAAAAGTGGAATCAAAGAACAGAAAAGGCGCCGCGGAAGAGCTGAGGCCACATGCCATTGCGTCCGCACTTCGTAAGATTCAATGCGGAAGTCAAGTGGAAGCAGCAGACGACATACTAGGTACGAAAACGAAAAGGGCAATTAAACGCTACAAGGCCTGGTTGTATGAAACAAAAATATTGTACATTCTTAGATCAACATTTATCCAGAATTTGGTCTGACAAAACTCCCATTCGATCGCCGCCTCGACACGCATCGGGTCAAAAGACGAAGAAATCGAACGGCAGTAGTCGCAAGAAAATCGACACCTATTCTGTCGACTCTGGAATTGAATTCAAAACTCCGGGCTACGAAATAAGTATGTTATATACGCTTCAGTGAATAATGGAATCGAAATCTCATGCTTATCTCATTTGACACAGATCCCTTAAAAAAAGTTAGCAGTAGGCAAAAGGCAGGAACGAGTACCACTCAAGAGGACTCGGGAATTTCCTTAGTTAGTAGTTCGTTCACGCAAGCTCAACACAGAGTTGCTGAATGGTAAGTTTAGAATAGTCCAGTACTGAAAGTATCGACTCTAACTTCACTAAATTGTTATTGACAGGCAAGCAAATCTTCCTAAATCAAGTTCAACTCACCACAGTCTTCACCATCAGCAGGCGCCCTTGGTCTCATCCTCTTCGGGACCAGCACCAAAGAAACCTACCACACCACCACGCTTTACAATCCTCATTATTTATTCCGACAGTCCAGAAGCCAAGGAGACGTACAGACTAAGCAGTGATGTGACCTTGACCTTAGGCCAACTGAAGCAACAATTACCACGTCGCGGAAACTTCCGTTATTTTTTTAAGAAGGTGCAAAGTAACTTCTAACCGCTTCCTTTAAGCTGCGCTGTTGAAAATGTATTTGGTAACCCTTAACTGAACGTAATTTGATTTGTAGGTGTGCGATGAACTGGACATCGTTGTACAAGAAGAGATAACACGAGACGACGCAGTTTTACCACAAGTCGCCGCTGGGAAAATCGTTGTAACGTTACAGCCACAACCACAGCAATTGTGATGATGACTTCTCAATCGACAAACTTCTAGAACTGAATGCATTTCACGAGGAACTTTTTAGCATTACGTGTCCGGCCATTATTACTATAAGCAGCCTCGTTACAATCCGTTCAATAAGCTGACAAAACAAAGTAACCCAAACAATAATGTACGTTTCTAATTGTATGGAATGATTGCCCTACTTAATTGCAATGAATTTAATTTTTATTGACTGTTTTAATATTGTGACGAGCTAATGAATTATCGTAATGATGCAAGAAGAATAAAACAATCATTTTGACATAGTTTAAATGCATCATTGTCATTGAAGCCTGCGAAAGGCGGGTCTTTGCCGTTGAAGGACACGATGTGGGCGATGTCGTTGCTTTCACTCTATTCATTTACCGGCCTGATAACTTTTGGCCACGACCCACGAGTTCAACCTTCCAGCAATTGGTTAACAATGGATTTGTCTGTGGTGACTGATGATGATGAATTGGGGTTTGGAGCCGAACGAGCAGACAGTTCGATTAGTGGGCCATCAATTCTTCAGGCATACAATTTGTCTTTCTTCAACAAATGGATTCAGACAACCGCAGAGAGCAGAAAGTTCATACAAATTACTTTGGAACATTCCAAAAAGTCTCAACCCACCTCAAACACTCAAACTGAGGAGAGCACGAATACGTGGCGTCGCTCTTCGAGTGTTCCTAGAAAGCAAGTCAATTTATTCAAGTGCTGGAAAAGAAAGTCATCACTCAATCTCGTCTGGAGCAGGAATTAGAGGCTGCTAAGAAAAACACTCAACAATGCAAGCACAATGGTTGGAGCTTTGCTCTATGCATACGAGTTGGAGGAGCCAGCATGGGAGCACAGCAGAGTAAACCAACTTTCAAGAAATCAATAAAGGATGCTGGAGAAAGCACGGGCACGGGATTCCGGATTTTTGGCACACAGATGAAGGTTGCGAAATAATCGCATTTCGCCTAGCCGGAGCCACAGCCAAAGCTCGTACACGCGGTGAAGGCGAGGGCCGAGGCCGACGCTGAAGAATCTTCCCGGAACATGAAGATGAGCGAACGCGAACAAGAACAGTGCAGCGAGAAGCGGCCAACTCATAATAATCGAATCGGTTTCAAGGTTTCCCATTCATTCCACCACGTCAGGTTGCTAGGAACCGAACTGCTATGAATTAGAACGAATACGCTCCACGCGTACGCGTCAAGTTTTTCAATCTGTTCCAGGCCGGATGAACAATCAAGAGTGTTCGACATTTATTTGACTTGCTTGTATTGCAATTTCTAACCCGTCCAGTGTCAAAGTGTCATCGAAATGGCGTTCCAGTCGCCATCATCGACTTCACCCTCGTACTCATACGACACTCACATCGAAATATTCATGGCCATCAGGTGAGTTGTTACTTTCAGCCCTTTCGATGACTTGAATCGCCAATTTTGTTTGGGGTTATTCAGGGATTTGGAGTTGAGGTATGGGATCAACAGCAGAAGTATGGGAGCCAAAATTCCGCCCAGTCAGTTCAAGCTGACTATGATTGGGTTCTGGAAACCACCCGGAGCACTGCAATGGGTCGAAAAATGCGTGACCGAGACGGTGTACAAAGAGAAGAATCCACGATACGCGACAAAGGTACTTTTTCGAGTCGGTGATGGAAATCCCGTCTGATTTCAGCTCACCAATTCGAGTTTTTCCGTTTCTATGTATGTAGATGTATGTGAGCTATGACGCTCAAGACGCAGCTGGAGTTGAGTTGAAGTTTCAACTCCTCGAAGGAGATTACTTTGGACCTCAGAAGACAGTGTTTATGCACACGCTAGGCTACGTCCAGACTACACTGAGCAGACTGCTGGCAGTTGGCAACGTTGGATTGCTGACTCCACTTGAGGTTTCGGATGAGGCGTCAATGACCCCTGCGTCAGGTCACAAGGTCACTAGTGCGCAGTGCTTCCTGCGTGCTGAGGTTCTCCAACCAATTGAAGATGTAGTAAGGCCAAACATTGTATTCGCGTCGCGCTTAGTGTGCCCAGAATCTACATAAGATAAGCTTTGTATTTGTTTTTTTCTGGCAGGTAATCTTTCAATTTGGCATCATACAAAGACAAGCTCCGTCAATTCTTTTCGGCCGGAAAGGGATTTCGTACTACTTGGAAATCCTGAAAATTAATGAGGGAACTAATTTTGAGATTAACCAACCGTACACTCTTGTACACCGAACTGAACCGATGAACAGTGGTGCCAATTGCTGGACTCCCATTGTTTTGCCGCTTGTTCGTCTCTGCAATGCGGATTGGGACCGCGTTCTCAAATTGGTAGCTAACCCGGAATTGTTGTATTCAGTATTGCATTGTGGATCTACTGACTGTTCTTTGCCTGTTTGAAAGGTCATTTATGACACGAGCCAAACGTTTCTGGTTGATGGAGAAAGAGTGAGAATTGGCTTTATTCTGACCACTTTAAGGAAATTACTCGAAATCGTTGATAATAATTCTGACCCAACCGGAAGAATGCTGAGCGTCATTAAATTCAAGGACGGAAAGGTACGTACAAACTTTGGCTGTTTTGTGATAAAGAGTGTCTGGTTCATGTTTTCGTTTTCATTGGAAGGAATCGCAAAAGATGGGTTTGATGGTCAACCAGTGCTCAATGATGCAGCCGGCCCCTTTCCAAACGTACCTGAACAATGGGCTCGCAATTCGAAGAATTTACGCTGTCGATTACTCAAGTAAATTGAAGGAAAATGTTCAAAAACTTTGATGTTCTCGTCATAAATTATGATTTTTCACAGAATCAAATTGGAATCAAACTTTGCATAAATGCAACTTGCATGAAAGCGCGTCCGAGCATTCTTCTCGAGGAAGCGGAAACTCAACAATGACAGCCGCTCCATACGAGCAGGCCATTGAAATCATCGCAAAAATGATGGAGCCACTCGCGTCAGGACAATCAGTATTTTACACATTCGGCAACCCGCAAATGAGACCGATTGTAGAGACAATCGAAGAGCGAAATCACATGAAACATCTTTTTCATCTGTTTGGGTTAGTCAACGCTGTCATTGCATTTATTATTTGAGCCCCCTCCCACTAAGTTCATGTGTCTCGTCTCTGATCCCACAGAGAATCTTTGTTGGAAGCCAAACAGTCAGATGTTCTAAGCGCTGAA
The DNA here is from genome assembly GCA_009869945.1 of Mesaphorura yosii. Taxonomy (NCBI): domain Eukaryota; kingdom Metazoa; phylum Arthropoda; class Collembola; order Poduromorpha; family Tullbergiidae; genus Mesaphorura; species Mesaphorura yosii. The sequence goes on along the minus strand of WIXG01000045.1, from coordinate 106,709 downwards.
GATTACTCGACCGATCAATGTTTCCAGAAACTGGCCCACTCACAACATGCGACCGGTCACAGGAAGCGAACGACACTTCTGGCACCTTTACTGAACGACTTACTGGCGCTCTTGAGCATGCGGCCGTCCAGAATGGAGTACTTTGCCGCGTTCATATTTACTGACGGCGAATTCACCGACTTGGAAGAATCCATGAAGCTAGTCATTGAACTCGCCAAGCATCCAATCAGTCTTATTTTCATGTCGATTGGATTGGGCAACTTGGAATTTCCGCTGAGTCTACAGGAAGGTTGGGTTCACCCAACCACGACTGCTTTTCCCCGGCGGAATATTGTGACAGTCATACATTTTCGAAGTCTGCAGAACTGGTTTTCCGCAATTCAGTACGGCTCTGCGTTTAAGACCGATCCTTTGGTGCTCCTCCATAAAGAAATATTTAACGCGATCGATAAGCAAGCCGTACAGTTTTTGAGAGTCGCCGGTGCTTAACTGTTCATCTCAAGGCGCTATGCAAGCGACTCTGTTCGATCCTTCCTCGTCCTCAGAATAGTTAAGGACATTTCTTGCTTACTACTACAAAATGTAAAGATAGATTAAAGACATTATTCACTTGTTAAAATGAATCCCATTTATTCCTGGTCACATTTCGTGGGTTCGTTTTACAATCGGAGTTGATTTGTATAAGTTCTATCAGTTAATGCACGGTACTAAGTACTCATTGGAGAGATTGCAGCCAAGATTGGAATAGCGACTTGGAAGACGCGATAAGAAGCAGAAAGTTTGAGGATGGAAACTTGGAATGAACAGGTTCCATCTTCCTTCAACGTGTGTCCTTTCTTGCAAGTGCATCTTTTTCCCACCCAATGTGAAGACTCAATGCACACAGCTCCATCCGCCAATCCTTTGCACTTGCCAGATTTCACTTTTTGTTCGCATTTAGACTTTTCAGCATCTTCATCACAGGCTCTCTTGCGTCTGGGTGGCTGCTGAGCGTTTGAAGATTGCTGAATAATTTGTTCTTCCAATTCTGTTTTCAGATTCACGCCCCGCTTCTTACGTCGTAGTCTGTTTTCTTCGCCGTACAAATCGTTTGCTTCTTCGTCGATGTACACGCAGAGGGTTCCAACTCGTTGGTTAAGTCATCGCCGTTTTGTTTCGCCTCTTCTTCCTTCGAACCTTTCGTCTTCTCCAGCTGCGTAGGGCTAGGACCTCTGTACTTTTCTAGTGCGCTTAAATAGTATTCGTTCATCTTAGCAATGTTCTGCAGCGACGTTTCTTTATCAGCGTCATCCGTGAAGTCCTCAAATGCTGTTTCACTCCTGGCAAGCAGTTTCTTGTCTTCGTACTGGAACTTGCTCTTTTCTTCCTTCTTGAGATTAGCCGCATGCCTTTCTCTCTCGAGCAAGCCGTCAATCGTGCCGTTGAACTCCAGCATCCACATGATAACGATGGAGATAAAAACGATGACGAACCACCATCTTGAAGCTTGGTTGTTCATTTTGTGCTTTGTGTGTTGTCAGAGTCAAAATATGTACAGCCAGCGTTCGACAGTTCACAATAGGTTCCGTTTGTTCACACTTGAAACGCCTTGCATCACACCTCGTACATGAAATTCGCAATTTTCAAGAACAGGCGAACGATCGGTCGAGCTTCGAGTCCGACGAGTGAGTGAATCTTACAAGCCCCCAAACGGAAACAAACCCAAGCATGTATGGAGCTCAGGTCCATGACAATTAAAATAATTGCGATGCAAATTCTCATTTCAGGTTGTGTTGAATTTATTGTCTAGAAAAGAGCATATTTACAGAAAAAGATGTGTGAAAGTTTTATAAGTCTAGTAAACAAAGATGAAACTCATGCTAACTGATGTACGATTACTTTGAACGGACAATTCTAAATCTTATTTCGACGTATCGTGCCATTACACCCAAAGCAATCGGAACAAATACGAAATTAATCAACATCGCGAGGTAGAACAGCTTCATATGCACAAACACGAATTTAATGAGCTCGCGCTCAGTTTGCATTTTATCCGCATCGCTTTGTGTGCTGGGACTGACGTGAATCACGACTTGTTCGTACTCCGGCAGCTGAATATTGCTCCCGTTCGGGAGAGTGTAGCTTGAATTAATTTCTTCCAGGCTTTCTTGAGAATAATTCCCGATCCTGTACACCAGAGCCGGATCCGAATTATTCGACGACGGAGTTTGCAACTGTATTCTGAGTTCGTTGTCGCGCTGCTGCAATTTTTGATACGGAGCTGTTGTAATTGGAATGCATATGCAGATACTGAGGATTAGTGACAGGAAGACGTAGCAATTCAGTGTTATCCAACGCTGCAGCAAATGCCTCTGCAATTATACGGAGCCAGGTGAATTGGCGGCTTACATAAAACACTGTGGATCATGGCGTAAACGTTTCTTTCTTTGCTTCTTACCTGACATAGCAGAGCTATCGACGACGTAAACTGAATGACGCCGGCCGCGAGCACCAAAAGAGTTGAAATCAGTAGATAAGTAAGGTTTCCAAATAGAAACGTCAGGTGCTCGTAGTCGTAAATCACACGACAAGCTGTTGCAGTTGTCAAACCTCCGAGAATCTAACCACAAACAGGTTTAAGAGGTTAGACTGACAGTTTTGTCATGAATTGTGCGATTTGCACACGAACTTACCAGAGACCAAGCTCCAAGTACTAGAACGATGATGTCCTTCTTTTTCGAGTCCTGCTCAAACATTTTCTGAATTTTGCTAAGTGATTTTGTTCTGTATCAAAATGTGGTTTCCGAAATCAAAGGTCTGCCTGTTTCGAATCTGCGTCTACATTTCGGAGGTTTCCGCACACAGAATTTGGAACTCTTGCCAATTTCTCGAAACTTCAATCGATGGACGTGCGAATGTGAATGCGAATGTGAAATGTGAATGCGTGATTGAAACAAGAGTGAGTGAAGACTATGCGTGTTGAGTTGTTCACATAATAAGTTTTATTACGCCTACGCTTTCAAGAGACATGAAAAAGCATAAGTACAAATACAGCTTCATGGCCACGACTATGACGTCTAGGTTTATGTGCCATAAATGTAGAGAAGCACCGCACCATATTTGTTGCTAATTAAATCACTTTCGTTGTACCAACGTCCTGTTGTGGTGCTGGCTTGCTTGCAGAAAAATCGCACATTCTCTTACAATGCGAAAGCACAGGTGCGAGGCAAGGCGCGACGAGCGAGGGTCCGCACCAGAGTAAACGGTACAGGAGGACGGTACAGGAGGACGGTTCAGCGCGCAAAGTCTGTACATGTACGTGTGAGTATAAATACGTAACGCGAGTTTAACCTGCAGGTCACAGTTTGACTACTACAATTTGGCAGTTCACTCTTCTGTGAGAGCGACAGAGCGATGGTATGCGAGATAAACCATGGATCCGTTTTTATTGTTGCGAACCGGAAGCGTCTGAAGAAGGAATTCGCGAGGGACAGCGTTCGTACCGTAACTCATGCTTTATTGACAGTGCAGTGCTGTTAATCACAAAACGCGACGAACTAGTACCATGTAAATGTAAATGCATACTAAAAGAATCACAAAGGCGTACTGACGTACTGTAAACAATTCGCTACATCCAACAATAATACGGACAAGACAAATGAACTTAAAAGTTTTAATGGTAAACTTAGTAAAGCTAAAATTTCTAAACTAATTCCATACAATGCAAGGTATTGAGGAGATGACTCGACCTCTGCCAGCAAACTGAACAAACTGTTCCAAATTCGCCAAGTAAAGGCGTTGGCTTAGGCTCAAAGAAGTCTTCCAGTCTTCGTTGCCTTGTGCCATCAACTGTAATTCCTTTTGAAACAGCTCTCCTGTTCAAATACGTCCTGGACTTCTTTGGAGCAGGTGAGCGTGTTTCAAGGCCCGCTGCAGCTCTATCTTCACCTTTCTTTGGGCTGGAGTCGGTGGAGCAGCGTCAGTGTGAGCGTTCACTTCTGGCGCCACTTCTGCTTGCACGTGCACATTAGAAATGCTGGTGGAGGATTCGCTTGTGGAGGCTTCAGCAGATGGTTCGATGAATGAGTAAATTAACTCTGAACTTAGTTGTGCCCGGAAGATCGTTCGTGAAGAGATGAGGGCGCAATTCCTTCTTCAGCTCGCGCTTAAAGTTGAAATGGCAGTCTGGAATTCCAGCAATGAGTTCTTCTATTTGGTCACCGGCGACATGTTCCTTCCCTTTGAATTCTTCCTTAACTCAAACAACCGTATCCTTTGCATTTAGGCTCGCATTTTCTTTTTTCTTAGTCGATTCTTGATTGCCATTTGTTTCTGGGTTGATTCAGATAACGTTAATTCATTTCTGAGTCCAGAGTTCTTGTGAATGGCACCCTTCATGATTTTTATTCCATTTGGGTGTCATGCGGCGTAGACAAGATGGTAAACGTGTGCATTATTATTGTTCTTCATCCCAAATTGTAACGTAGCAACGTTTCCAGCTTTTGGATTTCTTTTCTCGTGTCCTGGCAAGGATCCCCAAGTTTTCGCTGATACAAGTTGACAAAATCGTTCAGAAATGTGCTCGAAGTTTGTTCCAGACGTTGCCATTCTTCAGAACCAACAAGTTCATTTATGCGTCCTTTCTTGTCATTCGCGTTACGCCATCGCCTCACAGGGCCGTCCCCCAGACTCACCAGAAGATCAGTGCATGGGAATGTCAGAATCTGCTGGAGTATTTCCATCGGCGTCCCTTATAACGAGAACGCTTTAAGCTGACATTGAAGGATGCTACGGAAGTTAGACTCTAACCGACCTGAGTACCCAAACGGGTCCGCAAATACAATATTTGCATCAACGTTGTACATCTCTATAATTCCCAGGATTTTGTCCTTAAACGCTCCTTGGATAACTTCGATTTGAACTGCAAAGAGGAATTTATTGCCCTAAACATGTACACAAATCCATTTTCACGAAACTTCGCCGGAAATTGGAATTAGTAGACATCTTACGTCTTTTGTTTTGAAATGGTTGCGAAATTCTCCTCAACTCATTTGCTCTGCTTGTGTCAATCTCCAGGAACACTAGTTTAATTTTTACTGAGTAGATGTGGATGCATTTTGAACACGTTATGGCCAAGCAGCGTTTTGCAAATGACGACCGGTGATCCATCACTTGTATTTTTATAATATCCGGGACCGGCAAACGCATCCACTGCCAGGATGCTTTGGATTGCATTTTGATGTGCCATGATAGGAAAGAAGGGCCTGCAAATATCTTTTCATAATCTCATGCTAAATTTTCTCCTTGAAAAAGTCTTCGTTCGTAGGAGCCATCTTGGAGTTTTCCGAATGATCGTACTGTGATCGGGCCTGAGATGCAAGATAACATTAAGATTTGACGAATGCATCGCATTTGCAAGTCTGTTGCATTACTTGCACTGCTTTTGACAAGAAGCAATAAAATGCCCAAGTTGGCATGCAGCTGTGTTTTGTACATGTACAGAGGGTGTCCAATTTGTTTCGGAACTACTTTGAATTATCTTTTTTACCTATCTGAATCGAAGACGGACATTTTTAGGGTTTTCAATGTGATGACCATGACCCTTAGCAACTAATTTGGTTTCATTTGCCTTTTGCACAATTCTACTCACTCTTTCTTTTCATGGTGAGAGAAGAGGTCATCAGAGTCACATCATGACAAAAAGTACAATTTGCAACGTGTATAGAGTATTTACATTGAAGAGTGCACAGTGGGTCCCTGACCCTTGTAGTTGAAATATTCTAAACCAGAGCCTGTTGGTTTCATAATCTTGACGTGTTTGCCATCAATGGCACCGAAACAGTTAGGAAATTGCCTATCTTCGTAGAACTGTTTTTGAGCAATCCACTCTACTTTAGATTTTTGACTTTGAAGGAATTCATTCAAGGGTTTTTATAACGGCCAGACATGTTTCCGGAATTATTGTCAAAATGGTGTTGTGAGCGATGCGAAACACGTAGAATAATGACATTTGCGATTTTACATACAGCATCAGTACGAAACAAACCAATTGATCTGAACCTTACCAGTAGCTAAATATCTAAGTGTCACAGCCAGTCGTTGCTCCAGGGAAATTGAGTCACGTATGTTCGTATCAATTTTGGCAATTAATGGTCCAGCCTTTTCAAGAAGTGGAAAAAATTATAGCTGATCCATTCTCATCCAGTTCTTGTAACTTGGCTCGTCTTCTGATGCCAGTTCCTTCACTATGTACTGGAAATTCCCAAAGTGTCTCTCCTAAGCAGCCTTTGCCTGGACCAACAAGCCCTCTTTTTCGCCTTTCTGTCTCTTCAAATAGTTGAACCCCGCTACACCAATTCCAATCAGAAGGAGGCTGCAGGGAGGAAGCGTAGGAAGTATGAGTACCTGGGCCAGCGCCTCCAGTTTGTGCCGCTCGCCGTGGAGACAGCTGGAGTGTGGGACCCAGCGGGGCTACGCTTTCTCCGGGAGGTCGTTGTTCGGGTGGCGGCAGTCATGGGGGAGAAGCGGGCGCCGGCTTTCTTCCTTCAGAGGCTGCCGTTGGCTGTGCAACGTGGGAACGTGGCGGCGGTGCTCGGGACGCTGTCGAAGGGAGTTCGCTTTGAGGAGATTTTTCTTTTATGAGTTTTTACATTTTAAAAGGCATATCTTTAGCTTTCGGTCCTTAGTCTTTTAGTCGTCTTTTATATCATATTTTTAGACTAAATTTAAAGGGATTAGCTGTTCCGGTTTTTAAAACTAATTTGTATTCGATGTAGTACCTTTTGTGTATTTATTTAAACCGAAATGAAATACAAAGATGCATTCTAATCAAGCACAAATCCAGTGGATCCATATTCGTTGATTTTATTGCAAATTAACTGGATTGAATTAATTGTTGTGAGAGTCCCCGTACAAATTTCGCAGCTAATCACTGCGATCGTGTGACAAGGACATGAGGAAATTGTGTCTATAATTTATGCATACAAAAGCTACAGGATAAAGTTTTACACAAAATTACAATGTTGCATACAGAAAAGATGTATCGTGTGAATGGGGTATAAAAGACGTTTAAAGGTACAGGCGTTTTTTTTTACCAGAATTGAACGCACAATGCGTGTGGCAGTTGACAGTGAATGCGTATTGCTAAGTTAAATAATGACTTCCAGTTTACATATTAACCAGATCACTGGACCCAACAGATGTGTGTTCAAATATTGGTCCGATATCGTACTTTCGTACTGGAGTTTAATGATCTCGACAAGGAATTAAAAACGTTGGCCGACATTGGCAAATCGTTGGTGCTCTCTCAATTGGCAATGGTATGTTGACTCATCCGGAACTGAGAGCAGAATGTACACATCTTGATATAGTGCAATAGAATTAATCGCCAGAAAGCTGTTTCGCACAAAAAGCATGTAAAAAGTTATATACATATTAACATTGATTTCATAGAGTCTTCCTAAGCATTTAGTGTATAGTAGGAGAGTAAGCGTATAAAAAACCCTGCTTTATAATCGATCTAAGCAGTACCGATTTTGTTGTGCTATCATGTATCATTCATATTGAAATCAGAAGAACATTGACCAAATTCTCGAATGGTCCCAGTTCCAAATGAAATTATTAGTCATAATGACCATCGCCGTCTTTGCACCGGTGCGGTGTCGAAGTGGATGCAATGTATTTTCAGGAATCAAGGAATTTGTAAATCTGAAAGAGGTTCGCTTGCAACAGCGACGGAACATGGAATACGGCAATGAGGCATGGAGGTGAGAGTGAGAGTGCGAATCTTTCATGTGCTTGCGCTTGATACAACACATGCACTTGCACCCGTCCCATATAAGATTGTGATACGGAGGATGTTGATATATTATTTTATGATTGTTGTTATTCTTATAATCATTATTATTGTTATTATGATTATTGTTATTATTATGATCCGTATGCACTTTTATTAATGATGCAATAATTATTATGTCTGCATTTATTTTACCATCTTAACCGGAGTGGATACTGCATGAAGAGAGACTCACTCAGCCATCGGCCAACGTGAATTGTTAGTGGATGTATTTGTACGTGCATTTAGCTGAGGAACACTTTCATAAAACTGTGTGGCAAGTGGTAAATGAGTAATAAGAGAGACGACCGTGCTTTGTATGCGAGAGGATTACAAAGGAAATCTGGCACTGATGCTCGAATTTGAAATCACACTCGGCATTTTATAAACAAACATTAAAATTGACAGAGCCATCCATTAATTAGAAATCAGTTAAATTAAATTATTGACGAGTTAATCCAGATTCAGACAAAATCTTACGGCTGACAGTTGTGAAAAAACCTGAGACATTCAAACCTGAGATAAAGGTTTGTGTATTTAGGAAGTAAAATTGTAAGTTTTATTGGCGTTTGAATGCTCGACGACAATGGAATCGTAATTGTAATTTGTTATTCGTTGCGACCAGTGTAAGCGCACAGGAGGTTTACGTTGTTTTGAAGCAAACACGTGGCGCAGCAGCATGAACTGATTAGACAAGAGCCACGGGCACGTGCGGACAAAAGATAAGCGAGTTTTGTTAAGAAAGTAAAAGTGTTATGTTATCATTTCAATCATTTGGTTCAATTGGATAAACCTCGTGCACTCGTATACTGAACCACATAGCTTTAGTTCAGTGCCAGTGCAGCACAAAGCGTCAATATCAGCTTCCTAAATTCAGCATTCACGCCACGTTGATTGTGATAACCTTCCAGTGTCCAAATTGAGTGCAATTCATTGTGCAGCTGCCATCACACCGTAAGGAACCAATTTTAGCCTTGTCAGTTTACATGAGAACCACTTTTTGACGTTGATTGGTGACTTTGAGTTCAAGGGTTTGGACGATGTGCCTTGGATTCCAACTTTGAAGGAACCCGGACCCGCTGGACGGTGGACGGAGGAGCCATGAACCCGAAAGACTGCCACACTCAGCAAGACTGACTCTTTTAATTGCAACTCACGAAACGGCGCGTAGAATTCGACACATCTCAGCATTCGACTGACTGATTCAGCTGACAAAGATCACAGAATGGGCCACTATTGTATAGCTGTTCGCATATTCACTATAGCAATATTTCTGCGCACATCATCTGCGAATTTTACAGCCAGTATTGAAAACCACACTGGTCACAAAATTAAGGACAATTTGGAAAACCCGTTCACAGCTATTAGTCAGTTCAACCATGAGGCGAATTGCCACAAGCCGACTCAAAGACCGTGCGAACAGCTCCGGGACGCAACATGTTTTGGTGTCAAATTGCCATATACTATGACCTCAACTGAATTAGTTTCTGATGAAATCAGCCTCAGCCAGGTTCATGTGCTGGTAAGTTGCTTTGATTAACAATAGGCATTTTTGAACATTTTACTGGAAACTTGAGTGAATGATGTTTCCGATTATAGTACAAATTGAGACAATGGGAAGGACTCAAATCGCTACCAAAGTGCTGGGCAGTAATTCAACCTCTCCTGTGTTCACTTTACATGCCAAAATGTGAAAATGGATCAGTTGAACTGCCTCCACAGGTTTGTCAATTTTTGACGGTTTTAGAGAATATCATACGAGTGAAGAATATGAAGCAATAAATTACGTGCATGATGTGTAGGAAATTTGCAAGATCGCTAGGAGCCCCTGCAAGATCATGGATCAAGCATTCCCAAACGGTCTGCCAGACTTTCTCAAATGTAATAACTCAACCCAATTTCCAAGTAACTGTAAGGTAAGTATTAATTTCTAAACCCAAATCATGGTTTAATTCATCAGTCATTCTGATCCTTTCCTGTACCTTCCGTTAATTTGTACAGCCAACTGGTTTCCGCGAGCTCCGATTCAATGTTTCTGTTGGAAATTGCACCGATCCTATGATTGAAGTTCCTGAAAATTCCATTAATGAATACAAAGGCTTTGAAGGATGTGGACTTAAATGCCAAGACGTTTCCTTTGACGATGCTGAGCATGAACAACTATCATCCTTCATATTTTATTTCGGTATAATTACAATGTTGGCTACCGGTTGGGTTGTGGTAAGCAGATCCCACTTTCGAATTTGGAAATGCGAGTTAAGATTATAGCACTAACATTTAATTCAGGTCACCTACATAATTGGTTGGAGATCCAGCTCGCATTATCCCGCAATCATAATATTTTACGTCAACTTCAGTTATTTTGTGGCATCAGTTGGTTGGATGTTCCAGTTTCTCCCGAAAGCAAAGGAAGGGATTGTTTGCAGAGGAGACGGCACTGTTAGAAAGCTGGAGTACAGGTAAGTTGTATGGGGTTTAGTTTAACGATTACATCACATCACTTTTGTTTTATCTTACCACGTTACCACCGCGCACATGCTATTTTTTATTTTGTTTTTGCACTAGTCCTGGTGAAACTGTATCATGCACTTTTGTGTTTGTCCTTATTTATTGGGGCTCAATGTGTGCGTTAAATTGGCTTGTTGTATTTGCTTATGTTTGGAACCAAACGTGCAACGCAGTAGGTAGGTTCAGACGGACAAGAAGCACCTGCACATTTCTTTGATCAAATTGACGATGAGAGATTTAACGGGCTTTTTACTCTTAGGAAGAATTCGTGAAGGATTGGAGAAGAAAGCTAGGAATTTCCACATCTCGTGGGTACTTGGAAGTCTTTTAACGATAGCTGCCTGTATTTGGGGAAATGTAAGTCCCTTAAACAATTTGGATAATAAGCAGAATGCTTCAGCGGGGAAATTACTTTCAGGTTGGTGGCAATAGTATGACTGGAATCTGCTTCATTGGCTATTCTGATCCTGTTCGACGAGTACTTTTCCTACTGGTACCAGTTGGAGTGAAAGTCCTAATAATAGGAATCTTCTTGTCGGGAGGAGTTTATCGCCTTTACAACTTGAGTACTGGGAAAGCAGCATGTGAATACATTGCTGGTCAAGGCAAAATGGAGATCAAACGACACATGATCCGAGTGGCCACTTTTGTCGTGTTACTGTTGGCCGTAACATTTCTAGCTTTCATGTTGGAAATTAATGCCATCATATGGCGACCATTCTTGGAGAAATCTATTCGAGAATCGCTACTGTAAGTGTGAAATGTCTTTGGCAGAATGTATTAACGCCCTCACATCATATTCTAATAACCTTCCGGTTTCTCGAAGGTGCCGCTTAAACCTGGTTGAAGGCGTTGAGTGCGAGCCGCTGCCTAAGGTAGGGTTGATTTACCACGGGAGTGTATTCCTCTTTTTTGGAGGTGGAATTCTTGTCTCGAGTGGTGCGTGGACTTCAGAATCTGTTGGTATTTGGAAGCGCTTCTTTTCAAGGTAGGACTTTGCTGCCCTCATATTGTCATATTACTTGAACTCATGAGGCATGATACATATTTCTCAGGTTTACGAACTCACAAAACCCATCCGCTTCCGTACAGCAACAGCAGGGCCATAAACACAGACTCATTGCGAAGGCTTTTTCAAGGCGGAATGACCTCGCAAATGGAAGATTGAGCTTAAGTATTGGTGTCAGTCACGATGATCCTCTTGGCTTTAATAAACTCTTTGACCCAAATCGCATTGGAAATGAACTCCATCGATCCCAGTCACAAGGATTAACTGACCAGCCAGGAAACATAAGCAGTGAATGGGCTGCGAATTTACCTAATTTTGTGGAAAGACGAGGTGCAATTATTCCTTCCCACTCGTCAAATTCAGTTTCATGTGTCTCTGATGATTCAAGAAGGCCAAGTTGTGATTCAGCCGCAATGAGTGCACTCGCTGCAAGAAACTTGCAAGGAGGATCTCAATCTGACCTTGAGGACCAAAGGTAAGTTGCTTTCGCATGCTTCTTCAACAACAGAATAAAGATGGAATTAAATGATTACATTTATAGCAGAAGAAGTAAGAGACGCTGGTACAACATGGGAAGACGAAATCGTAGTAACAGAATGTTCGGGTTTGGCAGAAGAGGAATTGGTGGAAGCAGCACCTCAGTTTCCTCCGCCGCGTCCAACGCGCAACCGCAGGTGAGTTCTTAATTGCACCTGTCTAATTTAACAGGCTAGGAAGAATGCATTTAAATTCCAAAATGGGTTATAGATATTTCCAGCCATAACTGCCCTGATCGACAAAAAATTGGGTCAAAATGGTCAGTTTGGACTGACTCAAGTCATCACCCAGCGACCTGCGACAAGAGAGGTTGCCATTCAAACAAGCATTGAGCACCTGACTGAAGCTGGAATTCCACGCTTTGGAATGATGTGTAACAAAGAGACTCAATCAAGTTCGCGAAGTCTTCATGAAGTTGCTGTTCAAACTAAAAAATCCGCAACTAAGAAGAAATCTAAGGATCATGAAAAGAAGAGAAATGGTTTGAAAGATCGTGACGCAGAACACGAGTCGCAAGTTCTAAAATTACTGTCGCCTAATCTATGAGGACTATCTTTCTCTTGGAAAATTTATGACCGTTCTGAATCTTCAAATGTTTTTATATAATTTGTCGTTTAGAGCTTCTTTTAATCATTATTTGCATTTTTGGATCTCGAATTAGCTTAAGATTTTCACTCTCTACTCTTGCCATGATTTTGCAATATGACAATGTGATACAAATTATTATTCGTGTCTTAGTATTGCCTTGTATTTTGTAACCAACTATCCCGTAAGAAACGGGCTCAAATATAATCAAAACGCAATATTTTTATTTAAACACTTAGTTGCTCAATATGAATCTCCGTTCTCATTCCTGTATTACTCTTATTCATGCGGTGAAGACAATCAGAGATTATCACGTGATTTATCGTATACTTACTACAATTAAGTTTTTGTTAAGACATTTCCAGTTTTGGGGATAATTTTGTACAACATTTGTAATTTTGTACGCCTTCATTTTAGTATTTATCAGCAATAAACAATCTCATAAGCCGTTGTATTGTCTACTACTTTGAAGCAGACCTTCCGGTTTCGCCAGAATGCAATTACTCAGCGCATTTGAACCTTTTGCGGAAAACCAGTGAAAAGAAAGGTATCATTCGTACTACACGGTTCTTGAAGTCAACCACGCGTACGCGTTTTGGGCTGGAAAGATTGAGATTTCGAGTCTCGTAATATATTACTCATTTGAATAAGCCTTAGTCCAGATATGTCTCCTCACGAGATCTCTCCATGCCGCATCTCATCTTCCAATTCTCCTTCACCTTATAAAAATTCTCTCCAATGCTGCTCTTCTTCATCTCGCTCGCCGTCTCTCATTCACCTCTTCAGAAATTTCATCGACTCTTGCTTCTGCCACTCTTCTAAACTCAGGTCCGTCTAGATATGAAAAATGTGAAAAGCCCGTACACGAGTCAGAGTCGGAGTCGGACTTGTCGAAAGGTGCAGGCGGCAGGGGAAGCGTGAATAAGTAAGACAAGTCAGAATTGAGCGAGAGCAAGGAACATCGGAACGCGACCTGGCTACATCTGTTCTGCTGGTCTCTGGTTTGTATCAGAATCAGAAGATGAGAGGAAGAAAAGCAGAAGTGAGAAGTCGAATCTGACACTGGCAATACAAAACGGAGACTTTCTCCTCTGAATCGGCAAGCGGTGTGTTTACGTTAAGCCGCGGTCTCGGTAACTGTAACGTAACAACAATGGAACAACGAAGAAGAATGTACTAAAAGCATGAGTCAGGAGTAAAGTCTCCCGGTTTCCCATGCCCGGAATGATCATATCATGACAAACAACGAACTGTTCCTGCTCTGGTGGCCTATACAGGATGTAGGAAACATAAAAGCATAGTAAATCACTAAATGGTACAAGACAGCAGCGTTCTGGATTATTATGGATCTAAAATCTGGACCACAAGACTTTGAGCATGCAGGAAGGTAGGCAGTGAAGAAGTCTCGAGCCTATCGAGCTGTTCTTAGTTCTTTGTGCGAAGGAGTTGTTGAAAGAGTGCACGAGTCTGTTCTGTCGCCGATGTGCCAGGCCAGACTTAGTCAGAGTCAGAATGTTGGAGCGGGCGATGAAACGGAGTCGTGGTCCTAGTCAAGTGACTACGAGAGTGAAAATAGTACGACTTTCTCAGAACAGAACACCCGACGAGAACAAGCTCTCGGGTTTTACGGATATTTATTGTAGACTGTAGCCAGTCGTACTCTCGTGGCCTAGACTCGTGCCCGTGCCGTGTAGACTGAGGACTGACTTGAGTGGCTTAGTGCCGCCGCCGCCGCGCGCCGTGCCGTGCCGGAGCACCAAGCACCAAGAGAATAGCGCAGATATGAATCTTGTTCCACTGGGTTACTAGTTACTGGATGCGCTCGGAAAGGCAGACGAGCGAGCACATGCACGACCGAAAACGGCAGCGGATTTTCTTTCGGGTTTAATAATAATAATCTCGTGGCTCGTGAAATGTATACAACCGTTGCAGAAAACGCTTTCTCAGGTTGTGGCAGTGGCACTGGCTCTGCCGCGCCGAAGCCATGCAAAGTACACTGAAGATTTTCATTCGGGAAAAGTTTCTCTTTTTCACTCATTCTCTCTCACACTCGTGTTCGTGTCTGCGCACGGGATAACAGAGCCGAGGAATCTGGAATCCTTTCTTTCGGGCATGTATGAGTATGTCTGTGTCTGTAGGTACGTGGCTCGCGTGAGACACATTTTTCGGTTTTCTCCTAGTGCAGCAGCAGTAGTGGGAGCGTACTTGGACTCACGACTCGGTTCTTGTTCTTGAATGTTTTTAAATGAATAGGAGCATGGCATGGCACTGTTAGAAGAGCAAAGAAGTAGTAAAGTAAAGAATTCAAACCGAGTTGACTAAGCAGAGAAAGAGCGAGTGAGCTCCAGACGCGAGGAGCGGTACGCTGTGCATGGCCAAGACACACAGACTAATGTATGAAGAAAAAGTTGGATGAGAGAGCGCAAGGCTCAAAACCTCGACTGTCAAAAATGGACTCCGGGCTGAAATTAGGGCGAAAATTGGTTACTCTTACTTTACTACTCTAAAACCAAGTACAAGCAGCAGCAGCCAGCCAGCACCAGAACCCGAACTAGAACCAGTGCCATCACCAGCCAGCAGTAGTACTTACAACCACCCGTACTAGCTCTACCAGCGCTACGACCACAGCTACGTGGTCCTCGTAAATGCATTCAGAATCCATACACAATATACCTACATGTACCCGTATCCAGATCCAGACCAGACCAGCGAAGCACGGACCAGACTTGGACTATATTATAACAATAGAATATAAATGATCGAATAACAGTACGAGTACGAGAAAACGAGAGCAGAATTGTTGAAATTTGTATTTTATTAAGCTAGCCGTCGCACTTAACCGACTTCATGGAGAACGCGGCTCGGGGTACAACCATCCCCCATTTAGATTGTTACAACTGGTTATTCGCTGTCCAAATTCCGTCTACTGTTAATTATTATTCAGGATTCAGTTCAGTTGCCGTTCAGTTAAACGATTAATTGTGTGATTACGTTCACGGTTGCGGTGCAACTCGGGCAAGTCCACAGTGTAAATTTGGAATTGGCTCAGTCGTCAGTCTGTGTTCATCCTTCTCATTCGGGTTAATTTTTCTACGTTCAACCCTCTCCTCGGCCGTTATCACTTGGATTAGTTGGGCACGGAGAAAGTTCACCTGGAATTACTTCGACAGTCGGTCAATATTGAGTTTATAGTTATTCAGAAGGTCTCCAACGTCAAGTAATGGTTTGACGGCGGCTGTGGTTAATCTCAATTCTTATCTCAGTGAATTAATTAAGAAATTGTCAAAGTACAACACACGTCATCAATTTCACACCGTTCCTTCCATTTTGAGTTTACGTGAATAGTGATATACGTCATATTTTGATATTACATCTGAAGAGAAAGTCTGGCTGCTTAACACTGGTTTGGAAAAATTCGGTCCTGGTCACTTTGGAATGGTTTCATTGGTAAATTGGCACGAATTCAATTCAGTGTGATAATTTGCGAAGCATCATTGTGATTCATTGGAGAAAGTGAAGGGGAAGTTGATCCGGTCCTTTGCAGAACTTTTCAGTGCAATTTGGAGAATTCAATGCAAATGATGTTCACCTGGAGAAAGATGAAAGGCTGGGCCTACTTTGCTGTGTAAGTGAACCTGCCATTTTTTAACCCAACTCTCAAGTGCCAATGATTCTTATTGAAAATCTAGAAAAAGGAATGATTGCGCAAAGGTTTACGATTGTTGGAGGACAATTATCTTTCACGTGTCACAATAATTCAGTAAAGGCGGTAGAGCCTTTTCATCTTGCGTGAGAACTTTCACTAAGTACAGAATTTCCATTCGAGTAATACCTTTGTTTCTTCTTTATGGTTGAAGTTGTGCCATTCAAAGCTTTGGATTTAAATCATGAATACCGGGTTTATACAATAAAGTTAGCTTTTATGCAAAGAAAGGCTTGTAGGATGGATCAAAAAAGCTTGGAGTTGACTAGAACGTGATTAGTAAACTGAAAAAGAGTCCACAATACTTTCTCCAGCTCTCTCGGCAATTTACAGTCAGATGAACCTGTGAACCAAGTGCATCGGTTAATTTAGGAATGTACCCTTTTTGCAACCGATCTAACTTAGCGTTCTCATTGAAGATGTCTCCATTGAATCTCGAGTAAAGCAGTCTCATAATAATACAACTTTTAAACAACATTATTGGAGTTGGCAAAGATGAAACAGAACTACTTCATATTACTTCTTTAGTTCCTGTTCTCGTATTCCTAGAATTTAAGTATGAATTCATACTTCCTACATGACTAAATGCCAGAAATATCTCGCCAGTTAGCCAGTTAGTACTACGTAATTTTGACAATATGTGCCGCATCTTGCAAACCGGCTGTGCCAGTATGTGAAATTTCAAGATCTGTTCTGAGTATCTTCCAAAATATTCATTCATGAACATAAACATGACACACATCTTTCTATGAAATCAAGTACTCATATCGCGCGTAGCCGCTCCGTTTCCTGTTCTGTTTTCATAATGAAATTAAAACTGAATCGAAAGACACTATGAACCTGAAATATTTGAAAGCTAAGAAAGTTAACAAATTGTGTCTAAACGAGATTATCCGCTTCTTTGTTGACCATCTCATTGCAGTAGTAAAAGTTTGTTACGCCATCTCATCCTCATTAACTAGGCTGACAACCCCAAATCGGGTTCAAAAAAGCCGCTCAAACGGATGAATAATTTCTTCAAGTGAAATACTCTTGAATAATCATGCATCTGCGAACAATTTATCCTGGAACAACTTGGGAGGGAACATTTCTCTTGAAACGATTTGCTAGAGAACATTTTTTCTGGAACAATTGTCTTGACACAATTTACTAAGGGGCAATTCTCTCGGGAAAAATCGTCAATCTAGCAGCAAGCGCTCTGTGGCACGTTTAGGTTAACATTTTATGATCTTAACTGATTCCGAACGGCGGTACCGTAGACAGGTAATTTTGTGTCAGACGCAAGGACGAACTGGGCTAACAATCTGGGAATCAGGCGACATATACAGTGTTCAAAATCAACATTCAAGCTTTTTAATGCTTTTATTAACATAAAATGACGCAAAGAGAATTTAGTTTCCTAGTTGATTCGTAGAGCAATCAACTACGAAACTGAAGCCTCTTTGAAATGACGTTGTTAAGAGATATTTACAGATCTTTATAATGTTTAATCAATTTAGTTGAAAATTCAATTTAGTTAAAATTCAATTTTTATTTCCTGTTTTGACGACAGTGTCAGACGTCAGACATGCGTAAAGTTATTGCAGTACGGCTACTAGGATTCCTCATTGCTTAAACCAAGCCCTTGAAGATGCTTTTGGTCCCAAGGCTCGAATATTTTTTTATTCACCCATGGCGTGTAATATGATTATTGAATCATTTCATTACCTTCACATCCATAATCTTGGCTGGCAATGGTTCATCAACTCAACCTCATATACGTAGGACAGAATGCTTCCAATCTCTTCAGCTACTCGTCTCGTTAGCTCTTTGACAGTGCTTTACTTCTCTCCTCACCATGAGGCAGGCAGTCAGGATATGACCACCACAGTATGCTCGGGCACGGAGGCATGGTCCTCGAGTAGATTTGCGATAGACATGTCCGAACACATCGCAGAGCACACATGCGAAACGCGAGCCGTGCTGACTAGACTGGACTGCGGACGGACACATGATGAAAATAATGTGTAAACAAAAGTTTCACACATTGCAAGGCCTTTCTTCCAGGCCGCTCGCGTTCTCGTGGATTCATTTATTATTACAAACATTTCTGGTGCCGTTTTATTAGACACGGGGCTCCGAAATAATACGGCAGGCGAAGCACGGGAAAGATAAACCCCAAATCCAAATACTTCCTCTGCTTTCTCTTGTCTTGGCTTGCTGGTTTTATTGATGATAAAAATTGTATTGTGTTTATGTACATTAGGACGTGATTACATTAGCTTGCTGCATGGCTACGTATGCCGTGATGCAATATTATATCGGCATCGGCACGAGTTTCGTTTATACTATTTGATGGCATTTCTCAGGAAAAGATTTTTGTCTCTTTCCTCGCCTCCCTCTCTTTTCCTCTTTCTAATCATGATTTCATTCGTCCGTCTTCCTCTACTCCAGCTTTTGCTCTGTTTCTGTGTACTATCAGAGTTTAATCTAGCAGCATTATGAGAACGTTAATATGATTACAAGCACGCAACCACAAGGCACACGTCAGAGTGGCAGCAAATGAAACCAAACCGTCTGTCTTGTGAAGGGGAACCAAATGCATTGTTCAGCAGTCGAATCAAGCAGCAGCGTTTAAGAAGTAAACTGTAAACACTGAACACTTTCACGCAACGTTAAATGCAATGCATGCGTGGAATGGATTGAAACTGCATGAGGTCCAAACCTCAGCTCAGACGCTAGAATTTGACTTTCATTAGATTCGGGCATGCGAAAGCACTCATAAAATTTTTGCGAACCGGATTCAAGAGTCATGATTGATTAGAATCAAACGCACAACTTAATTTATGCTCAAGCCTGAATTGGATTTAGTCTTTCAAAATTCCACCCCATTTAATGGTGCATACCTCAAATTCTTTACTATGAATAAACGCATGCGGATTTGTTGGTAAACAAAATCCCCACAAGTACATTGTAACCTAGCTGAACATGTCGTGTCTAGCCATTCTAACCCATTCAAGTTGAGCTTATTCTTTGAGTAGGTTAGTTCAACAAAGGCTCCTTCTTAAGGCTTCTCTTTCAATGTCTTGGTCACTCGGCTCTTCAGATTAACTATCACCTCGTGATGCGTTCTTAAAGTTCTGTAAAACTTCAATTCTGTAAATATTATGGAACATCGCCTACGTTTCAGACCTGACGAAGCCAAACACAACACTGTACAGGTGTGCATGGAATTTCATCCCAAGGGTAACCGCAACAAGGCACATGTACGAATAAACGAACGTGTTTTCCAATGCCTAATTGAATCCAATGGGCTCGAGTACTCTTTTGAACTCTAAACTTCAATCTTTTGTCGTTCACCACAAGTTGGCATGATCAAAAGGCGCACGGGCCTTGTCCTTTATATTACTTCACTGATATTGCCATAAAATGGCGTTAATTGAGCATACTGTCTGTGACCACACGAGGACAGTGATTTTAATTCAGAGAAAGCAAATGACATTAATGGAGCCCTTTCACGGCCCACACGAAACCTGACAAATGGTGAATGGAATCTTTTATTCGGTTACTTGATGACATGACTGGATGAGTGCATGTGCGGAGTACTTTTTATCGGCATTTAGTTTGTACCTCCATTCATTCAGTTTCCGAGTTGTAATGATCTGAAATATGATATGTTGCCATGCGGCATGCTCAACAAAAAGGATTTTGACTTGTTTGACATTTCAGTCCATCGCGTCGCAGACGAGACAATATGTTCAAGCATACGTTCTCATGCTCGAAGCAGTAAGATCAGTAACAGATAAGCCGACTTTTTTCACTATAAAATGTGAATGTGGATGTGATCTTTTGCTCTTAAACATGATACCTCGCGCAGCCTCAGCCTGTATGACACTTCGGCGTTGGCGGGCCGGTGTCTCAGATCATCTTGTTTTAGTTGCCTGTGGTTGGCCTTGAGTAATAATTAGCGTAATAGCGTTCGTAGAAACTTGATGATGTGATATGTAACTGAACAAAGTCCGCCCGCCCGTACGCTTGACAGTAGAGGAATTTTAAAGCGGCAGGTGAACACTGCTATTTGTCTTATCCTGTCAATGACAGGCGCGCTCGAGTGCGAGTGCGTTGCGTTGCCTGGCGATGGGATTTATGATGTATCTTCATACGTTCGACGTTCTACTTAAAGGTCACATCACTTTCGTGATGAAATGCGATGCGGCGATGCCCGGCACTTTACCGGCCTAGCAGCTGAAGTGTAGCTCTGATTTGATAAAGTTATTGGAAAATGCAGAAATTGAAGAAATTAAAAGTTGCGGCTTTAATTAAGCTCTCGACTTGATAATTTTCTTTGCTCGGCGTTTGAGTATCCTTCCAACATGCAAATTCGAGTCGAGAAATCATTAAGTGAACTTTCTCACGCGATACAATGCAGTAAATGCAACTTGGCTAGCTGTCTCAATTTTTATTGTTCTGAAAACATAATTAGCGAGCTGGATGAATTTTTGATGCTCAACTCTCTCATGAAAAGAAAGTTGGTGAAAGCAGGCTGAAATCCCATGGGTGAATTCAGTAGAATTTGTGCCCGAGATCGAGATTAAAACCCTTCGGCAAACGGTGAAAGTATTGCATATGAATATTCGAAATTTATATTCTAGGATTTTCAAATTTATGAAAGAGAACTCGAATTTAATTCCTTTTTCCCCTCTGTAGATTCTCGCAATAATAGCACATGACCTGAGGTGATTCTTAAACTCATTGTGTGGCACGGCACGGCACAGGCCAGGGACTTCAATGCCAGTACCGTGCCAGTCGGAGCCAAAGAGCATACCTCTACACTAAACACAGACTTGGTGTTTGGCGTATGATATGCAACAAAAAATAACATCCACAAAAATCAATCGATATGAAATACATTGTGCCAAGAGTATTGTACACTTTACTTTACGTGAAAGCGTGTACATATGCACACCTGAATCTTGTTGAGTTCTGTCTTTCTCCCGACTGTCAAGCATCGACTCCGTGGCTGACGACGACTTTCACTCCTGTTGTCTCTTGTCTTTGCCAGAGGCGAGCCTGAAGAATAATGCGGGACTACATTTTTATAATTTAGTCACATTTTGTGATTGTTTGATTACTTTATTCAAATATAAATATAACAGACTTCGTGTACAACGCATGCACAGGTACAAGCATCTTGGAGGCGGTGGCGGATGGAAAGTCGAGGAAGAGATACTGAAGCCTCGAGAAGCGAATGGGAATTCGCTACGGCGACAAATAAGAAAACATGCAATTTTCCATTTGCATTACTCTTGAATCCCAGCATCACGTCATTTTTGTGCCCCCTGCGCTGGTGAATCCATGGACTCGATATGGGTTAATTCGGGAACACTCGTTTTTACAAGAGTTTTATGACACGGCCGCATGCATATGAATTAAATTAAGCGAGGACTTTATCGATGAATGTAGTGCTGTAGTGAATGAATTACTGCTTGATGAATGTAGTGACGATTGGCAAAATGCCGATTGGCAAATTCGACTATGATAAAAAACATTCCGATTGGCAAATCCGATAGGGATACGAATATTAAAAATGGCAAATTTTCTACATAGTACATTACATAGAATAGTCTTGTACGATTCCGTAACCGCAATATATGGAACAAAACCGAAGAATTTCCGGACGTTTTCGTTATTTACATTATTAACAATTTCGTTAGTGAAAGTGGTACATTTGGCGAGAGTGATTAAATTTAACAAGTTAAGGAATTTATCGGTCATCAATCATTTACTGGAGAAATATTTTAACAGATTTGAAGTCCCGTCTCATTGCTTGAACTATTTTTCTACCCGTCGAACATTTATTTTAGCAAAAGGGTGTCCGACAACAAAAATGTTTGTACTTGAGGAAATGCCCGAAAATTCTGGAAAAGATGTCAAGATTTTGTGGCTTCTATCTGCTCATTGTGAACTAAGCGCTATTAAGTTAATACGGGCCTTCGTCAAAACTCAAGTGGCCAAACGTAACAAGACCTTCAAGTTGAATGACGTAAAAAACCTCTGCGCCGAAGTAATGGCCAAAGTGACACCTGAGCTGCGGTCGAACTGTGTTGATCATGTCGTTAAATTGGAACAGATGCTCATGGAAAAAGAAAACATAATGGAAGAAATCCGAAACATAAATCTCATCATAATTCAACTGGGACCCAATACCAGTGACTCAGAGACTAGTTCAAACTGTTCTGATTCTGATTAAGTTCTTACCCAAAATAATAAAGGTTCACAGATTTTCTTGATCAAGAAACCAAAGGAACCTTTTTCTAATTGTATTTCGCTATAGTTACTTAATTGGCGGGATTTTTAATCTTAAAAAGATGCGACAGAATTAATGAAATGAACAATAATAACTCATATTTATTTCTTTACAGGGACGCGGTGTGATTGTGCGATGCTTTGGGTGGGCGGTTTGGTGGCGGTAAGTAAACCAGTAAACGCACGAAAGATTTGTGTAAAAGTCGCCTGGTTTGACCATTCATAATATGGCAATACTAATGTACACACGTTTTAATTGCTTCACAGGCATGCCTCCGCCGCAGCAACACTTGCTTTCACCGGGTGTATCCATCATCATTAAAGCAGTTCTTCATAGTTCATTTTTCCTGCAAGTATTTCTGGTCCTGCTGGTTTTTCTGACGTTTGTGATTCCTTTGAGTTCACCTTCCACATCATCGACCTCAAACTCAAATACTCATGCGCAGCAACCACAGCAATTAAAGGAGCAGCAACAGAAGAGCAGCGTCCTTAGTTCCAAACCGGATCCCTTCAATCTTTTTCTGCACCATCATCATTTCTCTCACGAGTATTCATCGTCAGATTCACTCTTAAATCCTTGTCCAGAAGCGTCAAGATGGCCCGACTTTTGTGGTCCTCTTCTCAACACATCGTAAGAAACTAAACCCATTTGACCCTATGATTTTATTTTGTTTGTTGTAGTTGCTAAAAGAGACGAAACTGTGACATTACTAGGTAAAGGCTAATGGCTTGACGTTCTCATCCTCAAAATGTAGTCTCAAATAACGCGACCGTCCCCTCTTGTTGTGTATCTCCTTACAATCTGCACAAATGAAAGGAATATTCCCTGAAGTCAGAATTTTTGCGTCGTGAATATTTGTCTTGCTGAGATTCTTTGCCCCCTCTTGTTCAAATCTTATGTTGAGTAGCTTCCACTGCATATGGCTTTCGCTCGGTTTACAATTGAGTCGAATTTTTCCAACCAACTGAATTAAAAATAATCAAGAGGGTTAGTTTAAAAAACTCCAATTTTTGTTGAAAAAATTAGCAAGTTTAGAACGGATCTTGAAGTACCTGGTACCATGCCTCCTCCGATTCCATTTCAACTCTCGCCTTATGTGGTCGACGAATTACTTCGAAAGCCACTTTCTTCTCATCCTTACACGCATCGATGACAACACTACCTCCAGCCCGTTTCTTATGATTCAGGCTCAGGTCAATTTTAGAATCATCCTAACTACAAGTTAATTTTTCAACATAAATTTGAACTTCAGCTTTTGGATCTTGGGCGTACTTCTTTAAGTATTGTCTGATGCCAGTTTTTTCTACCTCCTCTACCACCAGTATGAAATACGTGAAGTAAAACACTTCATGTTTCTGAATTATTTCAAAGATTTTCTCTTCCTGCGAGGCCAATAAACCTTGTGAAAGTGGGCCGGTTTCTTGAAAATCAACCTGTTCTAACTCTTGCAATCTTGTCAAGTGTTGCAATGTAACAAGCCACTGACTTGTCGGCACGCCTAAGAAATAAGAAAATGATGCTGGTTCACATGATACTTTGAGTACTGAATACTCGTGTACTCACGTTCTGTGAAATGGCGTATGCCGGTCCAACGTGTATTTAGTGTAGAACTTTTTGTCGTCACAGTAAGGGCACTCTTGAGTTCTAATGCTAGCTTTCGGTTCCGATTGCAATGACATAAATAACCTATAATAAAACTTATTTTTAAATTTTCTTCAGAATCCTGAGCGAGACAAACAAGAAGGATCTCAAAGAAAAAGTCTACATCGCAAAATCCATGTTTTGCGACAAAGTTCGAATCCTCAACAAAATCGATTGCGCACAACCTTTCACTGTCAGCCCACGATGGCGGATCGGCTGTCAAGTAATTAATAACCTCTTACTTAATGTCATAATGCTTTCTACTTTCCTCGTTCTAATGCCCTCTGCTTTCTCGGTTTCCAGGAAGCGTACCGGGACTGGAGTTGCAGCATTTTGGTGGAAGAATTCATTCCGGAAGGACTCCATAGTTGCGACTCCACATGTGAGTTTATATTCTATGTCGGCAGATTTGAACAATTCATGTTCAAACAAGCCATTTATTACAAACAAACATTTTGGTACAAACATTTTATTACAAACAAATATTTTATTTCTAGGCCACAATGTGATTCGCAACTGCCCTTATCTTTCACCCGACCGTGTCCAGGTATGTCTCTGCGCGGATGATTATAATATCCAATTTGCAATCAATCAATGCAATCAATTCTTTGTCCAGGTGGATGGAAGAGGACCACATCCATCCCAGTACGGTGGCCATCCTGCCTTCTTTTGTCCCACAAACTCTTTGGTTAACCTGCAGCAGTCTGAGCACACAGAAGACTTCTTTTTCTTTTGGGACGAGAACGCCCACCTGACCTGCATAATTTTCAATCCTTCCGAGGCTCAACTGACTTGGGACTCATTTCCGCTGACTTCAATTGACCTTTCCAACATAAACTTTACCTTTTGCCACGAGTATGGCAGTGGGACAGGGGATATTAATGCGCCTGTGATTGTAGCTGGAGATTCTGTAGTCCGAGTTGCTGGGGGAGGGCAGGACCCTTCCGATCCGTCATCAAGTGACTCCACACAGCAGTACTTAACAATTTTTCCAGATATACGTAAAGTTAATGTGTCCCACTGTTGTTGGACTTACTCTTCAGCACTTCCTCAATTGTATACTTCGCTAGCATCGACACTGCGACGGAAAGAATTAGAAAAAGAGAACTGTGTTGATTTGTTCTCGGAAGACGATTCCAGTCACTTGTACGAAGAGAAAATTGAACCTGAAAAAATTGCAGCACAAAATCAAATCGTACTTCAATGTTTTGTTGGTCAAGAAACGAAAACAAAGCAAGCATCGTCTGAATCGATAACTTATCATGATTTTGAGAGTGGTGCTAATAATATTGACTTTCCACCCGGCAGCGATAATCCGAAACTGTACGATCATTACTACGACGCGGATGACGAACAGTTTCACCACTTTTACAGCCACGACGATGTGCTCGACAGTGCACCACTGGTGAAGGGCAGTGTCCGTGTGCGAAGAGTTGATAATAATGCAAATAATGAGGGTGATCACTTTAGTTCGAGTTCAGGTGATGATAAAGCTAATAAGATTCATGGTGCTTCTGAACATGGAAACGAAGACGATGATGGGCGAGTGCGGCGGAAGAATAATCGGCATAAAAATAGTAATAATCAGTATGTTTTCAATGGCAGACATCACAGCGGTGACCATCACGGCATTACTAGCGAGGACGAAATCAGAGAAAGGAGCCACGCAGTGGAGAAGAGCTCGGCCGCTATACTCCTGTTGGAAGACCAAGAGTACATGCTGCTGGACGACGACGAAGACTACAATCGGGACGCAAATGCTCTGGACAAGCCAACAACAGAGAACAGCTACTCGTCATCTTCGTTCTCGACGGCTGATGACTTCATCACGATGGTCACGCATGCTTCAGGAGACGCAGAGCCGTCGTCACGAAAGCGTGTGCTCAAACTCATCCGTGGCAAACGCGAGACAGCCGCATCAGCTTCAACGCTAACATCTGCCGGGTCCAGACTGGAGCCTCCGCTGTTGGTGTGGGCCAGGAAGGTCAACAACTACTGCTACTACATGACAAGTACACTGCTGCTACCTGCGTCGAGCCCAACAATTTCCACGACTGCTACGAGTACGAGTACTACTTCTTGTTGTTTTCTATTATATAATTATTGGTTGTTCTTGTTGCTAATTCTAATAACAATCTTAGGCATAACTCTAGTTCATAGCACGACTACTACTAATAATATGACGACAACTCTCCTGCCATTCTTAGTACTACAACTACATTCATTACTAGGTGTTCAGTTTGAAGGCAAACATGACATTGACTGGTCGACTAGCAAACTAAACCGTTCTTGTAGCAAGTTCAGCGAGCAAACTGTGGATAATAATGAGCACAAACCTTGTTACGAAGCCAGAACGATGCCAGAACGGCCACGAAGACGGAGGACAGATCAAAGTGCAAGTGCAGCAGCTACTCGTGATCATAAGCGTGATTCCGAAGAAGAGAAGTTCATACCTGCGAAAATTGTTGTTAATGTTGTGACTGTTAATAGTTCATCGGCCACGAAGTATCGGCCACGCTGTTCACGGCGGAGGATTCGACTGCGACACGAACACGGTGCAGGTGCGAGGACGCTTGTTGTACCGAGCATTGACTCTATTTGTAGTGACAACGATACGATTCAACTGATTCCAGAACCCTTATCAAACAACTCATCAGAGAAGCCGTACTATTCAGACTCGGACGTATTCAATAATCTTAGCAAATGTAGTCGAGAGCCAGGACGAAATTCGGAATTTAGTCAAATCTTGTTCATATTCCTAAGATTATTACCACGGAGTAGTTCTAACCATAACACAAATATTATTATGCAACTTGTTAGGAACGGTGCAGCACTATCATCAGTTCAACAGGCGCTATTGTTACTTCACTGTAGAAGACTAGCAGATTCCAGACAGTCCATTTCTCTTAGAAGTACACCAATCCCACGTTACAAGCTAAGGGCACGACTGCAAACGTTCTTAAGGTTATTCTTATTGCTATGGGTGTATGTTAACGATGTATGCCAGACCACCGGCAGTAAGAACAGCGAGAGTCAGTGCTGCTGTTCGGGTCGATGCAGGCGCAGGCACTGCACTGGCTCGAGCATTGGTGTCGTTCAAGGCACGCACGTGGGCGACTGCTGTTACTGGAAATTAAGGTATTTTATCCTTAGAAAGTGGAGGCGGATACGAAAGGGTAGCAGATTTAAAGGAGACTCACGTCTAAACTTATTGTTGTTCTTATTACCGATACTAAAACTATTAAGGCTGCTGCAGAGAATAAGCGTAAGGACGACGAGGTCGAGAACGAGCCGGCGTAGTACACGTAATAGGACTCGAAAAGCTAATAAGGTTCATAATGATAGCATAAGTACGAATATATTAACAATTAATACTAGTAGGCTAAGGCATTATAGCGACGGACGTCACTCTGTTGTCGGAATGCATTCTTACTGCTACTGTGTCAGAGGAGGTACATGTTGCTATTGTTGTAGGACGACACTTGGTTCTGTTGGGCTTCAAATTTGCAAGGGTTCTCCCAGTAGGGTGATTTATTACTACTATTCTGTTAAATGGTGGCTCAGACGACACGCAGCTCCACACGTAGGCGCGTTTTTACTACCGAAACCATGTAATAATTCTAAAGGTTGTGCTGCAGATAGCAATTATTATTATTGTCTTTGTTGTAATGCCAGGCCGCTACAACAACGTACTCTTTCTCATTGCAATTGCAGAGTTACTTCGTCCACCACCACAAACTTAGTGAATGCCACGTGACAGTTTCTTGATTTTATAGTTTTCATCTCGAACTCGTTGGAGGCATTTCGTTCCATTTTCTACGGAAATACGTGAAAAATGCTCAATTTCATCCAGTTCTTAACTTGGTATATAAATATGCATGAAAGATTGCATGCACTTGAGGAGTCTGAGAGAAAAGTTGAGCTTTTTCTTGAATGAAAATCCGGAAAAGCAACATTTCCATTTCACCTTTTTGAGTATTAGACTTTGACAGCATAGAATAGACCGTCCATTCGTACACTTCATTTACAGACGAGGTAGAGTAAAATATGCATTGAAATGTTACTGAAAGATGTTATTAACATTTGTTAGCCCTTGAACCCGTAAACTTACGAGCTGTTATTCCGTTGGTTGCAAGAAATAATCCAAGTCACGAATGATGTGATTGCATTGGGCACTGCAACACAATGCGTTGGTTGTTCGATTCTCTCCGTTTTCATTGTTGTGTTTTCTGGGTAAATCTCGGTAATTAATTCCATCCAATCATTCTTATGCAAAAACTGCGAGAGTTGTTTTAAATGCGCTTGAGTTGATGTTCACGTTGATGAGCTGTGAACGCAAATTGTGAATGTGTGCTATGAAATTTGTGACAGTGAAAGCAGCAGCAGAGTTGAATTGTATCTGATGACTTATTTACCAACCTACTTAAGATTAATGAATTAACTTTATGATGAGTGTAGTGTGTACTTTAATCTAAGCTAGCGTGTAAGTCGAAGAGTGCATGCAAAATGCAAAATTAAACTGCGAATTGTTACACAGAGATGAAAGAGCAAGAAAAGGTAATTGAATTATGAATTTTGGTGAAAGCGAAGTGAGACGAGGCGAAAGCGATTGTCAAACAATAGCAAGTTCTACTTTTGTTCATTGGTATGTTATATTTGCATTTACAATTTACAACACACGCGTGACGCGTCGAGTCGACGGATTGAAGGTCAGCAATGATGTATTACACCAAGATATTCATTTCCAATTTAGTTACCTCATTGCATTGGTTTTTATAACATGATAACAACATAGGAGGGTTACGATTATTAAAACTATTATTAAATTATACACTAGGCAGACAATAACGAGAAATAAAGGGTTTTTGCCAACAAAAGAAATTATTCCAGTGGCCAGCATGTTTATTTCCATTCATGTTTTTAGTTTTTCGCACAAGCAATATTAGCAGGAATGAAAATTTGGCAGTAGGACAGCATTTTAAGATGACAAATGCGTAACATAATATGGGAAAGAGGCTTGCACAAAGAAGAACCACTTAAAATGGTTCAAAGCACAGGTAACAGCTTCATCCTTCACTTCTTCCTGCTGACAGGACCGCCACGTTAATAGTAAATGCGTCGATAGTACTGAGGTTGTGGCAGCTCCAAGTAAGAATCACGCAGCCTCGAGTATCTGGACATACTCGGTCTGGACTCCAGTGACCGGTACGGGTACTCCAGTCGAATCGCACGTTTTGGCTTCATGTAGTACGTCGTCCGGTAGTAAGAAGACGGCTCGTATGTTGAATTGGCCTCCGTTCGGACGTAGTTGTCGTAAAGCGGATCGTAGTACTGCCAGTAACGTCTCCCGTACGAGTAGAAAGGTGCCAGAGTTGAAGAGTACGGATACGCAGCCCAGTATTCGCTGGGGAAGCGTCGCCTGGCCGGGGCAAGGATCTTGTAAATATTCCCACGCGTGCTGACGTACGTATTAACCTCAGGGTATTTAAGCGCACTCTCTGCCCGTGTAAGCCAATAATTATCAATTCGGTCAATAACTCGTCTTGAACGTTCTGCAAACAGGAAGCATACCTTTTGAAGGAGCAAGCAGAAGAGACCATTGGTCGTTTAATACTTTACCGATAGCATCTTTCGTATCCCAGTACTGAGGGTACTCAAACGATGTTTTCCGTGGAGGCTCCTCAATGATGTCTCGTGCGACAGACAAGGACCGCTGAACCAAATCGGGCATCACCAGTGTTCCACGGTCAACTCGCCCGAGGTCGGGCACTGCAGACATCGCACGAAGTCTGCGCCCGCGGTAGTAGTTTCCATAAATGTTGGTGTCATCGTGTCCTGTAACAAAATTGGCATGGCGGTCACTCGATTCATGGAATCTAATCTCCTCATCGACAAGCGGGGAATCCTTTCAAGCGAAGATATCAAATTACCTGTCACAAGCCTCTTGTATTCGGGGTAGTACGACATACTGACGGCAGGCATCTTGAGTGTGTGGAGTAATCCTTCATTAAGTAAAAGTAAGAATCAATGAAAATTTACCGTGAGAGAACAGCGTCCGAATCTCACCTGAGTTTAACTCTAAACTTGCCAATCAGCCTTTCCCAGTGCACGAAGAAGAGAGGAAGCTCGAACTTGCCCTTGCTTCTGCAAAGCCAATTCTACACTGCTCATTTCCTAATAGCGTCCTTCCTGAAAAGTTCAAGAGAAATGAATCTTGCGTCCTGTCGACTGCTCTGCGTGGAAAATGTTTTTGTGCTTAGTCAGAATAAAATGACTAAAAATAACCACAACGGACAAAGTATCTAAAGTAGTAGCAAAGTATGGGTTAATGTTATTAAGTAGGTGGTTCCTTTCTGCACGACGCTGTGTTCTCACCTTCCAATACCATTGGATAAAGAGGTCGAAACTCGAAAATGTTCCGTGAGAGATTGCCAAAAATGTTACTCTTCACTGCAGAATTCTTGAAACCAATTTCGCGTACGTAAAGTGGGTTATAAACCGCACACTAGATACGACGCCTTCGACGCTCTGCTTCTGGAGTTCTTAGAAGCCAAAGTAGTCTAAGGTTAGACACACGAGCGGAAGCCAAAATAAATATTTGCGTGATTCCAAATTCACACGTAGTAGTCGAGATTATTGAAATGTGTGATGTACGAAGTCTTGAAAGCTGAAACTAAAACTGATGACTGCCTTCTGATGAAAGGACGAACAATGCAATTTAATATACTCATTGCTTACTAATTTAGCGTCAGCAGGAAAGGTTCGGTCAAGATAATGCTCATTAAGGGCGGGTTCAAGAAATGTTGCTTGCATGAATTCCAACATTTGGTTCAATTGTCTTTATTGTAGAATTTGTTTATCACGACAAATGCATACGCGTAATTGCAATTGGTCAACAAGCTCCTGTTTCATTCAGTCTATCAAGTACTCAGATCTTTTGTACCATGGTCACGACACGAGGCTTCTCGGTTGCCCCACGCCGGGATCGGAATCACTGATCTACTGGAATTCCAGCTGCAGTTCTTCCGGATGCGCCGCGTATTTTTCTTTATTCTCCTCAAACAGCTCTGTCAGACGATGAATGTACTGCAGGTGGTACTTGTCAATCTCTTCCTGGCACGGGTCCTCGATCTTGGGGAGTTCAAGAGGCTTTCCGACCACAGTGTACAGAGGCCTGCGATGTGGCAGGATTCCGATGCTGTACTGGAATACGCCGCGTCCGTTGATGATAGGCACCGTGAACTTGAGGATCTGCTTGATCTTCGATTGGAATTTGTACACCAGCGAGCTCTCCTCACGTGGCTTCTGGCTGTAGAGCTCATTCTCGCCAAATCCAATTACGGGGACCAGTGAGACTCTGTACGTCAAATTTTAAAGCACGATCATAATCAGAAATTACATACGTAGTTGACTTGCACGTATGATGAGCTTACCCATTCATTAGTGCAAGCCGCACGAATCCTTTTCTAGACTTGAGAGTCAGTCTCAACGTGTTTGGAATTGCGTCCAGTGATTCTTGTGCTCCACCTATGCACAGGAAAAATGGATTGACTCAATAAACTATAAGTGTACATAGTGGTATCTCGCCGATGACGTACCAATGACAATAACAACGGCGTTTCCCACGCCACATTTTTGCAGTACCCAGTTGATACTCTTTCGGCTGCTGGAAATAAGACCTCGGGCAAGAATGCAGTCCCTGTGATACGGGAACCAGAAGTTGACGGGGAGTGTTACCAGTCTCGCCGTGATTCCAGGGAAGATTTCCCTGAAACCAGCTCCTTCCGTCCCAAACGAACCGAATGCACTTGTAGCAATTACTCCGTGTGGATGAAAACCAAATATGTAGTTTCTGCTTGGGTCTATCTCTGCAGTTTTAATCAGCTTCAGAGGGAAGTAGTCTGCGAACCAGTACCAAATGGGCAACCTGCGACTCCATTCCATTAACCGTCCACCTGCAGGCAGGGCGGAAAATTTTAGTAATGGCAATGCTGGCCAACGATTGCCCAGTTCAAGTTCCCCTTTGTGAGATTCTGCTGCTTACCTCTCTCAGGCGTCTCTCTGTCATAGATTAACCAAATTACGTACAGCAACGGGAAGAAGTAATACCTCGTGAACAGGATAAGGTACGCGAGGACGACGAGGAGGAAGGGGCAAAGAAGAAGTTCGGACCAGGAATAAAGCAGGGCGTACGTCTGAAGGCGTCGTTTTAGAGGAACCCGTAACGGGGCGAATTCAATGCCCAGGATCTTCATCGTAATTCTGAGATTATGATTGCCAGGTTCAGGGTAACTCAAGAATCAGTTTTAAAATCACTTCACCACGGCCACGAGCTCACTGTCCACTGCGTAGGCCGGCTCACTGCAAGGTGCAAACTGACGTCAGGATTAAGATAAACACGAGCTGAATGAAATGAGAATCTTCTGTACTGCGCTCTCCACAGTAATAAAAACTCATGGCCATCCGTATTATTACATAATCGCGTAGTACGAAGAGGCTTAAGTCTTAATAGCACAGATAATTAATGCATGCACGCACTGGGCACTATAACTAGGGACGAGGAATCATATCACAGTTATGGATGTGTGTACACTACTCAGGAAAGAAGTGTTAACTCTGTTCACGTTCACGGCTCTCTCATCAAAACCGTGATTCAAATCCAACACAAAACACAATTCACAATCCAATCCACGCTCACACACAAATGCGACAACTTTCGTGCTTTTAACACGCGAGGTTATCGCTGCATAAAATTCTCAGAAAAGGGTCAGCCAAGGTCTTCCATGGCTTTCGTGCGCTGTACTTTGATACTTTGGGATTTGTCCTTAGAAACTTTTCCGACGATGCACCCTTCACTTCACTACAATGCCATGCATGAACATTTGACCATTGACCAATGGACTTTGCTTGAGATTCGAATGATCTTTCCCTTATTTAGAAAGCCTTGAATGAGTTCGCTGTTGTGTTCTTACAAAATTACGCCCTAACTTATTTGTAGGTCACGACACCCCGAATGGCTGAGTTCTAAAAGTGCTTTTTATCTAGAATCTAAATGATAAGAATGTCGACGGGCGCAAACAGAGAATTCAATGGTTAATGAATCTTAATCAAAGGGATTGTAGATTCATTGAAAGAATAGGACCCAGACTCGGATGCTAAATTAGAAGAAATGGAAATGGTGAACTCCAGCAAGTCAGGCCGTATAAATTGAAAGCAGAGTTTGCGAATGGCAAGCGAAATAAGACCCACTAGAACCAGGACGTCATTAAATTCATAAATAAGTCAGGTTTTCGATGTATCGATTTTTGTCAAAAGCCAGTAAAGTACGGCAGGTGAAAATAAAAGTCAACTGTCTTGTAGTACACAGTTCAGCAATTACGAATTTTCAGTTTACATGAGATGTGAGATATCCAGTTCCAGTCAATCCAGGTGAACCGGACTCGCCTGACTTCAAAGTGCAATTCGCGTTTCAAGTTTCAAATACAATTCCCATTCCTTGTGCACGTCGGCTACGGACGAGACAGAAAACTCTCACTCTCAATGAGTCTTTCTGTTTGCATAAAGCACACATTACAGGACCATCTGATCATCGCTATTTTTACCTGACTCATCCAACTCCAACTATGATAATTGCTCACACTCGGACTTGCAATTTAATTGAAACCAATGCGTGCTCGTTGTGGATTAGTTGAACAAATTCAGTTACTCGGTGCTGTGATTGGGTTCCAATTCTTTCGACAGTTTATGCATTTCCGAGAGGGGCGTAATTGTAATAATTGAAACAGTAGTTTCAAAAAATTAAGACTGAAGAAGCCATCAACAATAAACAGGCCAAAGTCAGGATGTGCCCGAGACAGCTTCCACCTCCATTAAACCAACTTTTGGCACTAGACAGGACAGTCACCAAGAAGTTTTGTGACATCGCGTACTCTGCGTTTCCGTCGTTAAATACTTCAGGTCGCACATTTATGAAAGGATTAGAGGTAATCACATCGCTTCATTTTACTTATTCATTTAGCTTGCTATTGACACGGCTTATTTCTTGTAAATTGTCATCTTTGCTGGTCAGATTTCTTGTCATGGATTGCCGTGGTTTGCAGTGACACTCATCTGCATCTACCTATTTCGTTCTACTGAAGCACGTGAAGTAGAAATCAATCTTTTCTTAGGTGAGTTCAGAAAGCCGGCACGATGAGTATCTAATTCCTACGAGTAATTCTTAATTGCATTTACTTCTTGGTTCTTTGCAGGTTTAGTGTACGATATCATGATTATAGCCTTCATTAAAGCGCTAACTCGGCGCGCTCGACCAAGTGGAGGTCGAAATGACATGTTTGCCACACGTGGAGTGGACAAATTCAGCTTCCCATCTGGTCATGCGTCAAGAGCAATATTTGCTGCACTATTCTTCACAATGTGGGCCTTCCCGTCAATGTCCATCGTTTTCGTGATTCCACTTTGGGTCTGGTCTGTCTCAGTCTGCGTTTCAAGAGTACTCTTGAAGAGACACTTCCTATTGGATGTAGCTGGGGGGGTCGCGTTGGGCTACCTTGAATTTCTGCTATCCGGATTTCTGTGGATTGGTCCAGGCGCATCCAAGTGGTTGGGTGATTGGATCGGTAGTGCAGAGGACGAGTACAACTAGCAGAGAGGCAGATATCGTAACTTCAGGTTGAGATCCTAAGATGAAGATGATTACTGTCTTCATGCAGCTTTTGTATTCTAACGTAATGGCAATCAACATAAGACTATTTGAATACTGTTTACGTACTATGTAAAATGATTAACAATAATACTGAATGGCAAAGTAAAATATATTAATTTATTACGGCTTTTGTTAGTAATTGTGTTTATAATTTTATTTGCAATGTTGAGTGACTGACCATGTCCGACTCTTCTTCATTGCCCACGCCAAAACCTCGATTGACACACACAACTGAAATTGGCATTTGAATGGGAACACGACTTGTAATATATTTGGTATGACTCATTATCATAAGAATCATAAAATTACATTTTTATTATATGCTTAATTTCTGTTAGGTTTGTAGAAAAGATAATTTTCTAAATAGAGAGTCCAAACTCCAAACAAAGTGTAGTAGGACCAGGCTTCCATCTCTATCAATTCGAAGGTTTTCGTGCGAGGCCACTGTCTACGGCCAGGTGTGGCCTACTCTTCTGAAGAACCATGTTTCCAGATCGCGACCTTCCGTGCCCGCGCTGAGGTCGATAGATCCGTACAATTTGAAACCCAAAGCACGCAACTCGGACAAGATGTGATTCAGAAGTACTCGTACAAGAACAGCTTCATCGCCATCAGCATGCCTTGAAATTATAATAACACGGGATTGACGGAGTCCGGTCCTTTTTTCTTTGCATTAAAACTTTCGAAATCAGATCTCTGTCTTACCAGGGATTTTTCGCCAGCTTCACTTCGGGACAACCGCAGTAATCCTTTTCGCCTTGAATTCCGTACTTCCAGTGGTTCTGTACAGCGTTTTTGACAGTTGGCATAATCCCAGTTGCTCCGATCACTCGTAGTCGGTCGGTGATGTTGAAGGAAATTGCAAAAATCTGCACTTCGGGATCCGGTTGCCCGTACTCAAAGAACAGTGTGTCTTTGTCGAGTTGCTTCTTGCTGACATCGGCTGATTGAATTAGCGTCCACCCATTTCTCGCCATGTAGGTTAGTACAGAGCAGATCAGAGTCCGTGACCAAACTGCGTCGGTTCCTTGTCCTATCCACGGATTACCCCGAAGCTTGAATTCTAACAGAAACAGAGACACTCATGGATTCTTGAAGCCCTTCATAGATGCAGCCGCATACTTCGTGATTCCTTGACCTACCATGACTTCCGTGGTAATCTCGTTCATTTTGAATCCCCTGACTCCAACCTGCAATCACTGCCTCGCGAAGTCCATCCGTCAGTGCAGGTGGAACTTCAATGAGTCGAAGTCTGTCGGTCATGTTCATGGAAATGGAACACACCGAAGTCGATAGAGAATATGGTGGCGGCGGCAATTTCGTCTTTTCCTCCATTGCTTTAGCTGAAAGGTTTACAGGAATATGCAACAATGACTAAAGAGTTTCTGACTGGTTTGCGTGCACTAGTCTGATGAACTGCCAGAGCTTGTGTGGTGAAGATAAGTGGTATCGCATGTATATAGGAGCTTAGTGCGCGTAAGCTCTAAACTGTAGTATTCTTTTGACGAATTGAAATGCTTGCGTAGACTATTATTGATATCGCCACGGTTGGCTTTATCACGCAGAATACCATGAAGTATCATAAAAGCCACACCTGTTGTATTTACAATTTGCATCTAGTTAGCAGGAGAAGTGGCTAGTGGCTAGTCATCGTCATCCCATTGCGACATTGAATCGATCGGAAGTGGTTGAATCACGCTCTCATGCTACATACAACATTTATTAGCAAGTTCAGTAAGTTGTGGCAATTTCCGCTGCTGAACTAACAACAAGGCCGTGACTCATGCCGGGAGTGCTCATATGATTCGATGTGATAAGCTTTACGGTACGGCATTCAATCCCTGACGTCCTCAACATCGGACAATCGGATCGATTAACACTTATATCAACAAATACACCTACTTGCTGATGTGCAAGAACACAAAGGACGCACACGTCAGAAATGCAGCACATGATTCCGCATTGCATTTGAAATGAAATGATTATGGCTCAAAAACTGTTGTGCTAGCTCGGTTATATGAAAATTCTTACTAGATATTTAGCGAAATAATTATCGTCAAGTAGAGGACGAAGTTCTTCTTGGGTTATTCAGACTGCGTATTTTCAGAAATCGTGGTTCGTGTTTACAAACATCGCACTCGTAATTAACACTAACGAAGAATTCAGGACGAGCAAACTGGAAGAACTAAATCACTATCATGGTGCAGACCGACAAAATTACTGGCCAAATGGTCATGGCTGAGGATGGCACTATTATTTCCGTAAGAATTTAAAATATCACCAACCAGGGTGTTGATTATCACATGTAAATTCTGATGTCCCGATGTTTGCATTTGCAGTCTTCTGGCGAACTAAGCAGCAACGAAGCTATAGCTCCGCACATCATCAGTCTAATTTCACATCCATTTCCAATCGCAATCAAGGTACCAGTTGCAGCCCCACCCAGCAATAATAAACAAGGCGCAACTAGTACAGCCGCTAGCGCAAATGGATCATCCGAAGGTGGCGGTAGCACTTCACCAAGACTGAAAAGAATGTTGCGATCTTATCCGTGGAAAAGTGTTACAGGTTAGAAAGCGAGAAATCACACTTATACTGGTTGACTAAATATGTACTGAGAATTAGCTTTCACTTCAGTTGATTACGGAAGCCACTGCTATGTTGCTTGCCTGTCAAATCGGAAAATTCACGTGGTCAAGCGTGTGAAGTCTCAAGAACATCCGCATTAACTGATTAGATCATCAGTGTATGCTAACTACCATCACTGGGATGTGGCTGTCGCTCGCACCAGACTTTGCAACGGGCACAATCTAAAAATCTTTGTCTTAGTCTTCTTGAATTTAGATTTTAAAACAGTCTTTAGGAAACGCCAAAATGAAATATACGAAGGAATATTTGATAAATGATAGCATTAAGTGTTTCCCATTTCGATATTCGAGCAGGAAATAAATAACCAATAGTTGAAAATTGACGCTGTAAATTCAATCAGCAATTGAAGGTACAAAACAACTAATGACATTTGTCGGTTGGGCAATTTGATTTACTCGCGAATGGTTTTATGATCTTAATTTTCCACATAATCTTTC
The DNA here is from genome assembly GCA_009869945.1 of Mesaphorura yosii. Taxonomy (NCBI): domain Eukaryota; kingdom Metazoa; phylum Arthropoda; class Collembola; order Poduromorpha; family Tullbergiidae; genus Mesaphorura; species Mesaphorura yosii. Next base: position 68,836 of record WIXG01000045.1, on the reverse strand, counting down.
ACTTCGTTGAAAGTGTTGATGCTGATACGGTAATAACTGTAATCATTCATCCAGGTCCCTTGAATGTCTTTAGTTTCTTCGCACCATCTCTCTAACTCATACAGTGGAATTTTCTTGTGTAATTTCTTCCAGCGATCGTGCACATGAACTCGTCTTGCATAGTTGAGTCCCGAGATCAATTGCGGGACGTCAATCAGGTCGGTGATCAATGTGTTAGTACTTACCAGCTCTATATGCGACAGATTTGGCATGCACTGACTAATATAAATCGCTAAGTGAGATGAAAAATTCGCGTTCAGCAATTTTGACTCTCCGCCGCCGCCTGTTTCACGAGCATGATCAAGGTGCAAGAACAGTTTCAATCTTCTCATGGAGTAGTAAGGAATCAGGTTCTTCTCATCAAACATCAATTCCATCATCAAATTCTCTACTGAACCCGGATCTTGAATTTTCCATCGCAATTCCATGTATTGTAAGTTTTTGTCAGTCCGTGTCTGGAAAGGAGCGAAGATCCATTCCAACGAAGTCACCCAGTGTTGCACTTTCAGCATTGAAAGTACGTGTTTGTTGTTTTGCAAAAGCATCTTTAGGGTCACGGTGTCAAATTCTTGTGGCAATGAGATCAGCAACGTCGTGAGCCGTGTGAATGCTTGGAGTGAGTGCACAATGTCGGATTCCTGCAGTCCGGAATCTAAGATAGAAAAGAACCGCTTTGCTTTGAATCCTCAGTCCGTAGACCCAATCTGATCAGGTCTGGCTAACCATTTTCTAGTAAGCAGAATTTCAAACACCGCACATTCTCGAGATGGTCAAATGTTTTCAATACGGGCAGGGCATTAATCCCGCGAACAGTGAAGTAAAATCTTGACAATTTATGTCCCCATTTGGTGACGAATGTGGCAAAGTTCTGATTAAACTTGCGAGATAAATGCTCCATGAATTGCACTTTAGCTCGCCCATGATACGCTTCCTGCTGCTTCGGGAAGTCAATACTTGCAATCACCGTCCTTAGCTTCGGCGTGTCAATCACAACAAGCAACTGGCCAAGTGCGAGGACGTGCTTCGTGAAATCCAAGAACGTTGATTTGTTAATTTCATACCAAAACTGCGTACGAGGTTAAAAATTTTAGACACACCTGACACGCTTTTGTGACGAGGAAATGAATGTCTTACCACAAATGAGAGTCGCACCAAAATGGTCCATCTCCTGTTTGGATCTAGAAACTGGCCATTTAAATTGAAGTGAAGTAGGCTTAAATCGTGGAGGAAGAGCTGTCTAGCACTGGGCGCTTGATAATACAACAGCCTGACAAGGTTGTCGTGAGTGATTCCAGCGTGCAGACTCAGCACCTTGGATTTCGGGACCCGACTCCTGCTTGCAGAGTAGATTGGAAGTGGCTCAGCAAGGCTGGAGATGGTCAAATGATTGATGCAGGGAGTTGGCAGCACGACTTGCTGCAGAGTGTCATCCTCATCATCAATGTCGCTGTCTGAACCTTGCATTTCAACGTGTCGTTCAGCCTGGCTTGCCCGGGCTGCAAATGCCGCATCTTCATTAAAAGAACTGAGCAATTCCGTCGTCCAGGCCCAGTTTTGGTCAGAAAGACGCAAATGAAAGCGCAGTTGATACGTTTGGCAGGAGTTGACGATGTGGAACCATTCTTTACTCACAAGTCGACAATTTCTGAGGTCTTCAAAATGAAGTTGGTGAATAATTGCATGCTTTGCCTGGAAGTGAGTTGGTGCATTCGAGGTCATCATGATTTACATTTATTACAGTGTCAAAACTCACATGGGTTGGCAACGAAGAGAATGTGGCTTCTCTTCTAAGCTCCGAAATGAGTCCCATGGCCTACTTGTCTGCGTTTTGAGAGTTTTGACACTGGGAAAGCCCAGCACGTGACATATGCTGTATTACATAATATGGTGGCTTCTGAAAAGAGCACGGGAGTGGGCTTGCCTGGCACGAAGCATTGACGGCGAGGATCGTTCGAGAGCCCTGTTCACGGTTTGCTATAGAGATAAGCTGATTCGATATGAACAGTAGTGAGAAGAATCTTATGGAATTTTGGCCTTTAAAAATATTCAATGACAGACGGACACACACGGAGCGAGTTGCAAATACACACGCGAATTGAGAACACTGGTGAAGTGCTCTCAATGAAACTAGGCTCTTCTAGCAATTAAAAATCGAAACAATTTGTATTGGTATCGGAATCATTGCTTTATTCAATAGATAACGGAAATAACTAATAATACGCATATTTTGGAGAGAACTTATCTAAATCGATGTGGAGACAAGTCATTAAAGCATTACTAAAGCACGTTAGGTTGATTAGGCTGAAGTCGCCGAACTTAGGTCTAAGCTGCTCGTTTTGCATTGGCTAAAGAATACGCCTAAATAAAATTGAAGGCTTTGGACCCCTCAGAAGAGTTAAGGACTTCCTAATTTCTTAGCAGACTTCATTCTCTGATTTACAATCTGGCGTGTCCGCTGAGGTTACCAGCGGCAGCTCGTAGAACTCGGTTGCCGTCAGTGTTGTGTCGTAGTAGTCGTACACCATAATGTAGGTTTTCGCCGGATTCTTAACTTTGAAGAGACGGTTCGCAGTCAGCTTGATCGTGCTTGGGGCAGTGCTCAAATTGTCAAAGTAGACTTGGAGCTTGGTTCCACCGTCCTCCAGCTCATATCGCATCACCTTCTCGATTTTGCGCAAGCCTGGCAACTCATCAGCATCAACCACGTAGCCCGAGGGCAGATTGATTTCCATCACGGCCATGTTGGATGGTTTCGGGCGTAAGAATGAGGTGGATACGATCAGTTCAATTGTCTCGCCCTTGGGTGTTTTGGCGCTGATCTGACGGATCAAGGCAGAGGCACATGTTTACAAATTAAGTTCCCAATCTGAGAGTTAATATTAATTGCACTTGATTAATGACTTACCAGTGCAGAAATTGTGAATGACGCGTCTGCGACTTTTTCTTCAACGTAGTACGACCAACTCAGTGTAGCCAACGCTGTGCCTTCACCTTTGACATCAAGATTAATGTTTCTAGAATCATCGGGTAGGAAGGCTTCTTGAAGGACGATCGCATTGTTATTATTGACATCGAAGCTCTCGGAGCCACCTTCATAGGATGCACCAATTTTCAAGTCGTTCACAGGGGATCTCGTCGCCATTGCGAATTTCGCTAAAAAAATTACCAGCATAATAATTATATAGGTAATCTAGGACGAGGGATGATGTTTCTATTGCGCTAATTAAGAAGCTTACCCAAAGCTGTCAATCCGACGACCGTATCCTGCGTTGAAATGAATCCACCTTCGGAATTTCTCTGCTGAAGCAGCCATTTACCAATTGCCAGCGCTCTGTCCAAATCGTTTCTCGACAGGTACGTCATGAGGGCGTACGAACTCATTTCAACTGAAATGGGTTTCGTCGACCGAGGCCTGTGGTAATACAGAAATTTCGCCGAATCGTCACTCGATGTCTCAGCAGTGCCATTTTTGTGTTTTGGAGGCTCCCAATGAAGTAGTTCTGTTTCCTTTGTGGTGAGTTCCTCCAATCGCTGCACAAACTTCTCCTTCTCGGGTCGTTCCGCAACCATCAGTGCATAAGTGATGAGGTTCATGGAGTACGGATCATCCTTGGATACGTCATACGACTTGATGATGTACTGCAGACCTCTATTGATGACTTCATCCAGGTTGTAATCAAATTCTCCAGACCGTCTTCGCTCTCGTCCAGTTGGCGAAGGAGGTGCCGATGCAGAAACTGAGGCATTTCTTGCTTCAATAAACGCAAGCAGAACGTACGCTGAAAGAGCAAGAGTTCCACCAGTGCCGCCTTGCATTTCCGAATGCAGAACTCGGCCCAGTTCAATGAAGCTTCCGTCTTCGTGCTGCTTCATGGCCAGGAATCGAAGTCCTTGAACCAGCACATTGTCGTCAATTGTAATCCACGGTTTCGCAGAGATGAAAGAACGAACCACAAAAGCGGTCAACCAAGTAGACCCATGAGCGTCTGAGTTTCCAAACGCAGAGAACGAGCCATCTGCATGTCTGTAAGTAAGCTCGCGCTGATACCCCGTCTCCAAGAATCTCACAGCCTTCGCCTGTATCTGCGGTGTCAAACTATCGACAGTCTTCAGGTAGTCGAGGATCACGACATCAGGTACGAAGTTCAGCATGTTTTGTTCGCCACAGCCGCATGGCATTTGTAAGAGTTTGTCAAGGTTTGAGATTGTAGTGCCAAGCAAGTCGGCGACCACAGTCAATTTGACGACATCCGCTCCCTCAACACGTGTCATTGGGAAATCAGCTGCGACTTCGTATTTTGCTTCCCTTTTGTTGCGGAGGTCCAGCAAGGCTGCACGAGTTTGCGTGTATTTCTGCCCAGGTGGCTTGACAATCAGAGGCTGGGACAGCGCATCACCCGCCATGTCGGTGACTCCCTTAACGTCAAGCTTAATGATGCCGAACCGGGAGGGTGTGATTGTGAATGTCACGAGTTGGACAGAAATGGGCTCAATCTGGACTCGCTTTGTGGAAACGGTCGTATTTTGGTTACCCTCCTCGTTGAAGATGAAGTCTTGGTTGTTGTTCTGCAATGAGATGTCGGCGCTGATGGCATTCTTCATGTAATTGTGGACAAGCACTTGAAGTCCAATCGTCTCTCCCTTCACAATGGAGTATGGCACGTTCAGGGTGATAAAGAACGGCCTGAATGTTTCCAAAACAGTCGGCGTGAGCGTGACGCCAATGCCAGAGTCGGTATTCAGTGAGAAGCCGGTGATCAACCACGAAGTAAGCGTGTCCGGAACAGTTTTCGACAAAGTTGTTAGCGAATTGTTGGCCAGAATTTCTTCCCATAGCCATGTCTCGGGGAAGTTTGTGCGCACTCGGACTTCCTGTCCTGCCCCCGCATCACGAGCACTAAGTCCATCAGCAGCCAGCGCCATTGGTGGGGCTGCTTCCATCGCCGCCACACCACTGGTCTTAAACATTCGGTGGCGACCACCCCCACCAAATGCGTATGCTCTAGGTTGATACCAATTCTCCCGCTCCAAAACACCGTTCGTCAGAACCACCACGCCGGCCTCCTCAAATATTTGGAAGGCGTTTGATCCTCCCCAAATGCGATAGTTTCCGAGTTGATTTTGGAACGACTTGATTTCATTGTCGATTGTCTTCATTGTGATGTCCTGGTCTTCTTTCAAAAGTGTAACGCTCTGATCAACGCCTCGCAGCGCCACAAGCGACCCAGACTCGGTATCCACGCTCAAGTCGATGGCCTCACCGGGCTCAGCATTCGCTTTGGATAACGCAAGAGTCAAGTGGTTGTCCAGCACGGTGGAGATTGAGAATTTCTTCGAGTCCACAGCAATTTCGTTGTTCGGCTTCACAACCGTGTAAACGAGCACAGTTGCCTCTGGAGCAGCGCCCTGCGTGACAGGGACAGTAAAGTTGAATTCCTTGACTTCGCCGTCAGTTGCGACATGCGATGTAGTCAGCACTTCTCCACGTCCGTACACCAAGTAATTGAGTCCTTCGAATGGCTTGCTCAGTTTCACATGAACGTCCAGCGTGTCGCCAATCTTCGGTGTCTCAGTAAGAAGTGTGACCTCCATGTAAGTTCTTGAAGGCGAGTTCAGCTTCTGTGGTGGGTAGATGTTATGAGTCACTCCCTTATAAGTGACCTCCATCGCATTGGCGCAAATCAGCTGGTTGGTGGGCATGTTGAGCAAAACTTTAACGATGCCATTTGAAGGAATTGGGAAGTACAGAATACTGTCTTCTTCGTTCACTGCGAACCCATGAGCGACCTTCAATGCCTGTGGCGAATCATCGGAAACTGGAGTCCCGTCTTGCTTGGTCACCTTGAGGAGTAGTTCCATTGGGAACCCTGGCTTGTAATTTGCTGGCGGGCTAATCAGTTCGACTTTGTGTTCGTTCTCGTGAATCTTGATTCGCGATGATGCATTTTGCACGCGACCCGTGATGGCGTCGGTTACGGTGGCTTCCACTGTGAATTCGCGATCGTAACGGCCGCTATATTGCTCGTCGCTCAGGAGCTCTTTCACAATGTCAATCTCCACGAATGCTGACCCGTTGGATGTAACGGGCAATTTCTTGACAACCGATTTAATTTCCTGGCCATGATAGCGATACTGGAAGTACTCGGACATTTTGACCTCAGCGGAGCCATGAATGGGTTTCCCGTACGTGTACGCAGCTTTAATCTCAGCGAGCATCTTGGAATTGTTGTACGTGAGGAAGCTCGGAAGTTTGACTTCAACCTTGAACTTCGGAAGCACATACTGGTCGACTGCGAATTGGATCGTCTCTGTTTGTCCAGTGAAGTCCAACACGCGAATGGTCCAATCTCCCAGGTTTGGTTCGGACGAGAGTTCAAGCTTCGATGAAAGCAGTCCTTTTTCACTGAGTGGTTGTTCTTTCCACTGCTTGATTATATTCTGTTGTGGATCCACAACTGTGATGTCGACTGTTTTATCCGTCAGTGGCCGGAGAAATCGATTCAGCTGAACCACTCTGAACTGGACAGTCTCACCAGGCTTGTAGATAGGCTTATCGGTTTGCAGCAGCAGTGACCTGACCTTTGTGTCTTTGAAGATGCTAGTTGCCTCTTCAAACTTGGTCTCGTCATTCAAGTGAAATCCACGAATAGTCAACTGGAATGTGCTGTTTTCCTCAGACAGGTGCTGAACCGGCACGGAGAGAACCCCAGAGTCGCCGGGCTGCACTTGTATTTGCTGAGACGAGAAGAATGGTTCCTTCGCATCGTGGACCCCGATGGAGGCAGTGAACGTCGAAGGCGACGCTTGTGGCCCATTTTCCACGTTTACGAAAACTATGTAGGTCGAGTTTGATCGAACGAGTTTCGGAGATACTGCAGTGAAGATGGTAGTCTTGACTTTCGTTGTGTTGTCTGCGTTCTCAACTTCTTCAGCGAACTCTTGGCCACGTGTTCCTGATAATACAAGGGAAAAGTAGAGACAAACTATCGTTAATGTTAATACTGGCACACTGATTCGTTCTTGGAACCACATCTTGGCGAAATAAGTCAAGTCGCTACACTAATGAAATGGCAGATTGAAACTACGTGCACATGAATTGTAAGCCCAGCAACAACTGAGAACTGAATCAACGTGAGGAAAATGTGCACCTTTTATATTGGTTGGAAAATTCTGTACTTCAGCTTTATTGAGAGTCAAAGTCAAAGCGGTAATAAGGAATTGTCGCAGAAGCGACTTTTTACAGGCAACTCAAAGTCGAAAGTTAACAGCGACGACTGTTATTAAAGTGAGCTGGTACAATTCCTTTTTATAATGTCAAACTGCGTAAAGCACACAGCTCACAATTACTGCGCTTGATGCTTTGTGCTTCTACGCTTGTACTCTAGTGCTCGCTTGTGCAAAGAGCTTGGAAATCTCTGTTAGGAAAAGGAATGGGTATTATTATGCAACTTGACCGCTGACACATCTTCCCATCCATCCTACTTGGCTGGCTGGCGCATTGCGCATTATAGTAATTCTCAGTAAATTCATCTTTATCATTCATTAGCGTCATGAGCCACTACTGCCTCTACCGCCGAGAAGACGAGAGAGCCAAGTTAACAACAACGGCGTGTAAAAAATAGAACCACAACCACTTTCGATTCACTCTTTACGTCAAGTCACCAAGTGCCAATGCAAATCTCAGCGCAGCGTCCAGAACTCTCATTTTCTATTTTTGCGTGCGTTAAGTAGTTTGATGCAGCGTCCTGTTGAGAAGTTCGTGCTTCGATTGCATAACAAACCTGACACGATCAAGTCGATGAAGACGTCTGATATATGAGTTTTAGAAGTTCTAGTCGAACCATACTCTTTTGAGAGAATTATGAGAATTCTGCAAGGCCAAACTGGAAATTTGACTTTAATGTAACTCAAGTGTAACGTGTCAAGGCTCCGCACATGCAGTGCAGAGCTGCGGTTTTCGCACATGATTCATGTCCACACTAGAATTTAGTATGTAGTTTAATTTTTGTGTTGACGCTTTGTATTTCCTTCTAGTATTTCATCAGCTCGAGTCCGCGTGCCAATGTTTACTCATCAAAGCAAACACCGGGTTATAGAATATGAGAATAGAGAACGCGATTAATCCTAAATTACTTGTAAACAAAATTTCCAACGCAAACTCCAGAAACAGCCTTGGCTCTCTGATGCTATTCCTATCCATTCATTAAGTTCAGAGAACGACCTCACATGTGATAAATTCCATGCACAACATTCATGAAAGAGGAATGCAATCTCGCTTCGTGCAAAGCACAGGCGAGCAAAAGTTCAATAGTATGACGTCAAGATGTTAATGTGGGTTTGGACGGCACCGACATGACATGGACAGTTGTCATTAACCATTGGCCGCTGGTTAAAAGCTAAAGCCATTACATGCACGATCTCTGCGGTAGGAATGAATAGATTACAATTTGGCAATAGATTCGATTCCAAGAATAAGAATTGAAATTCGAAAATGAATTGAATAGAACATCCATTCATTTTAAAAATTATCCTAAAATCAAAATGCGCACAGAACCTGTCAAAGGTGATAACAGACATCTTAGTGTCTGCGATCTCAGGGTACATCTTTAATACGAAACGGGCACTGACGTTTGGTACTTCCCTGAAGCTTCATACTCGAAATGTTCAGATTAACAACATTTCTAATTTCCACATCTTCGAGGTACAACTTAACGTGGAAACGGAAGTGCGTCAGTGAGCGGTGCTGAGCCAATTTTAGACGCTGTCAAATGGAACACTTGTATTTTACTTTTATTACCAGAAATGTGCGAAACCGGCAAAGGTCGGACGACTGCTGCCATGCTGGTAACACAAATACCGTTCCACGTACGCAAATTTTAATGTAGAAAATGAAATCACTATTTTCACCACACTAAAAGACCTCGGTTTATAAAAACGTCAAATTCGAGCCGAACCAAGACTTAATGGGAAGAACTGGGAAACACGACCAAACACCGCAAAATTGAAGGTGTCGCTGAAATGCAAAAGAATGTGCAAAAACGACCAACACTCGAGAAGTCGTTCTAATGTATAAATAGCCGTGATACAGAGTACGGGGTGAGTCACAAATAGCTATGGCTTATCTTTGTTCATGCGCACGCATCCATACAGAATAACAAAGATAATGCAGTTAACATATTCTGTTGCCCGATCTCTTGCTGTGAGATGAATTTTTACGGCCGACCGGCGTCATGAATCTTAAATACGTCATTAAACTTGTCCTTCGCACGTACATTAACTATCTCCGCGTCGTGCCGTTGTTGCAAGTGCAATGAGATTCAGGTTCAGCTTCGCGTATTTAAGATTTAAAATGGGTGACGTCTTTAACGATAACAGCGCGTTGTGTGAATGAATTAATCTGCCTTACTTTTTTGGTATGTGATTTGTGTTTACAAGTTTGCACGTTCGCATTTGACGTGAATTTGAATTCCAAATGCCAATTCCAAGAAATTAAGAACATAAAGACAATTTAGGTACTTGCCTTCGTCTTTGGATTTTTTCATGGTGACAGGTTCCTTTTTCTTTGGTTGAGGCCTTCGGCGCTTGCGACCTCGTGGCATCAGATTTACAGCAAACTAGTATTTAGCATTGGCACCAAACTATTAAGCGAAGGAACGAAGAAATTAAAGGTATTCTCGCCACAAAAAGAATTGATGAATGGTGACCGGTTCAGTGTGTTTATGTGTACAAATTCACATGATTTGAGATTTGAAACTTTGGTGCTCACTGCGCACTGTCAGTGCTTAGCGAGCTCACTGTGCAGCTTTTGACAATCGCTATGCGCCATCGTGTACTGTGTAAAAGCAAACCCCGGTCCTGTCCTGTGTGCAGCCAGCAATCATGACTTGTGGATTACATCATTGTGTTATTTATGGGAATTATTGGCTTCGTACTATCAAACAATTCATACATGAACTGCAGTCTGCAAAATCTAATCATTTTAGCAGGCTTATGCCCAGGGCCGCTAATCGGTGTGCCATTCATTTAATTTAGACTACTTTTAATACACGACTTGATTCACTTCCTGCACTTGTTTTTGTTTTCGCTTTGTCTCATCGTCTAATCTGTGCAGTCGCCTGTGTGAGTGAACTTTCTTTTCGTGCTGGAGTTGGATTTATTTTGGGTTCATTCCTCATTCCTCTGCATTCGCTTTGCGTTTTACAAGCCCAGATAGGGTTGAAAGGGTGAACTGAGCGAGCTCACGGCCACCGGCAGGTCCCAATAATTCAGTCGACCCTTTCTTTCATTGATCTTGTCGGATTTTGAATGTAGTTGGTATAAGGACAAGTGAATTTGTGAACAAACTAGTAGTAGTGGTAGTGTTTATTTCGTTAAAGAGCGTGACTGTGAAACTCACGAAGTCAACTGGCAATTATCTACTTGAAATCGTACTGACTGACTGACAAAGGAAATGAATGTTATCTTCATCTTCCATTGAGCCACTGCCAATTCCAACTTCCTTTCATTCCATTGTGCCTTGGACAAATCCAGGCGTTTGGTCAGGCAGTTGACGTTGACGAGGAGCAACTGAACTATAGCTATAACTATAACACGACTGTTTAATATTCCGAAGGTAAGCTAAAGCTTGAGAAGGTTTAAATAATAACAATGGTACCAGTGTCAGATTGGTCTAGTGCTTTTATCTTTGTGTTTGCTTAGGTTGCAAAATGCCGATCGGTTGTCTCATCTGCGACGAACCACTGGAATCACCTTCTCCTGTCGTTCCTGATCCACCACCGAGCCTTGTCACAGGTGCCGGAACGAAAGCTAAGAAACCAAAGTGTCCAAAAAGACCTCCAGCTACCGTCAACGACAATGTTGTTACCCCATGCGGGCATATGTTTCACGAACTATGCATAGTTCAATGGTTCAAGAACAAGAGGTATGAGGTTTAAAATCAATTTTAGGTTCATGATAGACTGTAAACATAATTCCTGCTTTGAAATTTTAGCTCAACGACCTGCCCCGTTTGTCGAAAAGCACTTACCAAGGCTAAACTGAATCGTGTGTTTCCAAGTGTGGTCGAGGAAGACACAGAGCCTGCGGCTGCTTGTAACACGGACACAAATGTTTTAGCAAATAAGAGGCCCAGTCCTGTGAAGAAAACGAAATCGTCTGGTAAGAATATTTCTAAGACTTCTTCTTGGCACTGACACTTGCAAGCACACCGATTGCCTAACTTCTTACACAAATGTAGGAAATGCATCGCAAGGAGCTACACCTGTTCCCTCAGACGTTCCTTCCAGTAGTGGTACACAAAGGAACAGTAGCAATTCTGGGTCCTTAACTGGAGTGATTAAATGGGCCCCAAATGGCAAGTGGTCGTATCAGCCTGGAGCCTTGCAATCCTTTGAAATGTCATATAAGAGCCATCCAGACGCAATGATACAATCTAGTGCGAGCCAATCACATAGTTCTTCCGTATTTTCAAATCAAAACTTCCAATATCAATCAGTCTCGAATAGTATGAACACCACTGCTCAAAATACCGCAAGCTCGAGTTACTCAAGTTATTACAGAGATCACAATTTGTATCACGGACCGAAGGGGCTTCTACCAGCACCCACTTCGCAAACTTTACAAGGCAATGCTCCTCCAAATAGTGACTTCATCCAGCCATATGTGAACTTAAATTACCTGTCACAGCGGGCTACACCATATTATCCTTCTTACACCCTTCCATCATATTTGCCTCCACCACCAGCAACTCAATCAACAACACATCCACCGGCACGTGTGACGAACACGAACCCTGGTACTGTAAGTGGCAGTAGCACGACCGTAGGAGGACCCAGCTCAACTAGCTCAAGCAGCATACCGTCCTCGTCTCAACCATTGAGCTCCATCGCTTCGACTTCAACTCCAGCCAACCAGGTTCCAACGTCTGGAACAGCTCCTACGGCCCCAAGTTGTAAGATTACAATCAAGCCCGCTGTCGAAATATCCCGCAATCATTCTTCAACTTCAACTGGTTTCGGGAGCGGACAATATCGACCTACTAACAATATGGATCTCAACAACCACCGATATGATGAGCTTAATGTTATCCACCAGACATTAGTGTAAGTTCATATGTGATAGGTCATTACAATGTAATTTATTAACTAGTATTTAATTTCTTTCCTGTCTCACTTTTAGAGCCGACTATAATGAATTGCAACAGAAATATAACGACTCAAAAGACGAGGTTCAGTTACTTAAAGCTCAGCTGGAAAGTTCAAAAGATGAAATAAAAAGACTGCAAGAACATACGAAGACAAGCCAAAGTGTGACACATCAAACCTCATCAAATCACCAGACCAAACCAAGTCCTTCGACCACGAGTGTAGCAGGTTAGTATAATCTTGTGTTGCGAATTCATCTTTCCATGCAAATAAATTAGTGCATATTTTCGTGGTTTACTCTTTAGCAGCGCCCGTGGCCCCGAAACGCTCCCACGATGGAATGCACGTGACTTCTGGTCCTGCTTCGTCAACACGTTCAGCAGCATCAGCAGGTTGTAGTGCCTCGTCTGTGAACGCGCCTCCATTTAATTATCTTGCGAGTCACAGTATGATAAACTCGCAAGGACCATGGACATTTTACAACCTTCCGTATCTTCCACGATTGCAACCACCTCCATTACCAACACCAAGCATAACGGGCCAAAGACGACAGCCTACGACTGATGCTCAGTCAAGGGTTCACGCTTCAAGTCCACCCACTCCAGTGTAAGCAATATAATATCCAATGTTAGAACTGAACGAATTACACTGTCGACATTTTTAAATTGATGAATCCAGGCGGATTAGGTTTGGCTATGTAATAGTTTTTTTCGTAATGTGATCACTTTTTAGCGTTTCCATTTTACTGCTTAGTGATTTTAGCATGCGGCCCGTTATGTTAGTTTCAGTTGTAATGCTATGCAATAAGGTTGATCCGCATCACAGGAGCCAGGGTTTTAAATCACAGGAGCCAGTTTGAGCACTTTTTTACGTGCTGTGTTCATTGAATAATATCAGTAACTCAAAATCATAATCTTGTAAGCTAAGGCTAAGGTCATCGTTCCATTATTTTGAAGTTCCTTGCATATTATGTCAAATAGAGGATATCATGACCCGACTCGGCAATCTACGAGCCTTCAATTTACAAATTTATGACTGATTTTATGAAGATATGAGATTTAAGTTGACTAAACTGCCGTAGCTCATACACGCGGAATCTAATCTTAAGATGACAATGAACTGAACTAAGTTTTATAATCGCGCTTAATTTTATATTCTGATTTTTATGATTGGCTAACAATAAATTCAATATTAGTAGCACCAATGAATGAAGCAGTTTGTGCTGAAGAACGGATGTGACACTTGTGCTTCGATCCGTGTTTCACGGCAGATAAAAAAGAACTCTAACGGCTTGAAACTTCATTCTTCAACAACCCTGTCAGTTATATATCTTATCGACGATCATGAGACCATTGGAAATTCGTGAATTTCGTTTGCTAAGTTGTGTTTTACATCTTGCATAATTGAGCACTGAATGGAAAACTGGAGGCATCGTCCAGATTGACATGTGCCAGTCCCAAGCTCCAGAGCCATGATGCAAAGGTCGTGGCTTTTGCTGTTGCTGCTGCTTCTTTTCATCCAAATATACATGGTCGTCGTAACAGGTGAAGAGGATCAAGGTGAAGGCGAGGAAAGTAAGTTGCATTCGCCAGTTGTAAGTAATCAGTTAGAAGATCGTGTTTGACGAGTCTTGTCTGTGATAGGATGCGACAGTCTCATAGTACTCAACACATCATCGCGAGCTCCGCTGGAAATCGACGAGCTCCTGGCAGATATTGAGAAGGCCGAGCAGTCTCCTTCAACGCAGGCTTCGAATTCAACTTTGTTCATTCTTAATTATGCGTAAGTATAAACAATTAGGACAATCCGGCATATTAACCACGTTTAACTGCAAGGAAGCATCCTAATCGAATTGTTGTTCCTATTTTAGTTCTTGTGCACTTTCGGGCGATCGAGACGCCTTGAAGGGAGCCGTCGATGCCATTTCAAATATACTTGCAGCCAGTCAACAACAACCAAGTGCGCCCGAGGACATTGTCCGTATTAAGACCTTAACCAGCTACAGCATGCGACAACAAGAATGCCCAAAATGGATTGAGGAGTTTAAAAAGGATAAAAGGAAAATATTTCCAACCGATGAAATCAAGACCAAAGCAGTGGAAAGTGGGACGCTATTGGAGTACTTGACTAATCCAGACTTCCAGTACAATTTGTGTCGAACCACAAACATCTCAGCATTTCCGCTCTGCGTTGAAGAGGCGGGATGTGGATACTTGAAAGCTTCTGGTATCGATTACCCTCCTGATAGACTTGTCGACCTGGTCGAAAATACGTGTAAGTACATTCTCCGAGCCGTTGACCATCTTCAGGAAGACTCCCAATTTCGGAACGAATTCGAACTGAGCGAACTGCAAAATGATTGCGAGAGTGAAGATTTCTTCTACTCCTTCCACTGCTTAAGCGTCAATGTCACACTGAAGAAAAAAATAGCAATGTACCGACGTTGGTATCTGAAGAATAAGGACGATAAATTGGCTCCGTACGTGGAAAATCTTAGAATTTTACTGAAGGGACAGGCCTCAAGTTTGCAGAATGAACTCAGTGCAAGATTTAGGTTTAAGATTCCCAAGGTCGGCGATGATTGCTCTGCTTCAATTGACTTTCACGAAATGTGGTCCAGACTCATGAATTTCTCCCATTCTGCACCGGACGGCACACTTCCATTTGAGTTCCTAACCAAGATTCCTATTGATGAAAAAGAAGTCGTCGGACTTGTCAACAAGACGTGCGACGTGTCTCAAGATTTGGTGTGTGGACGAGGCTGCGTTTGTGTTTGCCCAGAAGCGGACGACTGGAGAACTTGTAATGGCAGGGCGGGCAGAATAGCAAGGTGGAATACTTTTGCGACGCTTTGTGCTGTGTTAGTACTGTTTTATATTAAGTAGTAAGAGATCTTTTACTTTGAGATTAGATAACTTCCTTTCACATCAAAGTTGAATGACATTGGCGATACAATAAAACGTGATGTTACAGTTTTCTTCAACCTTCAAATCGAAATTCGTGTTGCCTTCAATGAAGAAGGAAGATGCTTCAATGCAATATTCAATACAATTTTATTACTTCCTAATGTATAGAGGAGTATTTCAGAGATCTTTTTTTCTGCAAATTGCAAAGACCTTCTAAATAAAAATACATTTCAATCCGTCCAAGCAAGTGTTCAGTGTTTGACTGTCAATGAACTAAATTTCAGAGACGCGCACATATTCGCTTGCATCTCATTCGCTTCGGGATAGAAACAGTCTTGCATTTCAGGTGGCTACAGCTTTCAGGATTCGGAGGAGTTGGCGACAAATTCACAATGGTGATCAAGTCCTATTCGTCAGCACTAGTAAGCTGGTCTGGGTTTGACAACTCACAAATCTAAAAAAAATTACTTTGAAGGTTGCTACATTTGGCATTTTGGTAACGACGTCCATCAGTCAGGCAGTCCAGATTGAAATTGGGAAATTCAGGTCTTACGCTCATGACTTGCGATCTGGGACCGTGACACTGCTGGACACCCGACGAGGCCTCATCCGAAATATTTATTACGACGGAGCAGGACCGGACGCCTGGTTTTCCATCGGCCAGCGAGAAAATTGTGTCCCTGGTATAAGTGCGAGCGCGAGCACAGTCTCAGCGTTCCCGAAAGAGCGTGATGATCTCACAAAGAACCCGAAGATACCCGACGAACGGGGAAGGTATTTCCACTGGTCATTATCGCATTGAACTCAATTAATTGCTCCTACATTTTGTCCATTTTAGTTGTGCGATCGTCAGGAAGTACACCGGACAAACTATCGTTCTCACCCTGCCAGACGGTCTCAGCTGGCAAGATGTCGACTACCTGTCCCTGTACTGCTACAAGTACCAGCATAACTTCGGATACATCAAAATTCCAACCAACTTGAGTAGTCTGGATAAATATGCCGCCAATGTAAGCGGGTTTGAGCGCTACTTCAGTCATGTCATTTGTCAGCCTGAACAAAATAACTACGAATTCTTATTTCAGGGCAAACCGGCTCAAGTGAATTATTGCAAATGAGTTCATGTGCGGTCATTTTTGTAGTATGTCGTACCTATACACTTTTGGAATTTTGGAAGCATTTTTAGCAGCATTGTTGAATTGCAGCAATACGTTTTTAATAAAAAAAAAGTTTCGCAAATGATTCATTCCAAGCAAACCTTTTTCACATCGATTGCAATATTTTTGCAAGCTCTCAGCATTCTGCTGTTGATCGAATATTAAATAGGGAATAGGAACTTTGTCAATATAATTCAACAAACTGAAGTTAACCGCATGCAGCATCGTACGTATTTCGGGGGCCGACTTGCCCCGCACACACTTTTCTGTACCTGCAAGCTTTTTCAGTTTCCTTGAGCTCATTTTGCAGTCATACTTTGTAAAAATAGCATGACACTGCACGACGAGTGCAACAATGTTATTATAATGCGTATCATACAGAGCTGCAATTTTCATAAATTGCATTGAAACATTGTGTTGAAGCCCCTGCAATTGGCAACAACCACAAGAAGCGAAAGGAAGTGATTGTCTCGACTTTGCATATTTTGAATGTCTCGCATCTGCCACATATACCGTGCCGCCTGTTTATGAGCGCATGTTTTGTACCTGCGAATTAGAACATAAGATTGCAGTTGCAAATATCAAAGTCAATTCAACAGTCGCGGTCGTGTGGCTGCGAATATTTCACATTCACCTGTCAAAGATGTAATTGTGAACAATTTCAGGCAAGCGCAATTCATCATAAATTGTTGTCGTTTGTTGCCACTTTGTGGATAATATTTCGTGTAAAGTGGTTTGCATTTCTCGGCTTGAACGTTGGACTTCACAGGCTTGTGTCCAAGAAACTGGACATTGCCTAGCAAAGTCGCAAATCGGCAATTCATTCTATTTGCGCTGTCTTCTTACGAATTCGATTCAACACAATTTGAATAGAACTTCGAGCCCGAATCGCAGAATAATTAGATGGAATTCTAGATACTCAGAAGCTCGTGGCCGAAGAACTGAATTGAAGAACGCAAGCAATACGCAATTTGCGAACAAATAGTGGTTAGTGAAGTGGACTTTATTTGCTGAGGACACGACAAGACCCACCACATATTAAATGTGGCAGTACGGAATCCAATAATTCAAATTTCTGGAATACAAATACAAATACGAAGACGAAACACGAGTTCCCAATTTTGTTAAGTGTGTCTACAAACACATACATCACTTGAGTCGAATCGAAGTTTCACTTCCTATTCCCATACAACGAAAATAAAAGAAGATTGAGATTTGCACCTGGTTTTGCGTCGTGGATATTGGATATAATACATACAATACGACACAATACAATTCTTGGCATTTGCAAATTGCTGAAGAGGTCCACCGTCCACCACACACATAAATCTTGTTACCACAAAACGTCCGTCCAACCTGGGTTCAAGTTAATAGAGTTTTTGATATAATTGAATTGCCGAAGGAAACGCCAAACCATCGCCTTGTGCCTTTTCCCGTACTGCCACTATTTCATTTCCTCTATTTGTGCTGCTAATAACTTGATTCATTCATGCACCGCACCGGGTCGATGATATAATAATTGTATGCGTGAGAAAGTAGGACAGAAGTAACCTGGAACGTGGCCGGTTTTTAGGACAAACAGTTTGACTCCAGCACGGTTCTTGCTGCGTTTGTTTTGTTGTGCTCATAAACAAACCCTAACGCACATTCCCACTTCGTCTAGACCTCGGTTTAGTTCAGTGAAGTGGGACGATATCTCCATTCCAGTCGCCAGTTCGTTTCGATTAATAAGTGATTCTGATTCTGAACCATCTCAGATTGTGAAGGAATCAAGGAATTGCTGTCAAGATTTTAGAGTGAGAATGGCGAAGCCACTTAAGATTGTTCAATCCGTCTTCGCACTCCTTTGCGTTTCTAGTCTGAATTCGGTGAGTTACTTCGTGCGTCGTGCTGACTTTGACCAGATAGATGCTAGCCATTCTAACACGATTGACGATTTTGATTTCACACTCAGGTTCAAATCGCGTCTGCAGAAGTACCAATTAACAACTTCAAGTCTTACGCTCATGGACTTGATTCCGGTCTCGTCACACTGAAAGACACGAAAACGATGCTGATACGGAACTTCAAGTACGATGGTCTTGGACCAGACGCGTGGTTCCAGGTTGCGGTACGCGACGGAACCAACACGGGGTACTCGGACCCACGGGAACGTGACGACTTGTCAAAGAATAAAAGAATTCCGGACGAAAACGGAAGGTAGGATAATTTTTTACGTTATTACAACGCGAGAAATTAATACGTGCCTTGACTTTATTTCAGTTGTGACATTGTGAAAGGCTACAATGGGAAAGATATCACGCTGGTCCTTCCAGGCAATTTGACCTTCCACAATGTTGAGTACGTCGCCCTGTACTGCTACAAGTACCAGCATAACTTCGGATACATCAACATTCCACAAAGCTTGGGCGGCCTGAATAACTATCCAGCAAGCAAGAAGGCTCCGGATTTTTGCAATGGGTCGTCAGATTCCATCATGCACATGCTGCGGGGCGGATCCGCTCTGCTCCTGTCAACTTCACTTGTGTTATTTACTTTTGCACTTAGCATCCTTCGCTAACTCAAGTCAATACGCGCATTTCTCAGAAAATATGCACGATTTCGCTATTGTCAATCTTGATGCCTGCTGGGGATTATTACAAATCAACAAATTTGAAATTCTTGGTCTCCCTTCTCCGTTTTTCGTTTCCAACTACAATCTTCTCGTTTGAATGCTTTTAATTTAATTTAATGAAAATACAATTCAATATTGATGCCAGTTTTGTAACATTCTTTAGAAATACATGCTATTTAGCACAGTTTATTCAGTCAATTTCTTCGCCTGAATCTCATTTAATGGACTATTTTGATCCCCCAATTGAATACAGCGTAGCATTCGCTTCCAAAATTGGTCAGGATCAATTTTCACGCACAATTTCACATTTGGAGACTTCTTATGCAGATTGTGGATGTCGCACAGGGTCCGACCAGTGCATTTCCCAGAATCCAGTTCAACGTCCACGAAAAGATCGAGTGTTCTGAAGGCAGCTGGATTGATCAGGTAGTAGATTGTGCATGGATCATGCAATGGCGGAGATTCGAAAGAGAATACATTATAGTACGTGGATTTGAAGAATGTTAGCAGTTGGTGACAGCATTCAGCGAACGAAGAAGATGCAGGCGACTGAGGCTGCCTGATTAGGAGTTCGCGTCCAACATGGGAGTCATCTGGGCTTCGGTTTGAAGCCATGACCTGAACGTCTTTAACTCTGTTGGAAATCTCTTCGTATTCCACATGAGGTTCCCGGTTGACCGTTACTAGTGATTCTGTGTTGTTCTTTGTATTCGCGGTCTCGGTTAAGTTTAAATTGGTGATCTGACGAATGCATTCGAGAATTTCATCTGTCAGCAACACCAAGTGCGTGACCTCCAAAGGGATCATGACCAGAGTAATCCCTGAAATCAAAATAACTTAAAATGTAACAGATTTTCATTCGAATAATTCTAAACCCGTCGTTACCTGAATGGAGAACAATATGAGCAGCTTCCGGATCGATTTCAATGTTGAACTCCGCAGCGACGCCCGTGTTCCCGAGTCCGATTGCACCACCCATGAACACAATTTGTTGAATATTATTCTTGATTTCTGGGAACAGACGAAGGGCCAAAGCGACATTCGTTTGCGCTCCAGTTGCAACTACAGTCACTTTCGAATCGTGTCTTCGGATTGTCTCAGCCATCTTTAGCACTCCGTGGCCATCCTGAATCTTGTACTCAGGGTCACTGAAGATAATCTCGTCTGGGAAATGAAATCCACACATTCCAGCAACGCCATTCTCGCCTGAAAGAGCCAATAGGAAATCGACAATCAAATTCGACAATGCGTTGATGTGAGAGGACTAACCAGGTATTCCGTGAATTTCAGGACAGTACTTTGGATCTCTCACAATCGGCTTTGTAGTTCCATTGTACACAGGAACTCCTTTCACACCGCAAGCCCAGAAAAACCGCAGCGCATTCAGGGCGCAGTGTTCCACAGTGTCATTTCCATGTACGATGGACACGCCAAGTATGCTGATTTCTGTGGAGTAGGCAGCAAGGAGAAGTGCGAAGGCGTCGTCGTGCCCAGGATCACAGTCCAGCCACACGGGAATAGCAGACATACTGCGAAATTCACAAGACCTGAAGGTGACTGTGGACTGACTTTTTTTTACGAATGAATGGTTGAATATTTAGTTACAGCTGTTCATTAAAAACCTGACTCCCTGAGACACCGAGCGTCATCACAAGTCCGCTTCTGCTCGTTGACTGTACGTTCTTTTCCTTAACTAATCCAGATCTCAGGCTCGTAAGAAGGGTCGAGTCAGAAGTGCAAGATCCAAGATTTGAATTATAATCTTGTTTATAGCGATCACGCATTGCGTAATAACTTATAGCTTGATGCTGATGATTACAGCATCCATCAAGAAACGCTATGAGCTCAAGCTGACCCAAATATTAGGGGCGATGTGAATAAGAGGCGATGCATTGTGACCCAGGGTGGCTGGGTCCTTCCAATATCTGTGCGAGCAGAGATCGGAGTATCAGTTTGTGCGAACGGCAGACACGCAAACATTAATAATACACTACAAATTACAAATGGGTATGAATTATGATTAACGGATTATGGCGACACAGGATAAAATGTCACGCACGCAATGGCTTTTGATTCTTCACCCAGCATAAACATACTTCTTAAATTTAAATTTAAAACCAATTTAGAATTGTTGAGTGTCCAGTGCACGACGGTCAAATTTTCTCCCAACCCACATTTGCGGCCTACGTGCTTTGTCGCTGAAAAATTGAGAGTTCAATTTGGAGACCACCGAATGAGTTTCGAATTGCTGATTGGAAGAATGATAGCCGTAATTGTCACGAGCAAGGCAAAGTGGGCAAAGTCTGGACAATGCAATCACGCGAACGCGAATGAAGTCACACAATTCGGAAGTTCTGTTACGATACAAAAGATCTGCCCTGAACGCGATCAGCAATTGTCATCGGTCCTTACCCTTTCACCCAACAACACAACACAGGACTATAAAAGCTAAAAGTAGAAACGAAATTACGAATTACGATCTAGCATGTGGTCGGCTGTGAAAGTGCCCGGAATTTTGGTTCTAGCTCTGCTCTTCGTCTTGGAACCATCCTGTGGAGCACATTCTCTCTTTGAGGGGCCTTCGTTGGAGGATTTACAGGAACCTCCAACGCAAAATATAATCAAAGTAAGCATTGTTATTCTGTTGGCTTCACACACTCAAACCTTAAATACAGCACTTAATTTGTTGTAGGCGCCACGACGCTTGGGCAACGCAAATGTTCGCAGGAGCATGAGTGTGGAGAGGAGGCTTCGCAGACTAGAAAATGTCAACAGAATTTGGAAAATAAACTTCCAGGGAGTAAAGACGGCACTGCAAAGAATACGGAACACCGTTCCATACACAATTCCAATCATTAGAACCAATATTCGAGTGTGAGAGCAAAGTGAAACAAACGATGAAAAACGTGACTCGTAATCAACTTCTCAAGAAACAACAATATCGGCTTTTATTCGAGCGAAGTATCAATATCAGTAAAGTACACCAAATCTGCCGATACCGGCAAAAGGAAAAGAGGTTTATGTTAATTCCAAAGTCATTTATTACTTAGCCTAAATTGATTTGTGGAAATCCAAGTCGCTGACATTGTGTCGTTAGTCATATCTTTGTGAGCAAAATCATATCAGCAACAGGATATAGTATGTGATATGTAACTTGGTGATTCATCCTTCTAAGAAAAATTAAAGATTAGAGCATCCTGACTTTTGTTGTAATTATTACTGCAAACCGGAGACAGCAGACGCTACTGCTCCTTTGATTGTTCGAACAAAAGGAGATACAGTCTCTACATGATGTCACAGAGGTATGCATTTCGGAAATCTTCCCATTGAAAAAGGAAAGAAATTCTTTCTCAATCAGAAGAATTTATCGGAAGGGAAGAAGGGCACTAATTAACACATGCAAACAAAAGTGAACAAACCTTAAAGTTCTGTTCTCAGACGTTGTGAGTGCCGATGATGACGGTCTGATTTACATTGCCGTGACCGTGATGCTCCGGACCACGAGATGCAATGCAGCATGCGTGAATCATCCCTTCAACAAACAAGACAAGCCAATTCCAATTATAGCAATGTTGGCCGCTAGAGCACTAGTCCACCGGTTTCAACTGATAATACAAATTCGCATACCTGGAAAGTAGAAACAAATTGTCAAGAGCACGTTGATGCAAAAGTCCATACCACATCCCCTGACAAAGAGCACACCAACCGGTGGGCAAAGACAAGCGCACAGATATTCACACATAGCTTTCTGGAGCTTCGAGGTCGAAATTTTCACTGGCTGTAATTATGAGGGCGTTTCTAAACAGAATTGACCTGTTAAATGGAACTGGACTGCAGACCTTCAACCAAACTCGATAAATGGAGGCGACCACGTAAGCGAAAAATCGTAAGCAACTTGTTGCTTTGTCCCGATTCTATCTGACATGTACTCACTCATTGCAGCAGTGTTGTACAACAACCTCCAGCCTCCACTCCGATGAGTCACAGGAGTCACAGCTACAAAAGTGCAATCCTCGTGTCTGTACCAGTTGTGTGACTGGTGTGACCAACGCAACGGATTCTAAAAGCACATACATGAATTTACTAATTCTTTAATGCATAACGAAAACGAAGTAAAGCAACAAAGTAACGAAGCAAGCCATTAAGCCGGAGCCTAATGGCTATGTGCCTGGTGCTGATAGACTGTTGTACTGCTAAAATGCCTTCAGGAGAATCATGCCACGAGGGTTCCACTTATTAATCAGGAGTTGCTCATGACAGGAAATTGACTCATCATAATCGTGAAAGCCTTGAATACATTTAAAGAATCCTGTTCAACGGTTCGGATTGACATAGGCTTAAGTACGATTATGCGTATGACAGAAAATGCCAAGGTTTCTGAGTGATGACCAATGAGGACAAAGGACCTTCGTTTACTGATTGTCACACTGGAGGTGGAACATATTCAGGAAAGTTAAACCCTCACATGCACCTACAGGGAATTTTAGACTTTCAACGACTTCATACCAGTTTTATGGAAAATCTGTTGAGAGTAAACAGTTGGACATGCCTTATCAGTTTGGTGCCAAAGTTCGGTAAACATTGCTGATTCGCTATTTTTGAGTACTTGTAATTTTATTTAATGTGTTTCGTATTTGCCACTGTTTACAACTGACATAATCAGAAATTAGATGCTTATGCCACACTTTCAAGTATGCGACATGCGTCTGTTTGCTACGTCGAGTCAGTGACGACAAGCATTTGCAAATTCACAAAAGATTCGTAGTCTCACTGGCAAGGTCACTTATGGCATTTCTTTTCAACATTTCTTACTTTAATACCCACTCGTGACTTTATGTTTTATTAATGATACTATTTGATTGTTACAACTCAAATGCAATTCGAAATGAAATGCAAGCAACAAGAACTCACTTTCAGCGTGTTTATTATCATAATTCGCAAAACGTCGCAGAACAGTTATTTAAATTATAACAGCCCGTCGCTCGTGGATTACAATAACCTGGAGTAGACGCATACGCTATAAACTTATAAAAGAAATTAATTAACATTTTTTTTACAAGACCCAACAATAAATAAAAATGAAAACATAAGTTGAATGTATTAGCCAAGCCTTTCGTAGCCATTCGTGATGTGAATGTGTTCTTGGGGACCTTTGCTGGATCGATTGAGATGTGATGACAGCTTTCGCAGGAAACGGTCGTTACTTTTCTTTGGTGGTGATGTAGACAACGTTGGGGTGGTTGAAGCTTGGTGCTGGTTTAGGTTTGGCCTGTAAAAGCCAGCCGATGGCGGTGAAGGAGATGGCGATGGCAGCCCGACTCTGTTAATGCTTTCATCCAATCCAGAAGCGCCGGAGAAGTCGTCTTCATCGTACTGCAATCGAAAAAGAACGCTTTCAATTAGAATGAGCCATAATTTCATGAAGCGAAGAAAGACTTGAACAAACTTACACTTCCTGACGGCCGTCTTTGTCCCTGTTGATTGTCTTTCTCCTTGAAGACGTGGATGAGGTTGAAGTAGTGCGAAGAATTCATTTTTCTTCACAGAATTGCAACTTGTTGCGTGGCTTAGTTAAGTTTTATTGCGAATTTTAGAACGTCAGAACCTGGCGTTAATTGTGGGCACTACCTTCCTTGATGCGACTTTGGGCTTGAATTAATGAGTGAGTATGGATGGGCTGGAGTTTTTATTTGATTTCTAACTCTGGACAATCTACGTAGCCAAAAGTCCCTGATGCGTCGTTCCGAGGTAAACAAATCCGACAGGTGCTTAGACGCAAAAGCAGATAACAGATAACTACGGCGTTGAATAGAATCCGGCTCGATTGTCTTTTCGAAGGCGTGTAAGTCAATGTCAACAGTTCGAACAATTTACAGCGGTCGCCAGTGTAAACAAACGGGCTCGTACACGGAACTGGAATACAAAGGGACTGTGCTTAACACGATACGCGAATGCAGTGGAGAATCTATAAAATGAACGTCAATGATAGGTTGCGGTCTGGCTGCTTGCTGTAGCAGGCCGGGTTGGATGCTTACTTGTCACGCCAACTCGAGTGAAGTTCAATCCAGAGTCCAGTCATTCAATGGACCTTCAAAGGAACTGCTAAACTGATAATCGATAGTACGTACTTAAATCGAGCCATGTCGAAACTCTAGTAATACAGTCGCATGTAGCAGTCACAGTCGAAGCACTAGTATCATTGGAGAATGAGTGAAGGTAATTATAAAGCCATTAATCTCATCCAGGTCTGTCGCTAATTGCGAACGTACTTTGGAGCTTTTGCTGTTGACTGAATTTTCCAGGGTGCGTCGGAGTTGAGAGCTAATGTTCATGTAAACACACGGCACGGCCACTCACGCGTACGTCAAGATAAACGATTTGAAAGGCAAAGCTCACGATAGAATTGAAGGGTACTGATACGAATGCGCCGCACGCGCGTACGTAAACGAACTGTCGTGTTCACGAATGTATGGAACATGATGCGACCCTGACGTGAATCCGGCCACAGAGACTTCGAAATCAATTCTGGAGGATGATGTCTGTAGTGTCTTGAGCATTGACGAAAGAAATCCAACGGGTACGACGGGCACTACTAAAACTACTCCATGTGCATGTGCCACAGGGCCAAGGCCAAAGAAACTGAATTCACTGAATGTGGGACGAGCCGAACACGAAACCAAGTCGGTCTCTTTGTCCGGAGTTCTTGATCAAGTCTTGAAGGCTTGAAGTTCAAGTTCAGGTTGGAACGAAACATCAAAAATGCATTGCAGGCAGAACAGTCCAAAGACCGGTACACAATTCGTGGATCTTGAAATTGGATCCTGAAACAACATTGCCTGACACAACATTGTGCATAATGCAGTATGCGCAAGCACGCGATGTTAGCAAACTTTATACTTCCCGTGAAGCAACACAAGTTACATAAGCCATCATAATAGCGAAAACCGACTAGAAAAACATGAATTTAGCCACCTTGCTTCTAAAGGACAAACGCGGCAACCTTAGCATTATTATGCGTGCGAATGAAATGACAAATTGCGATACAGCGTGATATTGATCGCGAACTTGAAAATCTCGTCATGCTTACGTCCTACGAGTTTATTCGCCTGTCGAATGCAGACAAAAGACGATTTTCATAATTAGCCGACTTATGAATTATGAACGAACTTAGCTTACCCTTGTGAATTTGTACAGAAACAACTTTGAATCATGTTTGAAATTACAAAGAGGATCGCCATTGAGAGCTATAAATCTACAAGCACGTTGAGAGAGTAGCAGACTTGTATTGTCAACTTTGATATTGGCTTATTACGCTAGGTACCAACAAAGAAATTTATGATTAATTACAATTCACGAATAGAAGCTTAAATAGTGCTCAATAGCTTATATTAAAACGGGATTTCAACAATTAAAATTATCCTATTGCTTATCCTAATTCATTTTTTAATTTTCGGAACAGCTTCCGGGAACAGTTTAAAGTTTGGCCGCTGGAACGGAAATATCGGATCCCTTTTGACGATCGTTTGAGCAATGAATTTCTGGTACGGTGGGCCCATCAGCAGCAATTCACGATGCAAATGGTCTTCTGCAAGTCAAATTAATGAGATCAATTCACGTCAGTTAAGTCAGTTGCAAGAAAAAATCTGTGAAACTTACTGTTGCTCGCCCAGGCTGGAATCTTCTTGTTTTCCCGATGCTTGTTCTCTTCATCAAAATCTTCATACAGGGTGATATTGTAGCTGTCCTTGGAGTCTGGAGTTTTAGTTTTACTAGATTTGCTCAATACGACAGTCTCGTTCATGATGCTTGGCGGTGGCATGCTAATAGAGTCTTCATTCACCGCGCTCGCAGTTGGAATAGCAGCAGTGTTCGGATGTGTTGTTGTAAAGGTTGCATATGCATCATGGAAACTTTCATTTGGGCTGCTAACCAAGAAAGTTGCATCATCAGCCTTCGATTGTTGCTTAACGGGCGAAGCAGGTGCAGGCGTCGGTGCCTTAGTCTTGTCTTGAGCAGGTTGGGCCGGTAAGACCTCCTTCGCTTTAGGAATTAATTTATCGCATTCCCCAGTGTGGTTTTTTACTTCCACTTTTGAAAATTGCGATATGAGCGCCTTGATTTTTCCTGGAGGTTCTGGTTTGTGCTTTAATAGCGGTCCTTGATGTTGATGCTTGTGCTTCTCCGGTGCACTGATATGGACCTTCTTGGGAACTTTCACTACTTCCTCATAAAAGATGATAGAATCATCTGCCGACTTGTCCTTGCTTTCCTCCCGTGCCGTCGTAAGTGCAGCTTTTGACTCTGCAGGAGCAGACCCGGCAGGCGCAGGGGGCATTTCTCCAGCAGGCAGAATTTCTGCAGATTCTAAGGCCTTTTGGTCAGTTACCTCTTGCTCATCATTTTGGACTTCTACTTCCCTCACAGGACTCTTGATCTCCGGCTCTGAGTGCATACGTGCATCATCATCATCCAAATCATCAGTCAAGTCAAATGTTTTAGGCTTCTTCGCAGGGGAACATGTAATCTCTATTTCAGTTGTTGGTTTTTTATGTAATGTGCATTGGGAGTCTAAAATCAACTTCTTCTGGGCTTGCTTTGGCTCCATATTCTGGAAATCGAAAGACTCTGGAACTGGTGGCAATGGTGTTGAAGTTGAATTAGGAACTGAAGACAGCAACTTGTTAGCGGGTCCAACAATTCCTATTGGAGATTCATCGTCAAATATTCCTTCATGCGGGGGGCTGTGTGGCCTTTTGACTCCTCCAACTCTGGACGTAAGTGTCTTCATTAACGGCGTATTTGGCATCTTTGCCTCTTTCGGATCCAGTTGCTTCTTCGTTACTTTATACCTGGCCTCCAAAGAAGCCGTAATGGACTATGAAGGGAAAACACATGGAATTGATTCATATGAGGAATAAAATTGGAAGAAAACAAAATGCCGTGCCCTGCAGTTACCTTCAACGTATTCATTCCGGCTGCCGATATTTCCTTTGCTCTTGTTACAACAGCGCCAGCAGGGTTGAATTTCGCCCCAAACTTTTGCAACTGATTCCTGAGCTCAGCTCGTCTTTCTGCTTCAATCCTCTTTTCTTCTTTTAGTTCCTCTTCTTCCTCCAAATCTGGATCTTCTTGGATCGTGCTTGTCCCTGGAGATGGAGCAAACCGAACTCCTTGTTTAGATGCCCTCTGAAATGAATCCAACATTTCATCTGGGTCGTCCAAAGCGGCGGATCGGACGGACTCAACATCCTGCTTTGACAACGAAGCCCGATTATGTTCACCCGGTCCATTGACTCCATTGTGTTGAGTCTCTTGAGTTTCATCGGTCTGGCCGGGTTTGGGACATTCCTCCTGCTCGTCTTCTTCCTCTACAGTTTCCTTTTGAAGCTTTCCACGTTTCCGCCCCGTAGCCCCCTTCTTAATTTTCGCTTTTGGCTTGCTAGCCACTTTCTCCTTTTTAGGAGGAGGCTTTGACGTCGATGTGATGGCGGAAGCTGGGGTCTTGGCCTTGCTTCTAGGAGCTTTAGTTGGCTTAGCTTCGGATACGGGGCAGGTACTAGCATTACTAAGGAGCGTATCATCCTTAGTTTGCCTGCTCATAGCACGGGTAACCGGCATCTTGTTTGAATTTCCTAAATCAATATATAAGCTGAAGTAAGAACTAGTGCTGACTCTCGACACCTGACTGAACTGACGAAGTTCTGAATTCGAGCTAAACTTACCTTTTGCGACTTTGATAAATTCTGAAAGCTTTAGAAGGCTCCGCCGCGCTGGGTTTCAAAGGCGAAGGTTGATTTCAATTAACATTTTGTGGACTTTCAGTTACCAAATGAAACAATTTGCGGTGCTCCTTCGCCCTACAGCACACAAGGCAAACCAAACTCAGTATTCAACTTCAACCCAACTCACCTCGCCACACCTGGACTGGGCACTGTATGACAGAGTATTTGTGATTATTTGAATCAATTTCTCACTTTAACGAAATGCTGCTTTACCAATTCAAAGCGAAGTGATAGTCTAGTGTGAAGCGAGGAAGCGGATAATAAGAAAATATAGGCTTGATTAAGAATTAAACTGTGGAATCAATGGTGGGATAAATGATAAAATCCAGTTCCAAGTCAGGCAGAGCAATTAAAATTATGTTAATCGCTAATCTTTACAGGGAGCAACACAGCACATGAGAAGCAGGCCTTTCAACGGCACTGACTTCTTTCTCCCGTCTCACACTTATAACCGACAAAACCAGGCACAGAATTGAAAGAGTGAGACAGAGACGAGACGGGATTTTGCGATCCCTCGTAATTTTAAATATCTACTTTATCTCATGACGCCAAACAAGTTTCATTTTGCCCCGCCCATGCTTCAAAGAACGGGAAACGAAATGAAAGAAATGAAGCTATAATCAATTTATTCAGCCAGTCCACCGTCAAAATTCTCGTTTATCAATATAAATGCTACAGACTTGTTAATGTGATATTAGCCAATTCTCAGACCACAACTCCCATCGAAGCAGTACTGTCCAGCAGCACACTCTGGTTCACAATGATAGTGGCATTTTCCGTGTTGGCAGATTTTCCCAGGCGGACAATGCACGAGGCGTGTACAACGGTGGCGTCCAGGCGTTTCGTAGTCCAGGATTTGAAGCACCTGACCGGATCCTCCAGGTCGTGATAGAGGGCTTGGCGGCTCGAACAGGCAGTTGGACGACGGAAGCGCGACGAATAGTATGCAAATCAGTACTGAAATGCTGATATTTCGTGTGGACGCGGGCGTGACTGTCGATGGATTAAAGGTTCTTTGAGCAATGGCGTCTGGAACCATGGCTTGGCCGGTCTGATCGTCCGAGTCGGTGCTGAATTTAGAAATATGCCCGATTGGAAATCACTGCGTGCACAAAGCTATCTTCCTTGTTGGCATTCGACTTGCTTTTTAAGAGCCCTGCATTGAAAGTCATATTTTGTGGTTTGCCATTCTTGTTTGCTACGACTGCCTCGAATTTTAGCCCTAATTAATTGTTAGTCGAAGCATCTCGTAGATAGGTATGTATTTCCTCTAATCATAATAAATGAGACGCACTTCCTTGTGATCTCTAAACGTATGCTATACATTTCTTATTCGGTTTTGCATTGATGAAGTGTGATGAGACTGATGACTCAGACCCGATAACCGGCCTTAGCTTTGTGTTGCAATTTGTGGCATGGTACGGCACCCGGCATGGACAAAAGGTTATAATTGTGAATTACAGGCGTCTTACTCGCTATCAAGCTTCCTATTAAGTTGATTGCTTAAGACAGTTTACATGTAGCCCCTGCTGTCTGTGTTCGTCCAAGCTTCTTATATTCTATTTTAGTTGTATCATTATTTCTGCCTTCTTTGTTTGTCAGATTAGTCAGATGCGTCTGAGTTCTTAGCATGAGAAAAGAGTTTCATTCAACTGCACAAGCTTTGTCTCAACAACTTTGCTTATTTTGGGTTTTTGTTCAGTCACAAGATTAAAACAGTTGGATTGTGATTTCTGCTTCTGCGTCTTCAAGTTCTTGCAAGTTGAATGGCTCCTTAGCTTCTTAAATTGTCGTGTCCTTAGCACTCCGAACTCAAATTCAGTTCAACTGGAAGCTCAAGATTTGGTGCACGGCAAATCAGTTTGCGCTTCAAAATGTCGACTATAACGCTGGCCAAAGCAGCAGTTACACGCAAAGGTAAACACACATGTTGGTTCCATTTCTATTGCGTGGGTGGATGCGAGTGAAATTAAATTTAAGTGACATTGTTCTTTTCAGATGTAACAGTGATCATAACGGACGCCGAAAGTGGTGGTACGCCCGTTACTCTGCACATTGCTGGGGACGCAACCATCGAAGAACTTAAAAGGCGATATGCTTCGGTGATTGGACCGAATAAGCAATGGAACGGATACACGCTGACTTTTTTAACTTTCCTCATCCCGCCGGACTCATGCAAAATATCCAGCATTCCAGGGCATGCCAGCGGCACCGGTACGGTGAGACTTTTAGACAACGGACAAAAATTTACATGCTACGTTGATGGAAATTTTTGCAGAACTGTCAGCGAAGGCAACTTATAAAGAACCGCCTTTCGTTGTCAACGTTCGCGGCTTGGATGGACGCACTAAAATGATTCATGCCCATCCAAATTGGACTGTACGTCATTTGAAAGAAGAATATGGCAAATGGTTGGGAGAAGGCTTTGACAAAGTTGTCATGCTTTATAGGGCCAGACATCTTAAAGATGCTGACACGCTCAGTACTTACATGATTGAGTCAGGTAAGTGCTTGAATAGCTGGAACTGATTGCCCCAAATGTGTCATGCTACATGGAAGGACGGAATTGAAATTATTTTGTACTCAATCTCGTTTATTTGCAGAAGGATTCATTCAAGCCAATGTTAGAAGCTTCGGTGGTGTAGACATGAGGAATAATGCGCCAAACTGGTGCACGAAGCACACGCTGGCAATCAAATTAATGCGAATTACCTTTAACTAAAATATTCTTTTATTTCTTTATGATCCAAGGACTTGTTGATTTTTTAATTTCGTATCGGCGTGAACATAGCAGGCAGCAATGCTCTCTTCTTAAGAAATGAATAAATTACTTCGTTTCAATCTGAAAAGAGTACTCGTCGAAAAGGATTTTTAGTGTATTCAGAACTATCCGAATATTTTGTAGCACTCATGAATGCTAATTCAACTATTGAACTTGAGCTTCTTTCGCAGCATTGGAGAATGACCTCATTTTTGTTCACCACTCACTGAAGTGGAACAAATTGAGAGTGCATTGCATTGAAACGGCACGAATTCAGTAGACTGCATTGCCTATAAATGCGAGCCAAGCAAAATTTGCCAAATCTAGTCAAAACCGTACCGTAGATGCAATTGACAATTGACGCTATGTTCAGTTTCGCAATCGAAATCTGCAATGCCATTTCCCATGCAAAGGGAAATCAACTTAAAATTCTGGCTTTCCTGTCCTGCGTGGTGGTTCTGACCGTTTCATCCTCGCAAGCCCTTAACACAACGGTGCCGTACCATGATTGTGGATCGCCTTATGGGTACCTGACAAGATTAGAAATCATTCCGCAGTGTCAACGAAATATTTGCGTGCTCAAGCGTGGGGAAGATGCGACTCTCATTTCCGACTTCGTCCCAAAGGTTAGTGTCAAGGAGTCGAAAATCGACGTGTATTACACAGACTGGCGACTTGGGGTTGACACTCTTCTATGGAACGTGAGTTTCAGAGTTTCTAACCAAATATTGACGCTTCAAAGGCACACTTGATTAATTTGAGTATGATTGATGTGAATTGGAGCAGAAGAAAGTTGTTTGCAACAAATGGAACGTGACCTGCCCTGTGGAAGCCTACGACACTGTTTATTCGGTGTTCACCATGAAATTACCGAAGGAGCTGCCTGCGCTCAAACTCTGGCTGAAAGTGATTGTTTACGGGGACAACGATTTGCAGTTACTTTGTCACAGTGCACCGTTAGACATTCAATGAATAAAATCGACAGCTAATTGAGAACTGAATCATATTGCCGCCCAGACACATATTGCATTAGTGTCATAATTGTACTCAATTTATTTGGCTAACGCTAAACAATAATACGACAAAGTTAAAACGTTTCTTCAGTTCGCATTCCGATTGCGCTATTAGTTGCGAAACTAGAGAAACTGCAACGCTATGCTACGCTGTGGTACAACTTTTAAGCACAACGTCCTGAAGTGCGACCACATGTTTCCTTGTACTTTGTGCATGTGAAGTGCGTAAAAAGTGAGAAACCAGCAAATAGAAGCGACAAAGCTGTTCAGTTTGAATATTTATTTCAAATTAACTGATCAATTCGCTTGAACTGTTCGTAATTGGCAAGTTGTAGAGCATTCTTTACACCTAAGCAGTCTAATGTAAGTAGATCCAGTTATCAATATAAAACGTATACGGGACGGAACTGATTTGGCGTCCTACAGTTCAGTAATCAAGGTCAACATTAATGCGACGGTCATAAGTAACTTTCGTCTCCTTAACATCGTCAGGGCCTCAGGTAAGTTTACATAATTAATCATGAACGCGCAATGCTGATCAAATGAGACTACTACTTTTGTCTTTTCGTTAGCATTGGCCATATAACTTTTCTGACCTTGAGTTGTTTCTGATTGTAGCTAAAAGCCTCCGATTTGCCTTGAAATTCGTAAGCTGTCAGTAATATGCCAAGATTCAACAATGATGGTCAAACTGCAAGATTCGTAGGCGACATGGTTGAGAGAAATCCAGGTTTTCGGGGCAGAGGCGGCTATTATGGCGGTCGGGGTCATGGTCGTGGCGGACCAGCTGGGAAAAATTATCGAGATTTCGGTACTGCTCTATTAATTTCGTTATTCAAGGAAATCTTTGCGAATTGTTTTTCCTTTTTAGATGATGTTGGTCAAAGTTTCAAGAGTGGTCCCAGAAGAGGCACTGGGCATGTCACCTTTAACTTCACGTCGGAGAAGAGCCACTCAATCATGAGGAAGCCCAAGAATGTCAGTTCGTATGTCCCGGTTGATGAAGATGGTGACGCGAAAATGGACGGAAGTCCCCCGGGCGGATCAGCAATGAGGGGAAGGAGATTGTAAGTTTATTATTTCAAAGTGGTTCAAACTTGCAGGTTGGCAACCTAACTAATGCAATGCACTTGTCTTGATTACAAAGTGTGGAGGGCAGGGGCGGCATAAGTTCCAACCGTGGCAAAAAATGGAGAGCCCTTCGGCGGGATCAAGATAGCAGTGGCCGAGAGGAATGGAAACCTACTTTTGGCCCGCACTGGAACAAGATTATGGTAAGACAATAGTTTAAAGTGACATAAGGAGGTAAGTGCGTGTTGATAACTTAATGTAAACCGAACGTAATAATTTTCAGATTACAAACGGTTCTCAGTACCCACGAGATTTTATTCTACAATCATTAAGTGCTCTTTGTCCGATACCGTACCGACCGATTGGCGTAAGCGAACATTATCATCTATTATCTACTATCATTCTATCTAAAGTTTTGCAAACATTAAAAATTATCGTTTTATTTGTAGTACGCCGTCTTGGGACTTCATTCTGTTTTCTTCGTGGAAGAGCGAGCCCAAGCCGAAGCACTTTATAATTGCTCACGAAATCTTCAGGCTCCTGACGGCAGTAAGATCGCCATTCGAGTCATGGGTACGGGTACACCTCCCAGCGTTACAATCACTCCAGAAATTGAGGAAAGAGTTCGAGCCGTTCTTGCTACACGATACAATGCTGCAGTACCTTCACTCACATTGGAGAACTTTGGCTACAGCCCAGAAATTAGTTTGGACTACTACTTCCCAATATTTCGGCCAATGGTTATGAACATGATATTTCGGCTGCTTGAGTCTGCACTTCCTATGTTAGCGGTGTTGGACTTGTCAAACAACAAGATAATGGGGTTGGATAACTTCTCCACACTTCCCAAGAAGACGCCAAGTCTACGGGCTCTTAATGTGGCAAATAATCGGGTAAGAAAATACTGACGTAAAGAAAACTTAACGACAGGGGATTCAGTGTGTTCGTTGGAATTTACTCCTTTAGATATCTGATGCATTTCAATTTGACAAACTGAAAGGCCTGCAACTAGAAGAACTCAACATTAATAACAATCCCTTGTTGGAGAAATATGAAGATAAGGAGAAATTAACCAGGTCATTTCTTATATATTTCTGTCTCGCTGTTGGAATTGCAATAGGCAGTCTTGTATTTTACGATCAGTCCGATAATGCCAACGGCTTTATGCCACGCGCTAACACCCGGTGCTCATAATTTCTCGAAATTAAGTTCGAAGTTCTTTGACTGCCTTGGCATGATGTTTTCTCGCTTAGGATCGCGTCTGCCCGCGAATCGAACTGATCCATTTGAGCCAAAGCGTTCATCCGTTCTGTTGGGAAGAAATCAAAGTCGTAGTAAAGCGTGACTCGGTTCCTTTTCTCAGACACAGAAACCGACTATATCGCTTGTCTAATGAAACACAGTACTTAAAATTCTGGCCTTTCAATGTTTCTTGTATCGATTGGTTGGTGTATCTTGTGTGTCGGCATGAATTTGGACAATGTGGCTCATCTCACATCAAACAATCTCACTCTAACAAAATATTTCCTTGATAAAGACCTGCTTTGACCTGATCATAAATGAATGCAGGATCTCCTGCAGAAATATATGAAATCAAGTCCGGTATATGGACTTTTGACGTTACTGTCATACTCACTCTCACTCACGAGTTTAAAAAAATCGTCATAAAGTCTAACAGAAAAAAAAAACTTTGGTAGAAAGTTGGGTACGCTGACGCTCCGAACGAGTGAAGTGAATCTATCATCCGTGCACCTATTGCAAATAGTGTGCCAAAGCCCATCCATTTCATGTTCATCAACAGTGCACCTCAGACGAAAGCGGAAACTTGCTAGGCCAGAATGATTTGAAGTTTACTTTCTTAAAAGATCCCCGTGATTTAATCAGGGAAAATTTCTGTGTTTGTCATCGGTTGCTGGTGCAGCTGATGTAGGAACTGGGTCACCTGAAAAGGTGGCCGTCACATTTTACACGGCATTTTCAGGGTGGCCTTTTGGGTATCCATGAACTGCTTCAGTTTTGGATGGGGCAAGTTCATTTGTGTCTAGACGTGGGTTTGAGGCAAGAAGAACTCATGACCGGCACATAGTTGCAAATATTTACTTAAATCTGTAGAGGAAAGTTTCCGGGTGAAATTCGTGGGGCATCGGGCGTGTACTTGAACGTATTCCTAGGCTGTGTTGGCTGGCTTCAACCTTTTAGATGCATGACTCGATGATATCTACACAAATGGTGTGTCTGATTTCTGATTTCCCAGAATTGGCGTCCGTCAAAGTGAAGTCAGAATTTGGAGACATGAAGGAAGCCTCCTTGTACCCTCTCACCTCCTTTACCCTTGCTTTCTCTTTCTTTTGTAGCTTTTTGAGGAAAGTGTTTCCAAAACTGGTCAAATTGGTAAGATTAGTCGCGATTTAGTAATAATAACAGCGGGAGCCCTTAAGTTTTATCAAATTTTTTGTGTGCTTCAGGACGGGGTTGACCTCGGCCCTCAAATCTCTTTCGATGTCGAAGACACAGCAAAACTTCCTTCCATACTGCCGTCATATTTTTGCAACGAACAGGCAAAGAAAGTTGTTCTCACGTTTGTCGAGCAGTACATACAGTTGTACGACAGTGACGATCGACAACCGCTTCTGGCCGCTTACCATGATAGTGCTGTGATGACACTTTGCTCTGCGAATACGAAAGATAACTGTTATGGAGGTTCGACTGATCCTGCCACAAGGTGATTTTAATACGGCTTTTTAGATAAAAGCATGAACTTTTCAAGCTATAAATTAATGCCCAATATTCACCAGATTACATAAATACATCACGGAGACGCGAAACTTAATCCGATTGAATGACAAGACACGCAAATATAAGCTGTTTCACGTTGGAAAACTGGATATTGTGGCATTCTTGTCCAAATTACCCAAGACGCAGCATGATACGCCTGCGTTCATTATTGATATGCCGGTGGCAATGGTAAGATCTCAGTTAATTATGAATTTCGTTATGTATGCGAGATTGTGATATTCATGCTCATCGTGGTGTTCTTTCAGGAGCAGTTCATCTCGTTTTCAGTATTTGGAGTGTTTAGGGAACGCGATGAGAAAGAACAACTTATAAGAAGTTTCCAGCGTACTTTTATCTTAATTCCACAAAATAATGGATTTTCAATTGTAAACGAGATGCTACACGTTCAGAACCCAACAAACGATCAGTATAAGGTTGGTAGACTAGAAGAGAGGACGGAATGAAAGCCTTCATCTGATCTGATTGATTATAATTGCTACTAATTTGTTACTTATTGCAGAACGCATTCAAAGGGCCGGCGCCAACACCGAGCCCAAGTCCAGTTCCATATGTTCAGTCGGTGGAGCCCAGCTCGAGTTCCTCTGTGGCTAACATTCAACATTCACTCAATCATTTAACCATTCCGTCGACTTCAAGAAGCGTACCACTACCTTCGGAAGCTGAGTTGAGGAAGCAAATGGTGATTCAGTTTTCGCAGCAATCCCAGATGAATACGGAATGGTCTCAAAAGTACGTTCGGGCTCGGACTCAAACTTAGCCTAAAATGTTTGGAACGGTTTCTGTAATTCTCTGCTTTGGTGTTTTCAGATGTCTAGAACAAAACGGATGGGACTACGATGCCAGCGGCCGAGCGTTCACTGAGCTTCACAATTCTGGAAAAATTCCAACGGAAGCCTTTACAAAGTAACTCAATCCGTGTTAACATTATCCTAGTTTTATCCTATTAGTTAGTTGTGTTTTCTTTGTAATGAAATTCATTTAACGAACGTTTTAGTTTGAAAATTTTATGTTGCAATCTATTGACTGTTTAATTATTAAATTAAACTTTAAGAGACTCAGGCATTATTATGGCAGACTTCTCAACTTGTTCATTATCTGTACTTTATCATCCTAATTTGTAGTCTAAAATTATTGTCATTAGCTGTATTGAGAAAAATTGAGATGTAAGCCAAGTATTTATGAATTAGAATAAAATCATTTCAATTCTGCACACAATTTGTCGTCCACCTTGGGATGTGCATCGTCGAGTTGGAATGCACGAGTCGTTTCGTCAAGAAAATGCAATAGTGCACAAAGTTGATGGAAAATGTAGATAAAATATTAAATCAGTCGATTTATTGCCTTTCGATAAATGCAAAGGTAAATGAGGATTCGTATAACTTAAACAACTATAGTACCATTTCGTCAGGGTTCGCTATCACAGATGGATTTGGATTCATTGTCCAAGTACAAGTGTGATGTGCATATTAAAAGTTCAAATAAGATCTGCTTAAAATCGAAACGTGAACACCCTTGAATTACACAAAGAACACAGAGTAAAATGAGATTATTGGCCATTATTGGCCAAAAGTCGAACGTAGAACATTTTTGTATTTACAGACAAACAAACCAATCAATAAAAGTAAAAACACGAGACAGTAGAGATTGGGTTAAGGAGTGTACAAGCACAAGAGTCTCGAACACAGAGAAAAGTTAACAGTTTAACATTTGAATGAGCCTTTAACAATTTAGGAGTTATTATTGATAGGCTATTCGATTTCAATTGACATCACAGATTCCCGAGATTCGTCGGCGGAGTCTTCACTGAAATCCTTCAGACATGAGAAGACACGCTTGACTTGTTTTTCTTCGTAGTCTTCATACGAGAGTTGGCTAAATTCAGTCGCAAGAAAATGAACTTGATTCATGTCCAAATCCGAAGGGATCGTATCGATGCTATCAAGATTGAGTTTGCGCTTGAGGTTGGGTTCCATTTCCAAGAGATTGACAGGATTTAAAACTCCCAGCATAGTGTTGATCTTGACAATGAACAACGGAAGTCCACAATCCAGCTTACCAATAATTGTTGGTGCTGGTGACGATACACTGTTAATTTCGAGGATATTGCTAATTATTACCGTTACTGTCGGATGTCATTAAATTGATGCGTTATAAAATCGAACCTATAATAGTACTTACTCGCTTTTGTTTGCAGCATTGATTGTGGAATTATGAGCTGGCTGAAACTTCGGTCGAAATATCTGAGGCGTTGCTGGAACCTTCGTACGCAGTCCAAGCGTTCCACTTCGAACCATTTCTCTTTCACTGAAAAAGGTTGTAGCCAAACTTGAATCCCGACGAGGTTCCACAGGGACAATCCTAGAATTGCTTGGTGCTGTCTTCGGTGGTGCAGGAGGTTGAGCATTTTCGAGGTGCTTCGATAATTTTTCAAATGAAGTTCTACTTGGTTCAGGAAACGATGGCTGAGTGTTCGAATGAACAACATTTGTTTTGGCAAATGCGTTTCTTGGTTGCGGCCAGTTCTTCAAAGTTTCCAGTGTCACCTGCCTCGGTTCACTTCTGCTAGCTCTTCCGATTCCTTGACTGACTTGACTTAGGCTTTGGCTCGTTACAACGTCCGATTGTCGCCTCATTCTCTTTGGTGGATTCTCATATCTTCGCTCAGTTGCCTCGTGCCGTTTATTGCCAAGTGATTGCTCGAATGAGGAAAGTTTATGCATGAAGCTGGATATGCTATTTCCAGGTCTTGGGCTCGGAGTGGTGACGGAAGACGTTGCATTTTGATGACTCGATCTGAGTCCACCACCCGTCAAAGTGGGCTTGGGGTCAGCGCGAACCAAGACAGTGCTCTACAGGAAAGTATTTAAAATTTAAAGCAAAGCAATATGAATATGTTTCATTTGATTGAAAAATTCACCTCCTCTCTCACCTCAATAATATTTCCTTGCTTGTCAGTCATCCTGCCCTGAACCCAGTCCTTGTCTTTAATACTTATATCAACGCCTGAACGGATCAAATTATTGTCAGCAAGAGTAGACGTTAGTTCAACCGAAGAAAGAGCCAAAGGGCTAGAACCAGTAGCACGAATTGAGGTAACTTGTAAATTCTTGTTAGGTTGAGGCTGATTCACATTTGTCATCGGCAGTCTGTCTTGCGAAATCTTCAACACAAATTAGACATGTTATTATTTATATGGCCGAATAATTAATATTTATTGATAATTGGATTATATCGCACGTACTTTGGATGGACTGCGAGTGAAGTTCAGAGGTTCTGCCACTGGAATTTCGTTCAAGAAGCTCATAATGTTGTTCTGCTTTTCTTCCAAAGTCTTCGACACAGCAACTGTAGAGTGGGCAGACGCGCTGTTAACGTGAGGAATTTCTATAGAAGTAGTTTCCTGGTAGTTCTCTTTTGAAGCAGTTGAGTAAACCTCATCAAGCACTGCAGCTAGCTTCTCGGCGATCTTTTCCTGCACAAATTAAAAATTAAAATTACTTGTCATTATTACTTATTAATGTGGGTTTTCATTAAGTCGAACCTTGTGAAGTAAAAACACTTTTCTCTTGTCCAAATCACGGTTGAAATCCACATTTTGTGAAGGAATTTCGATACTGAACACACAAACCGGGTATTTTGACGATGCACCTGGAGTAGACAACTCTGCTATCGAGCAAATTCTTTCCTTCAACACCTGTAATAAAATAATACGAAGAGGTAAAAGCAAATCAACCTTATCATATCGTGCCCCGAAAATAATGCTTTGCTTAGTACCTTCTCAAACTCTCGAATTTGCACTGCTTTTTTATTCAGATATATCAATGTCATTTTATTGGTACTGCAGAGCATTGATCTGTCGATTGGAAGCCTCGGTACAAACAATTCCATTTTGTTGACAATTCGATCACTGTCGTCATCTGCGGGTTCCACTGTCTTGCACTTCTGTAATTGTTTCGACACTGAGAGGCCCCACACCGAGCAGAAGGCTTGCTCCACACTGCTCGTGCTTGGTTTTGTCCATATTGAATTTCCGTTATGAACCAAGGTGAAATGACACTATAATGAATAAAGCGATTGTCACGTGCGTGAAAAAATTACAGTTATTCAGTGTGCTCCACAGTACCTGATTGTTTATTATGGATACTGCCTTCAAGAACTGCTCAACTTCCCTGAGATTTGATACAAGCTGGGGTAATGCGTTCAAGTATTTACAGCGAACAGGGGATCTTGCAAATAAATCTGTCACAACCACGGTCGTTCCCTTGTTATGATGGACTTTTGCTTGATGCTTAATTCTTCCAAACAAGTCAAATTCAGCAGAAACTGCATATTGTTCGTCAGCAGATTTACTGCTGATTGTCAAATTGCCAGCCGAGCAGATTCCACTGAGAGCTTCGCCACGAAATCCATAGTACTCGTCACAGCCTGAAACCAACGTCAGAATGTGCATATCTTGTCCAGAGAGCAATACTTTATTTCATGCAATTAAGACGAAGACGTACTTAAATTTTCAGTCTTTGAAACTTTCGACGTGTATCCTCCATTAACAACGTATTTCAAGGAGAATGTTGGAATTCCATGTCCGTCATCTCTAACTTCGATCTTCTTCATGCCATAATTGTCCTATAGTTGTAGCAGAAGCAAAAAAATGAGTCAGTACAATTTCGTTCAATTTATAACTTTTGCTACCCGGCCAAAGCAGATGGACCCTTTAAAGGTATCCGTGGAGCTTACCAAATAGATCTGAATTCGTTTCGCTTCTGCATCAATAGCATTTTCGACCAGTTCTCGCACGACATCGACCACTCCAGTAATTACTTGCTCCTTCCTCAACACCCTTGAAGTTTTCTCGTCTAACTTTTGTAATTCTTGCATCTTGCATGCTTCCAACTTATTTTCGGCTAAGATCATAAATCAACAACCGTGACCTAACTATTCATGCCGGATCACTGGAACTGTGGAATAGTTTAAAAGAACCTTGAACCTCGATGGAAAACGAAGAAAAGAAAAGACTTAGATTCAATGATTCAATGCTTTCTATATTCTATTTACGTCTTTGTTGTTTCCCTCATTTCATTTCGTCTCATCTGCAATCTGAGAATGTTCTTTAAAGTCTAGAGTTTGCGCTAAAACTCACCGCTCTCATTCTTGCCGTGCTTGAGTCCTTCATCGAATTAGCACACAAGAGAAAGTGCATCCGCAATTTGGAACGTGAAGGGTGGGCAGCAGTGAATTCAAAATAGATTCGAAATCGACACTTCAGAATTTAATAACAGCAAGTCAATTTACGTATTACGGGCATCGACATCGCAAGTTTGATTGTTGGGTACTGGCCATTTATTCTGCATGCGTAGTAAAGTTATTATCGTACTTATCTTGTGATATTTGTTATCTGCGTGGTAAACAGATTAGAGAGCATAAGCTGACCTGTCGCTGATAAAAGGTAATGTGCCGCCTCATATCCGACTCTGTGATTAGTGATGAATCAGCGCATCCAACAACAACTTGCATTTTAACAGATTGTTCCTGGGTCGAGTTGAAGTTGAGTAATGTCTGGAAATACAACTGTTGACAACAATGTTGCAATGGAAGCCTCACCTGCAGCTTCGCCGTCCTCGTCATCCACTACCTCGGTGTATTCATTGTCGCCTGAATTCCAGGAGGTGAAATCATTAATTTGGGGCAGTACTGTGAATGACGACAACTTCCGTCGGTGGTCGCAAGGTAAACCCGCATGCTTCCCTGTAGTGACACGTGGAATTAACTGGTTTATTTATGTCTGGACACCAGGTTTCATCTTCAGCTCGGAGGAGCCAACTGCTTTGGTCCAGTGGGAAGGTAAGAATTGGGTATTCTCACAATAGTTTGTATTCTGGTGCTAATTGTATTTTTTAAAAATATTACCTGCTGTGTTTTTCAGGTGGACCATGCGCAGGTAATTGACAGATCATTTTTATGAATTTTAATGCTACTCCAGGCGTTGAATCGGATATTGTTTTTCGTCAAACACAGTATTGGCTGCAGTTCAGGCATTCATCATTAAGGATATGCTTTCATCTACTCCAATTGCTGAACTTCAACAAGGCCTAGAATGGAGACACGTACGTATCCATATTTTAATTGATTCAGACCGCAATTCGGTCGGGACAATTCACAATTGTGGTAATGCTGACACTCTTCTTTTAATTTCAGCCAACCCCAAGCAAGGTGGACGACTATTTTGTCACCGCTCTGAGTGAGATTCTGACCCAAGCTGCTACAGCGCACATGTTCACCAGTAAAGAGCAACCTTTATCATCTGAGTCCATACTTTCAACATCATCAAATCCGCAATTAGCAAAATTAACGAAACTTCAACAAGCTCAGTCTGGTTCATCGTCTACCTCACAATCATCCTCCAATACAAATCCAGATAGTTCACAAGCACCAGATCCATCACCCAATAATCAACAAGCTACATCGACGGAGCCTTTAAAACCAAATCAATATTCGCTTGTCTTCCTAGGTGAACCTCTATCTTCAAGAATTTCATTGTCGTCGGCTAATTCGATTGACTCAAGTGATCCATCTGCTTTATCGAAGTCCCCACCCACTCCCAGTATTTTAGACACCGTTACGAATGTGAACAAGAAATTGCAAAGGTCAGAGCAGGATGTATTTCATCGTAATCTTCGCGTCTTGAAATTAGAAACCCGTGCACAAGTTGAAGCAACTCTTCGAGAGAAAATAGACGTCTTCAAAGGTTATTACGGGGTTCTCCAGTTTCTCTACTCTGTAATTCTTACGAAGGTAAGTTTCCGATTTCCACAACTTTATTAAAGTTGTACTTTATTTGCGTTTCTAAAGTCTCATTTATCTCTAAATTTGCAGACTGTCGCGCTTCTTCGTGCCGAAATGTCTGAGGAATCTGAATTGATCGACTCGACTTACGGAAATGGCAGTCAGAGCTTAATAAATTTAATGTTGACCGGTCGTGGGGTAAATCATGTGTGGGACAACGAGCAAGACGTCGGTGGCCTAAGTAAGGGTCAACCTCAGCCCCGTCCGACAGTCCTATTTCGTTGTTGGAGCGGAAAAAAAATATTCTCATTTCTATTTAGAGTTGCAAGGAATTATTCAATCAGTCGATGTGGGATTTTTGACCGTACTCGAAAGGTTTCGTTTTTGCGAGGTTGGATCGTTCTATAAAAAT
This sequence comes from Mesaphorura yosii, assembly GCA_009869945.1. Classification (NCBI taxonomy): domain Eukaryota; kingdom Metazoa; phylum Arthropoda; class Collembola; order Poduromorpha; family Tullbergiidae; genus Mesaphorura; species Mesaphorura yosii. Next base: position 25,362 of record WIXG01000045.1, on the reverse strand, counting down.
CCGAAGTTTCCTGTTTGGGTGATAAGCAGTGAGTACCATCTTACCGGTAAGAATAAAATTATGGAAATACTGAATGCTTAATCCAATTGGTCTGTGAGAATAATTGTGCGAACGGACTACTTTTCTTTCAGTACTATTTTCTACAAACATGGATTTAGTTAGTCCTGAAACACCTGGAGAAATTGCCAAAAGAGTTTTTCGCACGTACGACCCTGATGGCAATAATTTCATCGCCACGCCTTTACTAGAAGATATCATGAGCACGTTAGGACTATATTGCGAGTCTGAGTAGTGAGTACCGAAACACTCATGCATTCACCGCAACCAAACATAGTCAATCAATCATATTTTCGTGCCTCACTTTTAGTGTTGACCTCATGAAGAAGAAACTGGATCCAGAAGGTTACGGCATCATTTTGCTGAACGATTTTCTGCAAGAATTTTACTCCAACGAGAAATTTTCACGGCCAGATACGTTCGTCCTCTTTCATTACAACGGACTCCACATGCCCACCTCGAATCGTGGTGTTGAATATCACAAAGGCAACGCAGTCCTTCTGGAAACAGATCTTCGGTGTATCTCCGAGAACGCTAATATCCTGACGTGCTTGCAAACTAAATGGCCAAGTTTAGAAGTGGATGAAGATTTTAAAAACCTAACATTTTAGGTGGCTGAAATTCTCTTGCTCTTGCTGGTATCCATCCAGCCCCCATATAATAGCCGTGTCACTACCTTGGGACCGACCGACCCGATAGGCAAATGAACTTAAGATAAGCAAAAGAGTCGAGTGTCTGCACGGCGCGCGTACATGACTCTGTGCTCTATCTCACTGCTGTACGTCAGCGCGGCGTTAGCTTGCAGCTTCGTTCTTTCACTCAGTTCCGACTGGCTTGGATAATGTCAACCACTTAGTGGCTGGCTAAGGGGCTAGTTTTAAGTATAAATGCTGCGCCGCATGACCTGAATATATGCAACTACTCTGGGCATGACCATTGACCGAGTCAAGTCGAAGCATAAAAGGTAAAAAATAGCGACCTCAATTTGGATAAGAATTACGTATAGAATATTTTAAAATACTTATACTACGCAGGATTTTAACAAATTAGCGTAATTGCTACCATTTAATGCTAACATAAGCAATATCATAAGTGTATCTCTCAGGAACAATTTCTGAATCTTCAGTCGTTCAGTCCCTGCTGCCAACCTGCCTTTTTGTACTAGAGAGGTTGGGAAAGCAGCTAACAAGACTTTGGCAAAGGGGTTCATCTACTCTAATAACTAATAATTACATCAGTGCCTGAGAGCTAAGTACATAAAGTCTACCAAAACGCAAACCTTGCCTTTTTATTTCAACATCCCTACTATGCACTATGCGCCAACCGAACAATTAAATTAACTATGCACTAATCTCGTATCACAACTTTGAGTTATGCAAAATGTTTAAGTGTTCTCAATTGTTAAGGTCTTTAGTCTTGTTTCGATTACTTATTGCCTTGAATATTGTAGTTCAAGAAGAAGAATGTACCTTGCTTTGCAATTAGATTTATTATAGTTTAGCGTTGAATTTAGCGTTAGCACGGTAGAATTCGAAACCTGCTTGCTTTGAAGTGAATTGTCAAATGTCAAGCATGCCATTCGCATTTTTACATGATTTTCATTAACCACTTGTAAGGTAACTGCAATTGATTTTTGCTTATTATGTGACCTGCCTGCCACATTTGTTCATGTTCATTTATTTCCGAAAGATTGTAATTATATCATTTTATCGTTACTTTCCTTCTTCGTAAAATTTAACATCTAAATACAAACTTGAACAATAATGTGATTTATCATTGCGGATGTTCAAATAAAATGTAAAACAGACAACGTGTGACTTTATTGTTGACTACGTTTTTGTATCTCTGTAAAAATGTGGAAACTTTACTTTTGCCTCGATGAACTTGGCAAGTTTGAGCAAGGCATTCTCGCTAAACTTCGGACCAATCAGTTGGAGACTCAATGGCAGGCCTTCCGAGTTTAGTTTGATGGGAATAGAAATAGCCGGCAATCCTGCAAAGAGTTAAAAACAAAATTTCGTTTGCTGGTTAATATTAAAAAGGAAGGAGAACTGAACTTACCCGCAAGATTTGTTGATTGCGTGCAGTAATCTTGAATCGAAGTTTGTGTGCGGTTGTCGAATTGCGCGAATTCGCTATACTTAGGTGGTGCTGATAACGTGACTGGTGCTAAGAGCACATCGAAGCCTTCATTCCATACTTTGTTAAAATCGTCTGCAATCAGTCTCCGCACTTTCATCGCTTGGACGAAGTATTTTTCGTAGTTCCTGTCAAAATCCTACTTGTTAGACCAATGCACAATGTTTTGATGAAGAGAGAATGGAACCGAAAAGTGTTGCTTAACTGTTTCAAGAGAAAATAGTTGCCTGCGAGTATTCGGCCTCTGACCACATCATTGAAGCCTTCGTGCCTCGTCTGCGAATAAAGCCCTTCGGTCGAATTCACTTTCGGTCTCATTGCTCGGTGGCCAAATCGAAGGCCATCATATCGAGCCATGTTACTAGCCACTTCGCAAGGGTTAAGCACAGAATAGCACGCAATGGAGTATTTCGTGTGTGGTAACGAGACTTCTTCCACTTTCGAAACGCCTGTCTCTCTGAGTAAATTGGAGACTTCTTTCCAACAGTCAATCACTTCGGGTGTCATCTCTGAACAAGTGAACTCCACTGGAATACCGACTTTTAGATTCTTGATCAAACTGTCAATGTCTGCATTGTTCATGTCTTCTATTGGCATGTCGATATTCACGCTTGTTGAATCTTTCTCATCGTAACCTTTCACGACACCTGCAAATTACAAAGATTCGGTTGCAAAAATTCCGTCGGACAGAAAAAGCTCAGCTCATTGAATTGTTAGACGACAAGACAGCTTACTTAAAACTTTAGCACAATCTTCTACTGTTCGTGTCAGGATTCCAGGAACATCCAACGAATTGACAAGAGGAATGAGGCCGTACCGTGAAAGTAAACCATACGTAGCCTTAAATCCAACGATTCCGCAGTATGAAGCTGGATTTCTCGTGGAGCCACCCGTATCTGAACCTAAGGCACTGTCAGAAAATTCATGAGCTTGAGCGGTGAAATATTAGAGTAATCATTCATGCGCAGTGATGAATTACGCGAAACACATTCCAGTCGCGACTGCAAGAGCACTTCCACCTGAACTTCCGCCTGGAATTCTCCAATCAGATTGGATCATGCATGACTTTACATTGGTGTCACAGTTGTGAAAAGATTCTAAACCCCAAATATTTTTCGAAGGTCCAAATATCGTGTCAATCGTTGCACATCTGAAAGAGAATAAAGGTTTCATTGGACTCTTTCTTAGGACTTATGGCTCATCCTACACCGCCGTCCTACCCCATTCCAAACTCGTCCATATTGGTCTTTCCGATGATTATAGCGCCTGCCGCAACCATCTTTTGCACTACAGTTGCTGTGTAAGGCGGGATGAAATTCTGGAGCATTTTGCTGCCGCAAGTTGTGAGTACTCCCTTCACGCAAAAGTTATCTTTGACAGCAATTGGTAGCCCCTGTAAGCTCCTACCAGATGCTTCATTCCGTTCGGATGCTAAAATGGACTCCCACTGGGCTTCGACCGAGTTCCAAGATGAGACAAACGCGAATGCATTCAAATGGCGATACTTGTGGATTCGTTCCAATGCGGTGATACAATGTTCCAAATCGCGTGCGTACTTATTTTGGCTTGGAACTAGAGAATTCTTCATTTGGCGTTGCGAGACATCGTAAGTTACGTTTGTCTGGGCGTGTACCTGAAAAAGCAAACGAAAGGCGTGCAATTTGTAGAGCGATTGCAGGTAGATAGATTTCACTCGATGCTCATTGCTAATCAGTCTTACATGGCGGTGGAGGGCACGGCCAACGCTGCAGCGCATCTTCAGGACGATATTTCTAACCATTATTCCTGGGAGTCTTTCTATAATCTTTCTGGGGTTACGCCATGGCTGAATTTAAAATTATCATATCACTGCAATGATTAATGAATCTGACTGGCACAGTGACATCCAGTGATATTGCTGTCTCGCTGTGTGACATACCTTCTCCGTGTATGTAGTTAGCATAGGCCAATCCCGTAGTTTCTCCAGGTATCCCCTGCATATCGGAACTTACCGATCTAATCAATATCAATTTAGAAGTTCGACCATCACGAGAAATCTACGAAACTCATGTACATAACCGGGCTATTATTTGAGTTTCTAAACGGAACTGAAACTTGTACCTCATTCCTTGCAGCTTTTTGTATTTGACAATTCGAACCGTGTGAACCGGGGAAAGTCCGTCTATCTTTCGCGTATATGGAACTTCTTGAGGGCAGGAGTAATCGAAACCTTAGTTTTGTGGTGAATCTGGAATTTAGTGCGAAAAACTCACTTCGAAGGGGTTAATATTCGCCACCGACGATTCTGTACGCTAATAAATTGACTCTAGACTTTGAGACAATCGCTTTTCCACTGATTACAAGGTGTTAATCGTGTTAACACCATTAACATGTAATTACGTGTATTCGGATCGCATGTTTGGAACATCACTCAACTGACTGTCACCGTCACGATGTCCTTTCTTAAACAAGTTGTGACTTGGTCAAGTGGTGAAGGTGTACTTGGGCGTGGAAACCTCCCAGATCGGGCAACAGGCTTATGGAGGCAATTACGAACAAAATCGTTTCACGAAAGTAAGTGCGAATCTCACAAATGACATTGATGAAATATACGAATCCACTTGCTGTATTTGTTTGTCAGGGTCAGACCGGTCAGGAGTTGGTGCCGTACTCATGAACTTGGCGTCTTATCATACGCAAGTATGTGCTGATGCTCCAAATGTGACTTCGGCTTCGAGGCGACTGCCACTACGATGCTATTCCACACGGCCTGAACGTAACTTATCTGAACCCAGCGCCAGCGCCGGTGATGCTACAGGAAGTAACGGCGATCCCATTAAAGGCAGTTCTGACTCTAATCCAAGTCAGGATCCAGGGCGCACAGGAAAGACTAAGCCCCGAAGACACTATTCACAAAACCGTGCTTGGCAGTTGCATTCTTATGGTGGCCTGCAAGAGTTACAGCTGAATGACTCGGTGAAAATGCCGGTCATAAACTCGCCGTCACAAGTCGTTGTGAAGGTTCATGCTGCATCTGTAAATCCTATTGACGTGCTCATGACAAACGGATACGGCAACGTAGCTATTAATTTCATTCGAGCCTTGGAATCTGTATCTAGAAATTGGACAACATTTCCAGACGTCTCAAGAATTGCCGGCAATTTATTGAGGAACCACATTGAATTTCCATTGGTATTGGGAAGAGATTTTGCAGGCGTAGTCGAGCAAGTAGGACATAGCGTGCAAAATGTGAAAGTGGGCGATGAGGTTTTTGGGGTGATTGGAATTCAAGATATTGGATCTCACACTGACCATACTGTAGTTTCTTCTAATCTGGTAATTCAATTTTTAGTGTTGCCTTTAGTGTCTTATTACCATTACCATGAGTTGAATTGTACGATAAATACGACGAACTTCTCAGATTCGACGAAAGCCTCGCAACGTGACGTTTGTTGAAGCAGCTTCAATTCCTTATGCCGGTATCACAGCTTGGTCTACCATACGCGTTACCGGGTCGTATTACTTCAGTGACTTGAACAGGAAGAAATTCTTGGTTCTTGGTGGATCAGGCGGGGTCGGAACCCTTGCCGTTCAGTACTTGAAGACCTATGGAGCTTATGTAAGTTATTTCATGCTTATGACTTATTCTTGGACGCGTGCCGAATTGCCTAAAAATATTTTGCATCGTTTAAAGGTGGTCACTACCTGCAGTCTGGATGCGATTCCTCTTCTCAGCGGCCTTGGCTGTGATTTTGTGGTTGATTACAAGTCTGAAGACTTTGCGTATCATCTGAAAAGCCATGCCCCGTAAGCTATTGTATATCACCACTTTGAAACTTACTGACAACCGACAAATCCATAAAAAATATTTATGATGGTAGATACGACTGCATTTTGGACTTCACTGGGCCGGAAAGGCAGTCAGACAAGTTGAATCAGCTCGTCAAACCAACTGGACAAAAAATTATACTTTCACCTCCCTTCGTGGGGAATCTGGATAAATATGGCCTCATGTGTGGAATGGTGAAGAATGTCGGTGACATCGCTGTGGATAATTTGAACAGTCTCTCTTCAGAACGAGTGTGCACCAAGTGGGGATTTTTTATTCCGTCGGGCCAGGCCTTACAAGAACTTTCTGAGGCAATAGAACAAGATAAGGTAATCATTTGCATCAGAGCAACAGCTAACTTATTGCATTCTTCGGGGTCTAATAAACAAATAAACATGTGTTTTTAATGTCCAGATTCAGCCAGTGGTGCAAGAAGTATTCAAGTTTGATTCGCTCCCGTCCGCATATCAAAAGCTGCAAGATGGCCACGCTCGTGGGAAAATCGTAATCGATTTCGAATAAGTCCACTTCAGCTGGAGACAAGTTTCGAAAACTCGAGTTTACAGATTTCCGTGCTCAACCTATTTAATATCTCCTTTTCCTCCCTTCTATTACGAAATCCTTTATTAAATAAATATGTAAGTTATTTGGGATCTTATTCTTAGTTATAGCTCGATAAACGAATAAATTAAGCGTAAAATATCCCGTAGCAGAAAGAGAGTTTTCGCAATAAAAGTAAGACGGTAAAACTACAACGTTCATGCAATTATATAAAAGGATAAATAGTTTGCCTTATAAACAGTCTGAGTAGGTTGATTGAATACAAACAGGGAGTTAATCTAGAACAATTTCTTCCACTACGGCGGTAACGGCATCGGGATGAGACTTTTTTGTATGAATGTTCCGTGAAGCAATATTCTTGAACTTTTTGTCACAATGTTCGCACTTATACTCGGTTTGCTCGTGCTGTTTCTGATGCATGGTCAGTAGGAATTGCTCCAGAAATGACTTCTCACAGGCTGTGCACTTGAATTTACCTCCTGCTGAGCCTGCAACAAATATTTCATTAAATTAAAATGGCTTAAAGGTATTAAGCAGTACTGATTTCTTAGTGATGAAATTTTACTGGCTGCGGACGTTGGCGTTCCCTTAACATGAGTGAGTTCATGTCGTTCCAGCTCTCGTTGCTTCTCAAATTTTCGTCCACAGTCTTTGCACTTGAACACCTGTTCAGTCAGTCCATGCACGGCCAACAGGTGTTGTGTTCTTGCTTGAGGGCTGTAAAATACTTCTTCGCAATCCAACTGCGTGCATTTGAAACGTCTCTCGCCAATGTGAGTTTTGGAATGGATTTGCAGGTATTCTTTCTTGGAAAACAGTTTCGAACAGATGATGCACTTGAAGATGCCGTTTGCCGAAATGTGAGTTGACAGAATATGCTGTTTTAATTGAGCTGGACCAACAAATCGTTGTGGACACTGGCGGCACGCGTACTTTCTCTCCACCGCGTGCCGCTTTACTTCGTGAGCCTCGAGAGCTTTCTGACGGGTGAAAGACTCAGAACAGTAGCAGCAATCAAAAAGCTGTTTGGACGCGTGAATTTGCGAATGTTGCTTCAATGATGCTGCGGAAGAGAAGGCAGTTCCGCATTGCTCACATCTCCACTTTTTGTCGGAGGTACTACTTGTACTGTCACGTGGCTTTTGCTTCTTGTAAGAAGGGTATGATTTGGGACTCTCAACATTGCCATCGTCTTCGTTCACGTCGAAATTGGTGTCGAGAGGATCGTCAGCCTCCTCTTCGTCATCATCTTCAGGCAGATACTTCTGGCAGATGAGTTCGTGCTGGCGAAGTGCAGCTGCCCGTCCGAATGTTTTACCACAAGTGTTGCAGCTCGAAGTATTGTCTTCACCGTGCACCTCCCTCAAATGGATTGACAGATCTCCCTTTTCACGGAATCTGTCTCCACATTTTACACAGTTCCACGGCAGTTCAGTTGAATGTATGAGTCTGTGTTTCTGCAAACTATCGAAGGTGTTGTACGTTTTGTCACAGTTTTCGCACTGCAATGTGCCTGGGTTCTTGCACGCTAGACGCTGATGACTTTTAAGTTCTGCTGCTGTAATGAACGCTTCACCACATCCTGGGCACTTGAAACCACCGCCATAGAATTTGTTCACTTCAGCATGCTCGTGCGATTTGAGACCTCCTGCTTTTTCAAATGTTCGTCCACAGCATCGACAGCCCCATGGAGCTTTGACTCCGTGAAAGGTTTCGTGATGAGCGAGCACGTATTCATCTTCGAACGTTCGATCGCAAGACTCACAGCTCCAGGAGGTAACAATCTCATCCTTGTCTTCAGGGTGCTCCGCTTCGAAGTGGGCATCCGACTCCGCCTTGTCCATAAACATCTTTGGACAACTCAGACATTTCCAAATGCGTGGCTTGAAGGTAAAGGTGTCCATATGTCGTTTCAGCGCATCCGAACTAGGAACTTGGAAGAAACATATGTCGCAACACATACTTGGAGTTGCCCATGGCTTTGGTGTCTTTGCACTGACGCGAACGGGGCTCACATCGTATTCTTCATCAGATAAATTAGTGACGAGGGGAGAGTAGGTGTCCATGGTTGATGTAGCTCTTTTAGGTGGTCGTCCTCGTCTCTTGGCAGTTGTGATCGAAGTCGAAGACTTTGTTGCTCGAGTTTTCCTAGTACTAGAAGTGCTCGATTTTGGACTCTCGGCTGCAGGTAATGGAGAATGATCGTCTTGGCCAGGTGACCAACTTGGCATGTCACCGTCATGGTCATTATCGTAATTGTCGTTGTCCAAATCGTCCGTATCATTTACGTACTCAATTTCATATTCAGTCGTTTCATCTCCTTCCCCATTTGCATCCTCCTCAGCGAGATTTTTAGTCTCCTCCAGGTGAGCTGGATGTATCTTCTTGTGTACAGCTCGGACATGTGCTATTACAGACTCTTTGTCGGAAAATTCCAGTGGGCACTTTGCGCACTTCCACATGACATCTTCTTCTCCAGCATCTGACCCATCGTCGTCATTGCCGTTAGCTGCGCCGGGGCTTGGTGTCACACTTATAACATTACGTCTCTGGCCGCTGTGATTAGAAGCGACTTCATCCCGGGACTCCTCATTGTAGACACTGAGTGCATACAAGTATGCTTATGAGTAATTAGTTGCCTATCGGGAAATGGGAAATCGCAGAAACTAAAGTACCTTTCAATTCCCAAAATCGCTGTCCCGTCATTGTCTGATGCTAATGATTTACTTTGGTTTCCATTATGAAGTGGATCCGAGTCATACCTTGTTCCTGTCATCCATTCATCTTCCTCCATCGTATCGTCGAGCAGGCTAAAAATGCAAGCAATCTGTGAGAGTTCCTCCTAATTGGGCAGGCCGACAAGATTGATCAAAACTTCATTTCCATGCAATGGACAGCTATAAAATTAAGATAAGACGGAGTTTACAATGTCTTGCAATCATTAACCTTCTTTCCCCACATTTACGAATAAGCTCACCTGAGCTCCAAGTAGGTCCTGAAGTTACGTGGCCTAAAATTAGATTGTTATCTGGCAGTCCCACTTGTCTAATCAACCTGTTGTCAATTTCTTGTCCAGCTTCCATCCAGAACACGGAGGAAGATGCTCAATAGAAAGAGAGCGGCACAAAATTGAAAGCCTTTAACATGTTTCTCCTCATGTTGCATTGGTGTCGCGAGCGTGTCACAAGTCTACCGCAAACTTCATTCGAGCCTTCCCTTCGAGCAGCCAAGACACGGACACGGACGGTGGAGTGCTGTGTATCTTTCGGCTATGCCATTTTCTCGTCTGTATGACGAACCCTTTTCAATTGGCAATTGGCGAATGGGACACAATTTATTCCAATCTCCGATTCGAACAGCAAAGCAGACCGTAAGCGCAATGCAGAATAGGATGGCATCATTGTTTAACATTTGCAGCTGGTCTAGTCGAAAATGTTACTCGAAATTCACAGATTTGCTTTTCTGGCGTCTCATTTATTTATACCTCCGCGTCTGACCCTAAAGCTAGCGTCAGACGAAGCCCAACTTAGGCACGCAACTAACTTGGAATTGATTCTTCAAAATTTTTCTGCTCTGGTGCACCAACTTCCGGTCATTCTGACTCCTTTGTGTTGTGTTGATTCTGCGATTCTGCGTGTTACAAATAAATACAGCGATCATCTTCACATTGCATTGTTGTGGTCAAAATTCTGTTTCCTGTTCCACGCACTCCACACTCTCGAATGTCCTTGATATTGAACATATCATTAACACAGGACACGGATACATTGTTGTAGGGAGTTATCACTCGGCTCCAGCAAAGCAATTGCAATTAGTTACAAAAATACATGGTACTGGACAAACATACTGCAAGAATGAGGCTGGGCAGAGTTGGACTACTTTTGATCACGGACAATGTTGTGGCCATGAACCTAATCGATGCTAATATAAATAGATGAAGTTTTGAGTTAATCCCTTACGTCGATCTTCTACTCTTGTGTAATAAAGACTAATCATGACTCAAGTTCAAATCAGTTGTCACCGTCTTTTTGCATGTGTCTCTTTATGGGCTTCTCATGCCCCGTGCAAGCAAACGCATTGGAACATTTCAGCGACTGCAAAACAAGCTCAGTTTGCTTCAATGCAAGTTGGGTGAAGCAAGAGCTCATCGTTTTTGTCCGACTGAACCCACTGAATGCTGGCACGAAGTTGAATACCCTTTCCGCGAATCTTTAAGCAATAACAGTGAACTATTTACGCTGACATGAACAAAAAATTACGAAATGATACTTTGGACATTCTCCACTTCCTCAGACTCGCACAATGCATGTGTGGTGAGATTCCTCAGTTTTATCGGTCCCCATGTTGTTTAATTTGCTTTTACCATTTCGTTCCAGTCAAAGTCAAGCAGTTTTACGTCAATTGATGGTCGTAGCCATAAATCTCTACCCTCTTCATTCCAGCAACAGCAAGATTGAATTACAGAGTTCTTTTATTGAAGTAAATAAGTAGACTAGAAACTGAAACTGAGGGGTCCGCAAGTAAAAAAAATACTGGTGCTTGCCCACTTAGGTATGCAAAACGCAAAATAGCAGTGATCATGATCACATCATAAATTGCGTAGAAGTGTACATTGTGTAATGAGGTAAATGCCAATGCGATAATATCGCGTTGTCAGTTGTTATTAATGTTATGTCAAAAGGCTATTAAACTTGGTTTAAAATATTTCATGATGCTACTACCATACCACGCGAAATCCACCTTCAAGAAAGCCAAGAAGTTAAATTGGATAATGCTGGACGAGGTGTAATGTTCAAGAGAAGCGTAGGGGCTGGACAGCGTCCACTTGGGCATTATATAGCATGATCGTCCAGTCGCTGTTATTTAATGGACTCCAAACGCGAATGCTGGTCAGTTCGAATTAGACTCCTGAACAAATCGTGTCTCACGTTCTCACTTCAATGAAGTAACATTAGCTCGCTTTTGCTAACCTCAGCATGGCAGCATCACCTGAAACTGGTGCTGGTATAATCTTGAAGCTTTTCACCAGCGAATCACTGAAACAAGTCGAAGATCAGTTAGCTGAAGCGAAAACACTAGCCTGCGCGTCGCAATCAAGGATTGAAGATGCACCTCAAATTCCTGCTCCAAATCCGGGTTTGGTGGATGGGGAACCAATTCCGAGGAGTTTTATAACACAATTTGAGCCGCAGGGCACAGGAGAAACGGAACCAGACAGAAGAATCAAGTTTGGAGTGGCACTGGAGGAAATTGATCCGTTTTATGAAAATGTACGCTTCATTTTCGTCCTCGCATTTCAAAATCTTAGCTGACACTTTATATTATCTTGTTCTTGCCATTCTTTTTAGACGTTTATCGTCGTTGGCCACGAAGCGTCCTCCCACTTGCCGACAATAACTCGATTAAACATTAAAACGCTCGAAAATGCATTTACTCCATTTAGTCCAGCTAGGCGTTTCGCGATAACAATTCTCACGCACTGGATCTTCAGAGCCGTTTTGATTGGCGTGATTCTTGTCAACTTCTTGCTAATCAACATTTCAGGCATTAAGAAGGAACCGGAACTGAGAATTTCATTTGAGTAGGTTCAACTGGTGATCAAGTAAAGTTGTTCATGTTCTCACTCTTCAATTTGCTTCAGGGTCATTTTTCTACTCATATATGGATTTGAGTTGGTCATCAAACTCATCGCGAAAGGCTTCACCGGTGGACTATTTACATGTGCCTCGAGCTTTTGGTTTTGGTTGGACCTTACCGTCATTATCTTTGGGTAAGTATTGTTAAAAGATGATGTAACGTCCGGTAGACAAATTATGTCATGCCTGACTTTGGAAACTTATAGAATTGCTGGACTCGTTCTTCGGAATCCTGCTTTCATTGCGTTTTCTGGCATTCGATTCGTAAAAATTGTTCCGCTCGTCCCATGTAAACCAAAATCGGTTACCGTGCCTTTGTGCGCAGGAGTCCGGCACACTGACTCATGAATTCTTTCCATTTCCAGGTTTGAAACGATATTGGAATTTCTTGTCAACAATTCTCACGACCTTATTGACTCGTCTGCTTCCACTCGCAGCAGCATTGACCTTCTTTTTTACAATTCTGAGTCAGGAATGGTACCAGGGTGTGCTCACAGCCAAATGCGTGCTCAATTATACTGTAGCACACGAAGGCGATTATGGAACTCCAGAATCTCGTCGGTTTTTCTATAACAGCTCGCAGAACTGGCTGCGGGAGGATTGGAAGTTGGACTCGGAAGCGATTCTGTGCGGTGTCAACGGAGGTTGTCCAAAAGGCTACGTGTGCGTGCACGGCTTTGGCTCAAATCCCGACGACAATTACACTAACTTTGATTCATTCTCTTGGGCACTGCTGTCAATCTTTCGGACGATCACGCAGGATTTCCTGGAAAGTCTTACTCAAATGGTAACAAAAAACACACAAAAACACACCACTCATTAAATAATTCCAATTAAAATGATACAAATGCTTCTCTAGATCGCAAAAGTAATTGGTCAATTCTACGTGCTTTTCTTCTTCGTGATATTTTTCGTCATCTCACTCCCATTTCTGGCGTTCGCGGTGGCGGTCATTGCAAAATACTTTTATGAATATGAGGACGAAGGCGATTCTGCCGACGAGAATTCGAAACGAAAACGAGATTCCAAATGGTACTGGCAAACAGCATGTTTCGATTACAAATTCTGTTGGACACCAAGCGAGTCAAGCCGGAAGTCTGCCAAGTCGATTGTGTCAAGACCAATTTGTGAAATGGTTATAACAGCAGTGCTGATTATGGATGTAGCTACATTAGCACTTGCTCCGAACCTGCTGGCCTACGGAAAATTGTTCTTTTACGCATGCGCTGTAAGGAACCAAGTAATCGGCACAGGGAAGCTTGGCTGGTCCATTTTGTGTCATTTTGGTCCTTTTTTGTGTTTGATGCAGGCATACAAATTAGTTTACGTGGTGGAATTCATGTTCAAGTATATAGCTGCTGGCGGATTTGAGCCGTACATTGCCACGGAAGGAAACACACTCGCTTTCCTGGTCCTTCCTGGAATAATTATCCAGGACGTGTACTACATCACCACGGCGGGACTGAGTCTTCCTTACGTTGGAGGAGTTGTGAACCGATGGGCTTTCGTAAGGGAACAATTTCTCCTCGCCATTCACCATTAATGAACAAACTTCATGTTATCAGACTTATGTTCACACGCATAGTTTCGAGTACTGCGAATTGTGTACAAATGGGAGCCTCTTCGGATCATTTTCAAAATCGTTTGGACATCGATCAAAAATTATTGGATCGTGTTCACGCTCCTCGCGATGTACATGCTCGTGTTTTCATTTATTGGGCAGACGATGTTTGGAGCAGCGTATTTGGGTGAGAGATGCCTTGCCTTGCCAGCTTGTGTAAAGTGCCTAGTGGGTACTGGAAGTGACGGAGGCGTCTTAATTGTGTATCGTTCAGATCCTTCGGTGTGGGGAGCTTCCGTCGAGGACGGAGAATTCTACGCTGCTACCCTGATACCCAGGTGGAATTTCACTGATTTTTGGCACTCCTTCGCTGTTATATTCCGTTTATTGTGTGCCGAATGGATTGAGACGCTGTGGGATTGTTTCACAGCCACGACCGCAGCCAGTGCGGGTCCGAATCATCCAGTCATAGCACAATGCTATCTCTACTACCTTATCGCGATTGTGCTTGGCAATTTCTTGGTTGTTTGTGGTGCAATTGGTGTGGTGCTGACCACAATCAGAATCTTGCAGCAGGCTAAACTGAGCCCAAGACCCAAATCGAATGCGCAGTTAATCTGTTTAACACTGTGGCGTCCTGTGCACGACCCCACCGACTCAATTCACCACGTACGAGGAAATGACGTAACAATTGAAACTCCGAAGGATTCAAGTGGCACAGGTCAAGAAGATGTCGGATGTTGGGGTTGTAGAGCTCGAGTGATAAGAATGAGATCCACCAAACTTTATCATGCATTCAGCGTCGGATTAATCATTCTCACGTGCTTATCTTTTGTAAGACTTTACTCGCGAGATCGGATAAGACTATATTCAGCTGAAATTGGTTTTTTGAACTTGCATACAGATTCCAATCAACAACAACGATGAGAATTCTGGAAGAAGTCCAAAGTACCTCAAGATCCAAACTTGGCTCGCGTCTTTCTTCTGGTATTGGCTTATCGTTGTTGAAGTTCCGCTAAAATTCATTCAGTTTGGATGCAGAAGATTCTTCACCAATTTTGGCAACACTTTTGATTTGATTCTTTCTGTAGTAAGCTCATTTGCAGATGCCAGTGCGTATAATTCGCGGCTTGCTTGTCTCACTTTCACTCACAGGATCCTTCAGGAAAGTATTGTCTTTCTTTTAGGCCAAACTAGTAAATGTGAGCCTTGGAATTTGGAGTACTGGAACTACTCAATTCCTCACTTCATTGGAGTGTTGTCGCCCGTTGCTACTTGTCGATCGTTTTAATCGGCTTCGGGTAAGATTAAACCCTAGCTCCTCCATTCGTGTCTCTAATTTCGTGCTGAGACCTTTATTTGTACAGAGCGTTGGGCGAGGACTTTGCTCACAAGTGCGTGAATTGACTCGCTTCGTGCTTGCCGGAGGGTTCATTTGGCTCCTTTTTGGCATTGAAGGAATTTGGTTGTTTGCTGGATACTTTTACAAGGTATAACAAAAAATAGTGATGGAAGGCTGGCAATGACAAATTATAACTGAAAACTTTTAAACCCCAATAGTGCATAACTCCGTACAAAGGATACGAGAACTTCCGTCAGACACAAGGCGTTCGCATTAACGACTGCACAGCAGCTAAGAATTTCTCTTGGACGCGGTCAACATTTAACTTTGACAATATCGGAGAAAGTTTACAGTCTTTGTCGCTTTTCTCGTTCTTCAACGGTTGGATTGCGATCATGCATGACGCGGTTGACGGCACACAAGTAAAAAGAAGTCGTTACTATACAGTCCCAGGATGACGTGCTTTACATGTGCCCCTTTTTATATTCCTCAGCTAAACCAGCAGCCAATACGGGAATACAATTACAACAGGATGGCTTTCTTCTTCATTTTTATCATTTTTGGAGTATTCTTCCTCATAAATATCATTATCGGGATTTTTGTGTATCTTTTAGAGCAAGAAGAGGTGAGAAACTCTTTTTCTCAAAAGAAGAGGCAAGAAGCATAGTAAAAATTTCTGAATTCCATTCCAGACTCGGTTGCAATTCTTGAGTGTGAAGCAAAGAAAGAGATACAAAGAGAAACTGGAGAAGTTAAAGGAGTCTCTCACCGTGCCAGTTGCGAGCCCGAGTGGCGAGAAGGTGGCTAGTCGCGTCCCGGAGAATGTGCAAATTCCAGAGCCAGAGCAGAAATTATGCAAACAACTCTACGCAATTGTAATCAACGCGCTGTTTGAAAGATCAATACTTGGACTGATTGTGCTGAACGCTGTTTTGCTCAGCTTTCACTCGTTCGGTCAGGTATGAATATGGGTGGCCTTTGCTCGTTTGACCGAGACAGCGTTTGGTAACACAAGTTTCTTCTTTGTATTTGAGTAGAGTCCAGTTGAAGAAACCGTTCTCCACTATTTGGAATTGGTCATTCTGATCATTTTCACAATTGAGATGGCTATTAAAATTCTTGCGTGGAGACGATTCTATTTTACAACATGGTGGAATCTCTTCGACTTCATACTCGTGTTTTTGGGGATCATCTTCACGGGTACGTGCATTCACCAGCGCTGCTGATAATTGGACTCCATAGCTGAGTTTCTTACAGGTTTAAGATGTTCAGAAGCGGTTGTGATCAGCCCGTCTACATTTTTCGCTTTCCGGTTGTTTCGTTTCTATCGGATCATGAACTGGGAGAACACTGTTCACACCCAACAAGGGCTGACCCAGGACTACTGCAAACCGCATACCACAGAAAGAATTCAGATCAAGCCTATGCAGCAGCCAAAAATTGTCCACCAGATTTATGGTTTTGTGACCAACTTCAGATTCGATGCTGTCATCATGTTGGTGATTCTGATGGACTTCTTTCAGATTCATTTCAATTTGAGATACATGTCAAAGGCAAGTTCAAACGACGGTTTTTGTTTGAGCACAAGAGCACAACGCACTTCATTTTGTAATTTTGCATTTGGTAGGTTGAGCGAGTTTATTCTCTGATACTGGTTCCAGTAATATACTACATTGAACTGGTTCTCAAGCTGATTGCGTGGAGGCAATTTTATTTTACAAGTGCCTGGAATGTGATTGATTTCTTGGCTATCATTGGCGTTACACTGCGTAAGATCGTTATTGCATATTCCGTTTGCGTTTTAGTGTCTTCTTCAAAACAGGGCGTCCCATTATTTGTTTGCAGGACGTCTTTGTGGATTTGGTTGGGGCGGCGATTGTGCCTACGTTCTGTGCGACGCGCTTCTTGTGATAGAATCGCTTCGTATTCTCCGCCTGCTCAGATTCGTTCCACTTTGGTCGTACGGGAACTGGAAGAAGCCGGAGATCTTACGGATTTGGCACAAGGCCAGACTCCAAACATTCAAACGATCGCTGGTCTTCGCACTTCCTACCATGCTGAATTTGTTGGCATTTTTTGTGCTCATCCTCTTTTCCTTCACGTTTATCGGCATAACTCTGTTCGCTCATGTGAAGCAACAATTTGGGCTAAACTCAACGACCAATTTTGCCACATTCACAAATTCGATCTTGATACTGATGCATTTTTCAACATTTTCCGGAGTCGACGGAGCCTATCTGGGAATGGCGAATACGGAAAATTGCCGGAATGAGTGGACAGAAAAAGGTGAAGCGCCAAACTGTGGAAACCCACTTTACGCAAAAATATTCCTGCTTCTGTACGTGGCCCTGAGTGGTCTCATCTTTGTCAATATTTACTTGGCATTGATTTTGGAGACGATTAACCAGCTTTCACTTGGAGAAAATGGCGAGGAAGAGACGGAAGTTGGACCGCGCTCTCTCGTCATTAGGAGATCGCTTCAGTCCAACAAGGACAGCCCGTTCGCAACCATCCAGTACACAACCATCACTACGAAGACGACTACAATCTCAAAGTCAGCCAAGAACGAGGAACGGGAGTTTAATGTGACCGAGATTAAAGAAGAGATTGTTTCAAAATGAGTTTCAAGAGGTCGTGCTTTTGTTTAGTCTCGTTAACGTATCAGCTCTAGATTCTTTTCCTCAATCCTTAACTAAAAGCTAAACAAGTTAATAAAAGTCCACAGCTGTTGAACGTTAATTAATTGCAACAAGAACAAGCTCTTCTCCAATGTGATGCAACGTGGTCAGGGCGTCCAGTCCGGGATTTTCGATTCGTTCCACTTTGGCTGCCCCGGTCAAGCCATTTCGAACAACGACGGCGATACCATGAACCCGACATGCGCGCGTCACATTTGTATCGATGACAAGATGACAAACAATTTCAATGCGAAGTCTCTTGAGGACGCCACCATTTGGAAGCATGACCATTTCGATTTCAGTCTAAACACAAGCAATTAAATTCGTGTTTCTAGTAAGCCCGATGATAATACTTTTGGGAATCTCCATTTTCTCATCAAGTCTCAGGTACCTGTGGCAGGTCGTCTTTCTTGACCACTGCTATGCCTAATTCCTGATTATTCTCATTCGTGATTAATTTAAACCGTTGCCCACAGACGACTTCATGCGGAGCAAATCCGAAACCTTCGTTGTACGAATCGCTCCAGAAATAATGCTCATTCGTGTTCTTCGTTTTCGATTCAAACGTGAAGCGTTTTCCGTAACCGCGACCAACACTTAGCAACTTCAGGGATTCTCCATTAAAAAGTGGAGTTTTAGCGTGCATTGGACGCACGATGTAATGAAAGCCGGGTAGCACGCGAGAGTCGACAAATGTTCCTAAAGTAAAGATGAGATTAGCACGAGTTCACGAATTTCCAGGTGTGCCTTTCGATTTGGTAAGTCGTAGTCGTACCGATAACTGCCAACTCGTGCTTCGCAAGTCCGGTAATTGTGTACGTGGTTGGCACATCTGCGATTGACTGCCCATCGACTGTGATTCTTCTCATGTGGCCGATGATTCCAGGCTCAAGACTAAATACTTTCTGACCTTGCTGCGCTTGTGAAAATGTGTATTTGCGAATCGGGGTTCCTTTAAATTGCTGCTGGACGTGGCAATTCATGACGCGCACCAGCTTCGCAGCTGATGACGAGTTTGCCTTGGATGCAATTGCCATTCCGGTGATGCAAATGGTCGACACGGTTCCATCTTCGGTTTGGAGCTGCAATTAACGGAAAAGCGCATTGAGGCACTCGTTTTCATGCTAGCATTTTAATTGTCCCGCATTTGGCATACACCTTACCTTGCATGTGAGATGAACCAGTACCCATTTCTCAATTGTACCATCAGGCCACATTAAATGTGATTGTTCGATTTGCGGCTCCTGTAAACAAAAGCAAGACAAGGTTACCCTCCATTTCGTGTAGCATTTGTTCGAACTTGAGAAACGGGTTAATTCGTTTTTGGAATGCCGGATAAAATTGTTTATCGCGTATAGCTTCATTTATAAGCAACCACAGCTTTTTAATCCGCTTTACCCAATCCAGAATCCAGAATCCGTAATCTGGACGACTGTGTAGCACGTAGGAGCAGCAACAGTTGTTGTCTTTGTCATAAAATGACGCAATGCAGAAAGGTGTGTCGTGCCATACTCGTCTTTCGTCATTTCTGAACCGACTCGTGTCTTGTTCATCAGGATTACAGATAAAGTAAGCCGATAAAATTAGAACTGCAAATCACTGCTATTAAGCCGATCAGGCAAGCTGCTTTTGTTTTAGGGATTAATGTCTTGGTTACGAAAGTACACAACTATTGAGAAATCATCCAGCTACTAACTGAACTGCTTCGGATTAAGAAAAACCAGTCATGACGAGAATCGCTTCAGTAAACCGTGCAACTGACCTTATTACGAAGGACTTGGCACGTCCCAACGGAATTGTGGGCTGAGTCGTAGATTGTAAACTTGTCTCCGGGTGAAATGACTTCCAATTCAAACCCAAAGCCTTCGGGTCTCGAATCGCTCCAGAAGTAGTTGCTGCGAACATGAACGATTTGATATAAACTTTAACACCTCCTTGACTGAGAGGTTTGCAGAAAATGTCTCACCTATTCTCGTTCACGCCCTCTGAATCCGGTTTGAAGGTGATTCGCTTTCCATAACCTCGGCCAATTGACATCAGCTGCAGAGCCTTCCCTCCAAACAAGTACTTGGTCGTTAGCAGCGGTCGCACTCTAAACACTCGCAACATTCGTAAATTATAAAGAAAACTTCCAAGGGGTAACTGGACGAAGTGAAGAAGGATCCATGTTATCTTTACCTGTATGAGAACCCAGGCAGGATTCTTGGGTGAACGAGCAGACCAGTCGCCGCAAATTCATGAGGTCGTAGCCCTTCAACATTGCTCAGCGCCTGAGTCTCATCGTTCGTGAATGTGCTGGTTCGCTTACGCTGCACAGGTCGAAGGCGAGAGGCTGTGGGTCGCTGGTACAAGGACTCCAGTTCTAACGGAGTTGGTGCCATGATTTTATTAATTTGCTATTGACTTCAGCGCTTCAAGATTTGTTCAAGATTCGACGATTTCTCGAGTCAAAGTGATGCCTGTCTTGAAGAAGACAACCGTTTATAAAGGAGCAAGACGCAGACCGCAAGCAAGAGGTGAGGTCACCACTGAAGTTACGATGATGCACGCATACGCACAGCTTGAAAAATTATAGATGGACAGTTGGACGTCAAATCAGGAGTAAGCGTACGTGGAGAATGGAGATTAAATATTAAATCCACTACCAAACAGACATGAAGTCATCGTCATCATGAGTTCTGCAGCGCAGCTTGTCATTCCCAAATAGCAAGAAAATCAATGCCAATGAAGTCAAGAGCACGACCATAACAAAAATCGGGTTAACTGAACACAACAGAATTTATTTTGAGCTAGTTTAGTAACAGAATGGTACCTTAGAAGCTACTCACTAATCCAATTTATTATTAGTAACAGTAGTGTTTTAATTGTGTAGTATTAACTAGTAGTACAACAAGCAGTCATTTAATCCCAATCTTCGTCACCGCCTCCGACTTCAGTAGCAGCCCCGTTCTCATAACCCTGAAATCACAAGAAACACAAAGTCTTAGAGTCGTGCTCATATTCTTGCAATCCCAAGACTGACTGCCTGAAGATTTTATTTCTTTTATAATAAAATAGTTGCTATTGCAATTCTTACTCCACGATTATCCACGCCACCGTGGGCATCGCCGAATCCTCCGAAGCTCGAGCCCATATTCTCCAACCAGGGCGGCACGGTCTGTCCAGCTCCCTTCAAAATCCCGACCAGAGGACCAGCAAGAGCCATGTCGTTTGTTGATTCAAAAAAGCTGATGGCCTTTCCTTGATGACCAACGCGTCCTGTTCGGCCAATTCGGTGAACATATTCCTCAATCTCCTTTGGCATGTCATAATTGATGACCATTGACACTTTGGGAATGTCTGCAAGAGCAGAATTAGCCATTGATTTATGTTAAAATCTTTTGTGAAGTGAACAACGATTTAGTCGTTTAACTCACCTAAACCACGTGCAGCCACAGCAGTGGCAACCAACACCTTTCGTTGTCCAGAAGAGAACTCTCGAAGCGCCGTTTCCCGTTGACTCTGAAGTCTGTCACCATGAATTGAAGTAGACGAGATGCTTCTCTCGGATAATATTGTCGCCAGGAAGTCGGCACCTTTCTTGGTACCGCAAAATATCACAATCTTGTAATTGTCATCTGGCGTGCTCTTCAGAATATCAAGCAGCTTTCCTCTCTTTTCTTTTTGTTCAACAAGCTCAAATACTTGCTCAACATCTTTGCAAGCTCCTCCAACAATTCCAACAGAGATGAAGACGTAATTTTCCAGGAATTGTTTCGCCACTTGTTGAATAGCTGGCGGAAAAGTTGCGCTGAACATGCCAGCAACTTTCTCTCCCTACAAAGGGATTGAGCATTTAAATTAAGTATTGATCCTGATGATTTGATATATTCGTTTGCTTAGTGCTGTGCTAGAACCACTTACCTTGGCTGGAAGGTGTCCCACGATTTCAACAACGTCATCCATAAAGCCCATATCCAACATCCTGTCAGCTTCGTCCAGGATAAAGTACTGAACTTTATCCAAGGACAAGTGTCCCTCCTTCACTAGCTGCTTGAGCTTGCCTGGAGTGGCGACGCAAATATTACAACCATTCTGTTAATGAAGTGCAGATGAAGATCAATCTTAACTGACGTATGCCCTTAATTATGTTTGCAAATAGCAGCAAGCAACGTAACTTACTCTTAAGCTGTTTTTGTTGGCGAACACGGCCACGCCTCCATACATAACTTTTGTCTTAACTATAGATCCAGCGGCATAGGCATTCGCTTCTTTACCAATCTGAAGAGCTAGCTCGCGTGTTGGCGCTAAGATTAGTGCCTCGGGCGTAGCAGGAGTGGTTCCAGCAGGCGTCAAATCGCCTTGGTGTGTTAGGAAATCGTGTAGAATTGGCAGCAAAAATGCAGCCTAAGAAAACAAGTACAACGATCGTGTTTGAAAAATGAATGTTCTCTTTGGCTAAAATCAAGGAGTCGGAACATTACGGACCGTCTTTCCTGAACCAGTTTGCGCACAAGCCATGATGTCCCTTCTATTCAGTAACACCGGAATTGCAGCTCGCTGAATAGGAGTAGGCTTTGTGTATTTGCACTTTGTTAGGTTTGTTACCAAGTAGTCTCTGATTTTCATTTCTGCAAATGTTTCATAGTGTGGTAGTTCCATTTTCCCTTGCTCATCCGACAACTATCAAATAGAATATAGAACACCATGTCATTTTTAGTAAAACAATTAAAATATAATGAAGTAGTATTTTACTGTTGGGTAAATCTACTACACGAAAAAACTTGACTCACATTAACGGGGATATTATCGTAGTCTTTGAAATTAATTCCTGTTCCGTCGTACAGCTCATTGCGCTCGTCAAATATAGCGTCGCCTTCTAAGAACTCAGCAGGAATATAACGTTCTCTAGGTGGAGCATTCGGGTCAATCTGAGTTCCAAGCCCTTCGGGCCGTTCAATCTTGCATGAAAAGCACTCCGTTCTACTTGCGTAATTGTTTTTGCTGCATCCTGGGCATATCCAGTCATCTGGATGCGGTTCCCTCGGGGGGCGACTCCCGGCATCTGCACAAAAAGTATCCTCCATGTCATGTTCATATTCGAGGTTCAAGGAACGCCGATTCAAACAAGCTGATAACTAAATAGCTAAATCACTTACCACCACCCATGCCCTCCGGACGCGGATCATGACAAGAGAAACATTCTGTTTTGTTTCGAAAGTTATTTTTCCCACACCCAGGACATACCCAGTCTCCGGGTCTGGCTTCAGCAAGTGGGCGTCGATCACGGTCTATTTAGAATAAATGACGAACCCATAATAAATAATGCTTGAACTTTAAAAGAACATGACATACAAAATACAGATAGAGGTTCCTTGCCATTACCTCCCCCAATTCCTTCCGGTTTAGGTTCGTGGCACCTGAAGCAAGCAGTTTTATTCTGAAAGTTGACTGCAGCGCAGGTGTCAGACGGGCAAATCCAGTCGGTGTCTCGGAGCTCTCTTGGTTTTCTTTCGGCAAATCCACCATCTCCTGAGAAAAAGGCAATAATAGTCACATCATAGTCTTATCCTTCACAAATTTTGTTCGCCTTGCATAGTTGTAATTGGCATGTTGGAAAGTTGGTCCACATAAAAATTAGAGGTCACTCAGGCCACAGAGGCAATAGTACCATAATCCGTAATTCAGTTCAGTACTCGAATCTTCGAAAAATGATAAATGAACTTTTTGTTATTGAGATAATTCTAATTCTTATTCTAACTCAGAAGCTATGCAAATGAAAATCAGTTCCAAATGAACACATGGTCATTTACTCACCACCTCCGCCACCTGGTTTCTCCTGCTGGCACTTGAAGCATTTGAAACGGCTGGCAAAGTTGCTCTGGCCGCATTCACAAAACCAATCTCCATCTCGGGGTTCACGGCTCCCGCCGCCACCACCTCCCCGGCCTCTACCGCCGAATCCACGGTCTCCGCTGTACCCCGTTGCTTGGCTTTGTCCGTAAACTGGTGCCTCCCCGTCGCTCTTCTATACCATTACAAGGAAATACCAAACATGCATTTTTACGTTGAAATGGTAACTTGTCGCTAATGTGCAGTCCGATATTTATTTATGTCATTCGAGTCTTTCCGCAAATATGTAAATGAAATGAGAGTTGAAACCGAGTGAAACAGCTAGAATACTGAATGTTCACCCTAGCTAAATTTGTCCTTTGGGCATTTGGCAGGAATCAATCAAGATAATCAAGAACGAAAGGTAGAAGTGAAACTACGAAAGTGTATGAAACCGAATGCATTTTAGAGTTCGTCGTATTGTCGTCCGTGCTCGGCTCATTAATCTGAGTCACATGCAACGCACTTACATTATCTCCGAAGTCAATTTACATTTACGATAAAAGTATCGTCTCAAGCTCAAGCGACCACCGTTATGATCGTCTAGTCTATCGAGATGGTATTATGCTATTGCTATTACGTATTATAAAGTCTCTTTTTACATAGGATGAGGCAAGGATTATATGTGATTGAGTAGATGAAGTTAGAATTTTTCCATTACGATGCCGCTAATGCTTTGTGCCTGATATGAGAAGGGCCTCCTCGGAGCGGAGGCTGAGCTAAGCTGGACAACAAGGGAAGGAGAAGGAATAATGTAGTTTGAATATGGAAGGGAAAGGAGAGAATAACAATGGCGCCTGACGTGCATCAGCGCAGCCTATGTCCATGCGTAATCTTCAATACATTAATTATATGGGTCTCATTCTCATTGCTAAAGAACTGTCTGTGCCTTCCGTATCATGTCCCAAGCCCCTCCATTTTGAATTGTGCGATGCAGTGGGCAGATTAGCGATTTGGGAAATGAAAGTCTGAAAACATTTGTCACGGATAGAAAGCGTGTCGTCTTTAAATCTTCTACGTTCTACCACAACTTTATGCCCTAATCCATAAACAAGAGTCATAATGCAAGTGCGAAGTCGAAGCGCGTTTCTCAATACAAAGGAGAATGCTGTCAAGCACAGGTTGGATAAAATTACGCCCAAATGCTAAATGAATGCGCTATGAAACAGTCATGGACCTATCTGAACGGCTCTCTGTCCAAGCAAATTGTGCAAATCTTTGCAGATTTTGAAATTGTGATGGACAAAACGAATGAATTTTCTTACCCAGTCATCGTCGCCAGATGCCTTTGCAATTGTAGGTGCAGACATTGGCTCCCCCCAGTCGTCTTCATCTGCCATGTTGACACTGCTAATTACTGTTACTGAACTAATAAAAAAAACTAGTCACACAAGGATCGACTGATGATCCGAGTTTAGAGTGGGTTTAAATTAATAAAGTTCCGGAAAATAAAACAGAAAAGTCCGAAATTTCAAAACCCTACGAAAGAAAGAACGACTCTACCACACAACCTTTCCCATCCACCTCGTTGACGTGGATTGAAAGATGAAGCCAAGCCACGCCAAAGTCAACTCGACTCGAGTACAGAAGTATGAAGGGGGATTGTGGACAAAATGCACGGCGTTTGTGTTCCACGGCGATTGTCTTGTGCTTCACCTGGTGAAGCTTGTGCGCCACCTACTGAATCAAGCACTTGGCATGAAATCAAG